>CM035593.1:56559067-56595948 GCA_020423425.1 Chrysopa pallens | reverse complement strand
CAATGTAGCAAAACTAAGTTTATTATTATCACCAGGTTTGACTAGAGCTTGTTTTGTTATTTCATAAATCCCAAATCGTGTTGTGGAATATGTCAATTGCCGCATAAGTGATGCCGTTAGCCCTGAATATAATTTTGTAATTCCTTCATTTTTTACAATTTTTACAGCAGTTTTCAACTAAAAATATAATAAAAATTAATAATAATTAGACACAAGTATATATAAAATTTTTGGTAGTACCATTGATGTTTTACCCTCTTGTTGAGTTTGAAGGTGAACTTTTAATAAATCTAACGGATGTGTACAACATGCCGCACCTGCCGAGCCCAAACCACCAAAATACCATTTTGCTAATCGTTTATCCTTTTCTGTACCCATTTTGATTATTTGCTATTGGATAATTTAAAATCAATTGTTACAAACTAATAAATATGAACAAGCAAAAAGTCGATTCTCATAAAACCTTGAGTTTATTTTACAATATATTTTAATTTAAATATCCCCTTCTAAATAATTAAAAATTTCAAATTGAATTTTTTAATGTTAAATGTAGGTTTTACAGTACTCTATATTAAAAAGGTTCAAGGTTATCCTAAATAAAAATTGTAAAGTTCGTCAACACGGAAAAGAAGGTTAAGTTAAGAAATAATTAATAATCATAATTAATAAATAAAAATTGTTCTATATAATGAGCTTACTTTAAAAAAATTTGTAACGTAAAATAATCACTTACAAGTATTTTAATAGGTACTAACCTCCCTGAATGTAGTTGTGTGTATAAACTTATTAATTAAATTAATTAAGAATTATTTGATTGGCGGACATTTGAATGATATATTTTATGAATAAAATTCACATCATTATATTAAAAATGATTTGATTTTTTTAAATCGACCTTAGTCTCCTTGGCATACTCGTGGAAACATAAAAGTATATATATATGTAGGTATCAGTACATATCAGTTTGTATATCTATACGTATCTGGTTTATATACATTACGATGCCATACTATAATAAAATGATTGAGCATGTGTATTAGTAATCACTCATTTATCATTAATTTCAAATATAATTTTTTGTATGCATATGTTTAAAAATCATGTGCTAAGTTAAGCTTAAAGTCCAACAACACCTGTAAACGTTTGCGAATTTTTTAAACTAAATATATAAATTAAAGATTAAGGCACATCGCACACGACGCGATTTGCGTGAAATCGGCGATATCATACATATGATTTGCTTATGGAAACCAATGTATAGTCGCACACGACGTGATTTTCGTGATTTGAAATCATACATGTGATAAAAAAATCGTTGTTAAAATTAGAGTAGCAGGAATCGGCGCACGAGTACCGAAAACTATTCCCCCTCAATTTTTTTATGCGATCCTCTTCAAATTGCCCTCCTAATGATATAAATGCATGTTGCCATGGCGCAACCCGGTGCCATATTGTTTAAACCGAAATTGTTTAAACAATTGCAAGGCATTGTTATTTTTCAACCGGACAAATTTTTTTTATATTCTTTATTGAAATACCAATAAAAAAGGTCCTATGACTTTTAACGATAAAGTTAATATTTTTAAAGATATGAATTTTTAAAGGTTCGAAAAATCTCAAATTTGGGTACTTTCAACCCATGAAAAATATATTAAAAAAAACATAATGTCTAAGTAATATTTTTTTTTTAATTCTCTATACAATTGTTAATAATATTGTAAAAAGAGATTTTAAAAAATTTCATTGTTTATATCTTTTTTTAATTGTTAATAAGTATGCGTCGCTTACCTTTAAGTATCGCTGTCTCTCTCTGACTCATGGTTTTTTAAGTATCGCTGTCTCACTCTGACTCATTGGTTTATAGTTAAAAATATTTATTAATATTTAACAAATCATTTATTAGAGACCACTTTTTAGCCCTTAATAAATATTTCTTAGTACTTAAAGTGATTTGTTTGTATTTAATAAATCTGACATTCATTTATTAAATATTAATAAATCTTTTTAAATACTAAGAAATATTTATTAAGGACTAAAAAGTGGTCTCTAATAAATGATTTTTTAAATATTAATAAATATTTTTAACTATAAACCAATGAGTCAGAGTGAGACAGCGGTACTTAAAAAACCATGAGTCAGAGAGAGACAGCGATACTTAAAGGTAAGCGACGCATACTTATTAACAATTAAAAAAAGGTATAAACAATGAAATTTTTTAAAATCTCTTTTTACAATATTATTAACAATTGTATAGAGAATTAAAAAAAAAATATTACTTAGACATTATGTTTTTTTAAATATATTTTTCATGGGTTGAAAGTACCCAAATTTGAGATTTTTCGAACCTTTAAAAATTCATATCTTTAAAAATATTAACTTTATCGTTAAAAGTCATAGGACCTTTTTTATTGGTATTTCAATAAAGAATATAAAAAAAATTTGTCCGGTTGAAAAATAACAATGCCTTGCAATTGTTTAAACAATTTCGGTTTAAACAATATGGCACCGGGTTGCGCCATGGCAACATGCATTTATATCATTAGGAGGGCAATTTGAAGAGGATCGCATAAAAAAATTGAGGTGGAATAGTTTTCGGTACTCGTGCGCCGATTCCTGCTACTCTAAATCCTTCGTTCTTAAAATCATATGGCAACTTTTTTTTATTCTTGTTTATACAGTCATATAAATCAATGTTTATGACAAAGATAGAGAGTTAAATAATGTTATTTTTAATATTTAAAAATAAAAACTTGTCAATGCTTGTTTATATACAAAAAAAAAGGTTAGATAAACCATATAGAACATGCTTAATAGGTGCATCTCATAAAGCAGATCATACATTTTTTTAAATATATACATATGCTTTAAAGAAAAGGAACGAAGAGTAGCGAGTATTAAGTAAATGCTTATAATATCCTGCAATATTTATATCTTTGAATACATGCTATACTTTTATCACATATATGGTATTGTTGCAACTGTTGTGTCGTATACGGATAGAGATTACTTTCCATAAGCAAATTACATGTACGAAATCGCGCTGTGTAAGATATGCATAATCAAATACTGAAATCGTAAGAATTCCATGATGCGACAACAATCGTATGTAATTTTACATTCGTAACCAACGTTGTCAAATACATAAGAGCTTTCACCTATAGTATTACTCAGTTAAATGCTCAACCTAAAAAATTTCTAGACATATTTATTATTTGTGGATAGCAAAAAGGGAAAAACCTCTTTCTCTAGGTATACTTCTCCTAATTGTTGTAGCAACGTTGCAATAGATACAACATTTCTTCATTATGGCAGTAATGACGTTCTGCAAGAGTTTATAATTTTATTTTCTTATAATACTTTTCAAGCGTCAATATTAATTTCATTAATTTCAATGACAAGGTAAATAAACAGAAATGAACTTTAGACTTATTTTATAAAATTAAGCCAATACATCTTATACTATTAAATACTGATACTTATTATTATTTTATGTTTACAAAATGAACTGTAGAAATATAGTAATTGTACAGTGGCTATAATCTGTATCTATTCTAATCACATTAAACAAATAAAACAAGTTAAGGTAACTAATAACAGAGTTAATTTTTTAGATATTCGATATAAGATTGAGCATCAATGTTTGAACTACTTTAATCATTAGCATTCATAAAACACTCTAATATCTATACAGTTATAAATAAATTTATAACTGTATAGATATTAGAGTGTTTCATGAATGCTAATGATTTTATATATATTTTATATATTTTATTTTATATATATATATATATATATATATATATATATATATATATATATATATATATATATATATATATATATATATATATATATATATATATATATATATATATATATAAATATATATATATATATATATATATAGTTTAGTCATAGTATATTAGTATTAACCCATCTCAGTCTCCCGTTCGTCATCAAGGTAACTGAAAAACGACAAGAGACAGGTAGTTGAACTTTTGGTGTCATATTCTGGATCTTAAAAGTGTGTCTAAGTTCGTAAATGAGCAAAATCGGTATAATGGGATAATTAGATCCATGACCCAACTTAACCATTAGAAAAGATTATACATTATACAAGTTGCAACAGTTAGAGCGGACGCACACTATCAGATTTTCTGATAAGAAAATATGAAGATCAACGCACACTATCAGACAGTCCTATAAGAATAATAATCTTAAGCAGGTGCGCGCATTTATACCATCGGATATTATCGGATTTGTGTCAGTCTATGTTCTTGTAGCGCATTCATTGAACTTTGATTGCATATTTATTTTATACTTTTTGCGGGAATATAAAAATGGATGATGATGACTTATTGTTAATCTCTTTATTCATTTACTAAATGTTATATGTATTCCATTATATATTTTTTTTTACAAATAGTCGCAATGACGTTCGTAATATACATGACTGTTAATAACGGTTACTTTAAATTAATTAATTACTTTAATGGCTAACAGACCTACTTTAGAAAATCTTATGATGTTGTCTGATGTAACATCAGATTTTTTGATCAGAAATTCAGAAGCTACTTCAGACAGCATTATATGTACACGCAGACCATAAGATTTTCTGATCAGAAAATCTTAGCTTGTGCGGAGTCTATATAAAATACATGTTATTTAGTTACATCAGATTTTTTGATCAGAAAATCTGTTGGTGTGCGCCCGCTCTTATGGGTTATGTTTCGAAAGATAGTGGTGTTACTGGGCAGTAAGGAATGATGTCATACGTTTGAAAAGTCCTAAAACTTCACGATACTTACTACACAAGCACTGAAAACACATATTTTTTTTAACAAGAACGTATATATAACGTATATACATTAATTCCATCACTTAAACCAGCACAATATGGTGGCGATTAATGACCTCATTCCTTACTGCCCAGTAACACCATCATACTTTCGAAACATACTGTCTTGTTATCCATATCCTTATAAAGCTGCAGGGGAATTAGAATCAGTTAATTTTTACGGATGACAAAAGTACAATCAGATTTTTCAGATATTAATTTGAACTTTCACGTAATTTTTTTAAAGGCAAATTATTTTAGTTTTATATTTATATATATATATAAATAAAATATTAAAGTAAATATTTCGCAATAATAATGATTTATTAAAATATAATTAAACCAACAATTAATACAATACAATAAGAGTAAATTGACATTATCGCGTAACAATATTTTAACGATTAACTTATCAAAGAAAGAAAATTTACATTAGAAGTGATTTTATTTATACAAAATAAAAAAGCTAAGTCAGTTAATTCTCATAAGAATAAAATAAAATATTTTTGATAAATCTGAAATTTAATTCTATGGGAACAGCTGCATCATTTTTCATTTTCCTTATATATATATATTATATATACTTTTAGCCAGGGAAAAAACCCACTTGAAATGAAAACAAAATTTGTAGTAATAATTTAATGACATGACTATTCCATAAAGTTTTATAAAAATTTAAAATTTCGTAAGTATATCATGGTTTTTTTCCCTAAGTAAAAATCTCAGTTTACTTAATTAATCTCTGTATGATTCTGCTGTAAAAAATATGAAAATTTTAGGAAATAGAATTCTATAAAATTATTGCATAATTTATTATTTCAATTGAGCTTTTTTAAAAGAAATTCATTTATTTAATGAATTTTAAAACTTTTTAATATATGATATAGAGAACGAGCGAAAAACTTCAAAAATTTACTGTTATTGGAATAAAAACGCAGCCTTTCTCGAAATAATGCCGTTAACCTGTTTCGTAAAGGGTAAATATTTAAAATCATCCACGAGTATCCATAAAATTAAATAATTACTTTCTTCTAGTAATTCTTGAGCCAAAAAATTAAACATCCACAATTTCAGTTGATTGCTTGATTTTAGCCTCAAGAAAACTTAAAAAATACTTTGTTAGTAATTTTTGTATCTGTTTCCACACCACCTTTCGAGGTAAGATACTTCAGTGCGTTTTTTTTTAATTTTTAAATCGTGGTTTCCCCAGTAGGCCTAATCCACGATTGTTTCCTTATTTTTTCTCCACTATTAAAACACAATATACATTTAAGTTATCATATTAAAAAATGGAGCTAAAATAACATTGAATTAAAGAAATGTAAGGCTATCCTTGAAGAACTCCCTTTCCTACATTTAATGTAGAATTATGATTTTGTTGGTAAATGTGACGAGGATTGAACAGTAACCAATCTGTTGGGCTTTGAACCCAATGATCTTTCGATGAATGTGCAGTGTAATGAAACATTAAGTTTTCCGAGTGTATTGAAAATCCACTCAATTATGTTTTCATTGAGATCAAATATCAATTATGTTTTCCGAGTGTATTGAAAATCCCAATAGCTCAAATATAAGGAATTAAACCCATTGAATTTTCGATGTATTTACGGACGTACCAAAACTATCAGTGAATCTATTTAAGAATGTAACTCAATACATTTACACCATAAGATTTCGGGTGTTTTGACTGAAAACTCACAGTCGAATAACTATTGGAAAAGCTCATGAAATGTGCCATAAGCTTATTAGCATGAAAACCTGTAAATTATTTTGAAAATGCTGAAAAAAAATATTTCCTAAATATTGGACCCGTAAAAATTATAATTCCACGTCCTTTGAAATTGATCCTATTGAATATTCGATGTATTTATAAGTGTACTGAAACACCCAATAGCACAAATATTAGGAATTAAACCTATTGAATTGTCGATGTATTTACGGACGTATTAAATCTATCGGTATATCTTTCGGAAATGTAACACAACGTATGTAGAACATAAGTTTTCGGGTGTATTGACTGAAATACTCACAGTCGAATTTTTTTTGGAAAAGCTCATGAAATGTGCCATAAGCTTATTAGCATGAAAACCTGTAAATTATTTTGAAAATGCTGAAAGAAGATATTTCCTATATGTTGGATCCGTAAAAATTATAATTACACGTCCTTTGAATTTGATCGTACTAAATTTTCGATGTATTTATAAGTGTACTGAAACACCCAATAGCACAAATATTAGGAATTAAACCCATTGAATTTTCGATGTATTTACGGACGTACCAAAACTATCAGTGAATCTAAGTGAGAATGTTGCTCAATGCATCTACTTCATAAGATTTCGGGTGTATTGACTGAAAAAGTCACAGTCGAATTATTTTGGAAAAGATCATGAAATGTGCCAAAAGCTTATAAGCATGAAAACCTGTAGATTATTTTAAAAATGCTGAAAAAAGATATTTCCTAAATATTGGATCCTTAAAAATTATAATTACACGTCCTTTGAAATTGATCCTTATGAATTATCAATTATGTTTTCCGAGTGTATTGAAACACCCAATTGCACAAATATTAGAAATTAAACTCAATGAGCTTTCCATGTATTAACGGACGTACCAAAACTATCAGTAAATCTATTTGAGAATGTAACTCAATGCAATTACACCAAAAGATTTCGGGTGTATTGACTGAAATACTCACAGTCGAATAACTTTTGGAAAAGCTCATGAAATCTGCCATAAGCTTATAAGCAAGCATGGAACCAAATTATTTTGAAAATCCTGAAAAAAATATTTCCAAAATATTGGATCCGTATAAATTATAATTACACATCTTTTGAAATTGATCCTACTGAATTTTCGATGTATTTATAAGTTTACTGAAATATCCAATAACACAAATTTTAGGAATTAAACCCATTGAAGTGTTGATGTATTTACGGACGTACTAAAACTATCAAGTAATCTATTTGAGAATGGAATGCATTGGAATTACACCATTAGATTTCGGGTGTATTGACTGAAAAACTCACAGTCGAATTAATTTGGAAAAGCTCATGAAATGTGCCATAATCTTATAAGCATGAAAACCTGTAAATTAATTTGAAAATGCTGAAAAAAAATATTTCCTATATATTGGATCCGTAAAAATTATAATTACACTTCCTTTGAAATTGATCCTCATGAATTATCAATTATGTTTTCCGAGTGTATTGAAACACCCAATAGCACAAATATTAGAAATTAAAATCAATGAGCTTTCCATGTATTAACGGACGTACCAAAACTATCAGTAAATCTATTTGAGAATGCAACTCAATGCAATTACACCAACAGATTTCGGGTGTATTGACTGAAATACTCACAGTCGAATTACTTTTGGAAAAGCTCATGAAATCTGCCATAAGCTTATAAGCATGGAAACAAATTATTTTGAAAATCCTGAAAAAAAATATTTCCTAAATATTGGATCCGTATAAATTATAATTACACATCTTTTGAAATTGATCCTACTGAATTTTCGATGTATTTATAAGTTTACTGAAATATCCAATAGCACAAATTTTAGGAATTAAACCCATTGAAGTGTTGATGTATTTACGGACGTACCAAAACTATCAGTGAATCTAAGTGAGAATGTTGCTCAATGCATTTACTTCATAAGATTTCGGGTGTATTGACTGAAAAAGTCACAGTCGAATAACTATTGGAAAAGCTCATGAAATGTGCCATAAGCTTATAAGCATGAAAACCTGTAAATTATTTTGAAAATACTGAAAAAAATTATTTCCTAAATATTGGATCGGTATAAATTATAATTACACATCTTTTGAAATTGATCCAACTGAATTTTCGACGTATTTATAAGTTTACTGAAATATCCAATAGCACAAATTTTAGGAATTAAACCCATTGAAGTGTTGATGTATTTACGGACGTACCAAAACTATCAAGTAATCTATTTGAGAATGTAATGCATTGGAATTACACCATTAGATTTCGGGTGTATTGACTGAAAAACTCACAGTCGAATTATTTTGGAAAAGCTCATGAAATATGCCATTATCTTATAAGCATGAAAACCTGTAAATTATTTTGAAAATGCTGAAAAAAATTATTTCCTAAATATTGGATCCGTAAAAATTATAATTACACGGCCTTTGAAATTGATCCTACTGAATTTTCGATGTAATTATAAGTGTACTAAAACACCCAATAGCACAAATATTAGAAATTAAACTCAATGAGCTTTCCATGTTTTAACGGACGTACCAAAACTATCAGTAAATCTATTTGAGAATGTAACTCAATGCAATTACACCAAAAGATTTCGGGTGTATTGACTGAAATACTCACAGTCGAATTAATTTTGAAAAAGCTCATGAAATCTGCCATAAGCTTATAAGCATGGAAACAAATTATTTTGAAAATCCTGAAAAATAATATTTCCTAAATATTGGATCCGTATAAATTATAATTACACATCTTTTGAAATTGATCCTACTGAATTTTCGATGTATTTATAAGTTTACTGAAATATCCAATAACACAAATTTTAGGAATTAAACCCATTGAAGTGTTGATGTATTTACGGACGTACTAAAACTATCAAGTAATCTATTTGAGAATGGAATGCATTGGAATTACACCATTAGATTTCGGGTGTATTGACTGAAAAACTCACAGTCGAATTAATTTGGAAAAGCTCATGAAATGTGCCATAATCTTATAAGCATGAAAACCTGTAAATTAATTTGAAAATGCTGAAAAAAAATATTTCCTATATATTGGATCCGTAAAAATTATAATTACACTTCCTTTGAAATTGATCCTCATGAATTATCAATTATGTTTTCCGAGTGTATTGAAACACCCAATAGCACAAATATTAGAAATTAAAATCAATGAGCTTTCCATGTATTAACGGACGTACCAAAACTATCAGTAAATCTATTTGAGAATGCAACTCAATGCAATTACACCAACAGATTTCGGGTGTATTGACTGAAATACTCACAGTCGAATTACTTTTGGAAAAGCTCATGAAATCTGCCATAAGCTTATAAGCATGGAAACAAATTATTTTGAAAATCCTGAAAAAAAATATTTCCTAAATATTGGATCCGTATAAATTATAATTACACATCTTTTGAAATTGATCCTACTGAATTTTCGATGTATTTATAAGTTTACTGAAATATCCAATAGCACAAATTTTAGGAATTAAACCCATTGAAGTGTTGATGTATTTACGGACGTACCAAAACTATCAGTGAATCTAAGTGAGAATGTTGCTCAATGCATTTACTTCATAAGATTTCGGATGTATTGACTGAAAAAGTCACAGTCGAATAACTATTGGAAAAGCTCATGAAATGTGCCATAAGCTTATAAGCATGAAAACCTGTAAATTATTTTGAAAATACTGAAAAAAATTATTTCCTAAATATTGGATCGGTATAAATTATAATTACACATCTTTTGAAATTGATCCAACTGAATTTTCGACGTATTTATAAGTTTACTGAAATATCCAATAGCACAAATTTTAGGAATTAAACCCATTGAAGTGTTGATGTATTTACGGACGTACCAAAACTATCAAGTAATCTATTTGAGAATGTAATGCATTGGAATTACACCATTAGATTTCGGGTGTATTGACTGAAAAACTCACAGTCGAATTATTTTGGAAAAGCTCATGAAATATGCCATTATCTTATAAGCATGAAAACCTGTAAATTATTTTGAAAATGCTGAAAAAAATTATTTCCTAAATATTGGATCCGTAAAAATTATAATTACACGGCCTTTGAAATTGATCCTACTGAATTTTCGATGTAATTATAAGTGTACTAAAATACCCAATAGCACAAATATTAGAAATTAAACTCAATGAGCTTTCCATGTTTTAACGGACGTACCAAAACTATCAGTAAATTTATTTGAGAATGTAACTCAATGCAATTACACCAAAAGATTTCGGGTGTATTGACTGAAATACTCACAGTCGAATTAATTTTGAAAAAGCTCATGAAATCTGCCATAAGCTTATAAGCATGGAAACAAATTATTTTGAAAATCCTGAAAAAAAATATTTCCTAAATATTGGATCCGTATAAATTATAATTACACATCTTTTGAAATTGATCCTACTGAATTTACGATGTATTTATAAGTTTACTGAAATATCCAATAGCACAAATTTTAGGAATTAAACCCATTGGAGTGTTGATGTATTTACGGACGTACCAAAACTATCAAGTAATCTATTTGAGAATGGAATGCATTGGAATTACACCATTAGATTTCGGGTGTATTGACTGAAAAATTCACAGTCGAATTATTTTGGAAAAGCTCATGAAATGTGCCAATAATGCAATGTGCAATGAAATGCAACAATAATCTTATAAGCATGAAAACCTGTAAATTAATTTGAAAATGCTGAAAAAAAATATTTCCTAAATATTGGATCCGTAAAAATTATAATTACACGTCCTTTGAAATTGATCCTACTGAATTTTCGATGTATTTTTAAGTTTACTGAAATATCCAATAGCACAAATTTTAGGAATAAAACCCATTGAAGTGTTGATGTATTTACGGACGTACTAAAACTATCAAGTAATCTATTTGAGAATGGAATGCATTGGAATTACACCATTAGATTTCGGGTGTAATGACTGAAAAACTCACAGTCGAATTATTTTGGAAAAGCTCATGAAATGTGCCATAATCTTATAAGCATGAAAACCTGTAAATTAATTTAAAATGCTGAAAAAAAATATTTCCTATATATTGGATCCGTAAAAATTATAATTACACGTCCTTTGAAATTGATCCTTATGAATTATCAATTATGTTTTCCGAGTGTATTGAAAATTCCAATAGCACAAATATTAGGAATTAAACCCATTGAATTTTCGATTTTTTTACGGACGTACCAAAACTATCAGTTTATCTATTTAAGAATGTAACTCAATACATTTACACCATAAGATTTCGGGTGTTTTGACTGAAAACTCACAGTCGAATAACTATTGGAAAAGCTCATGAAATGTGCCATAAGCTTATTAGCATGAAAACCTGTAAATTATTTTGAAAATGCTGAAAAAAAAAATTTCCTAAATATTGGACCTGTAAAAATTATAATTCCATGTCCTTTGAAATTGATCCTATTGAATTTTCGATGTATTTATAAGTGTACTGAAACACCCAATAGCACAAATATTAGGAATTAAACCTATTGAATTGTCGATGTATTTACGGACGTATTAAATCTATCGGTATATCTTTCGGAAATGTAACACAACGTATGTAGAACATAAGTTTTCGTGTGTATTGACTGAAATACTCACATTCGAATTTTTTTGGAAAAGCTCATGAAATGTGCTATAAGCATAAAAACATTAAAAACTGTAAACTATTTCCTAAATATTGGATCCGTTAAAATTATAATTACACGTCCTTTGAAATTGATACTTAAAAGCTCATGAAATGTGCCATAAGCTTATAAGCATGAAAACCTGTAAATTATTTTGAAAATGCTGAAAAAAGATATTCCCTATATATTGGATCCGTAAAAATTATAAGTACACGTCCTTTGAATTTGATCGTACTGAATTTTCGATGTATTTATAAGTGTACTGAAACACCCAATAGCACAAATATTAGGAATTAAACCCATTGAATTTTCGATGTATTTACGGACGTACCAAAACTATCAGTGAATCTAAGTGAGAATGTTGCTCAATGCATCTACTTCATAAGATTTCGGGTGTATTGACTGAAAAAGTCACAGTCGAATTATTTTGGAAAAGCTCATGAAATGTACCATAAGCTTATAAGCATGAAAACCTGTAAATTATTTTGAAAATACTGAAAAAAATTATTTCCTAAATATTGGATCCGTATAAATTATAATTACACATCTTTTGAAATTGATCCTACTGAATTTTCGATGTATTTATAAGTTTACTGAAATATCCAATAGCACAAATTTTAGGAATTAAACCCATTGAAGTGTTGATGTATTTACGGACGTACAAAAACTATCAAGTAATCTATTTGAGAATGTAATGCATTGGAATTACACCATTAGATTTCGGGTGTATTGACTGAAAAACTCACAGTCGAATTATTTTGTAAAAGCTCATGAAATATGCCATTATCTTATAAGCATGAAAACCTGTAAATTATTTTGAAAATGCTGAAAAAAATTATTTCCTTAATATTGGATCCGTAAAAATTATAATTACACGTCCTTTGAAATTGATCCTACTGAATTTTCGATGTAATTATAAGTGTACTAAAACACCCAATAGCACAAATATTAGAAATTAAACTCAATGAGCTTTCCATGTATTAACGGACGTACCAAAACTATCAGTAAATCTATTTGAGAATGTAACTCAATGCAATTACACCAAAAGATTTCGATTTCGAATGTATTGACTGAAATACTCACAGTCGAATTACTTTTGGAAAAGCTCATGAAATCTGCCATAAGCTTATAAGCATGGAAACAAATTATTTTGAAAATCCTGAAAAAAAATATTTCCTAAATATTGGATCCGTTTAAATTATAATTACACATCTTTTGAAATTGATCCTACTGAATTTTCGATGTATTTATAAGTTTACTGAAATATCCAATAGCACAAATTTTAGGAATAAAACCCATTGAAGTGTTGATGTATTTACGGACGTACCAAAACTATCAAGTAATCTATTTGAGAATGGAATGCATTGGAATTACACCATTAGATTTCGGGTGTATTGACTGAAAAACTCACAGTCGAATTATTTTGGAAAAGCTCATGAAATGTGCCATAATCTTATAAGCATGAAAACCTGTAAATTAATTTGAAAATGCTGAAAAAAAATATTTCCTATATATTGGGTCCGTAAAAATTATAATTACACTTCCTTTGAAATTGATCCTTATGAATTATCAATTATGTTTTCCGAGTGTATTGAAACACCCAATAGCACAAATAATAGAAATTAAACTCAATGAGCTTTTGATGTATTTACGGACGTACCAAAACTATCAAGTAATCTATTTGAGAATGTAATGCATTGGAATTACACCATAAGATTTCGGGTGTATTGACTGAAAAACTCACAGTCGAATTATTTTGGAAAAGCTCATGAAATGTGCCATAAGCATATAAACATTAAAACCAGTAAATTATTTTGAAAATCCTGAAAAAAATCATTTCCTAAATATTGGATTCGTAAAAATTATAATTATACGTACTTTGAAATTGATCCTTATAAATTACCAATTATGTATTCCGAGTGTATTAAACACCCAATAGCTCAAATATTAAAAATTAAACTCAATGAGACCCAATAGCACTAATATTGTTTATTTAATCTTTTGAAATTTTGATGACTCCGTGACTGAATGGACACACCCAATAGCACATCTATAAGTAATTGAACTTTTTGAACTATAGATGACTCCATGAGTGTATTGAAAGACTTAATAGCACAAATATTGGAAATCCAACCCTTTGAACTTTCGATGACTCCACGGATGACTAAAACACACAATACAACATCTTCTCGTAATTGTAACATTTAAACTTTTAATGACCTTCTTACCTCTGAAAAATAAAGTCGATCCAGATATTCCAAAAGCACTGGCGCACAACACTTTCCTCTGGAAAACGAGGCCGATCCAGAGCTTGCCAAAGGCTAAGGGCTCTCGCGCACAACACTTAACACAAACACTAACCTCTGGAAAACGAGGCCGATCCAGAGCTTGCCAAAGGCTAAGGGCTCTCGCGCACAACACTTACCTCTGGAAAACGAGGCCGATCCAGAGCTTGCCAAAGGCTAAAGGCTCTCGCGCACAACACTTAACACAAACACATACCTCTGGAAAACGAGGCCGATCCAGAGCTTGCCAAAGGCTAAGGGCTCTCGCGCACAACACTTAACACAAACAGTAACCTCTGGAAAACGAGGCCATTGATCCTTTTGAATAATCGATTATGAATTCCTAGTATACTGAAACATTCAATAGCAAAAATATTAGAAATTAAACTCATTGAATTGTCAATGTATTGACAGACTTACCAAAATTATCAGTGAATCTATTTGAGAATGTAACTCAATGCATTTACACCATAAGATTTCGGGTGTATTGACTGAAAAACTCACAGTCGAATTATTTTGGAAAAGCTCATGAAATGTGCCATAAGCTTATAAGCATGAAAACCTGTAAATTAATTTGAAAATGCTGAAAAAAAATATTTCCTATATATTGGATCCGTAAAAATTATAATTACACGTCCTTTGAAATTGATCCTTATGAATTATCAATTATGTTTTCCGAGTGTATTGAAAATCCCAATAGCACAAATATTAGGAATTAAACTCATTGAATTTTCGATGTATTTACGGACGTACCAAAACTATCAGTGAATCTATTTAAGAATGTAACTCAATACATTTACACCATAAGATTTCGGGTGTTTTGACTGAAAACTCACAGTTGAATAACTATTGGAAAAGCTTATGAAATGTGCTATAAGCTTATTAGCATGAAAACCTGTAAATTATTTTGAAAATGCTGAAAAAAATATTTCCTAAATATTGGACCCGTAAAAATTATAATTCCACGTCCTTTGAAATTGATCCTATTGAATTTTCGACGTATTTATAAGTGTACTGAAACACCCAATAGCACTAATATTAGGAATTAAACCTATTGAATTGTCGATGTATTTACGGACGTATTAAATCTATCGGTATATCTTTCGGAAATGTAACACAACGTATGTAGAACATAAGTTTTCGGGTGTATTGACTGAAATACTCACAGTCGAATTTTTTTTGGAAAAGCTCATGAAATGTGCTATAAGCATATAAACATTAAAAACTGTAAATTATTTCCTAAATATTGGATCCATTAAAATTATAATTACACGTCCTTTGAAATTGATACTTAAAAGCTCATGAAATGTGCCATAAGCTTATAAGCGTGAAAACCTGTAAATTATTTTGAAAATGCTGAAAAAAGATATTTCCTATATATTGGATCCGTAAAAATTATAAGTACACGTCCTTTGAATTTGATCGTACTAATTTTCGATGTATTTATAAGTGTACTGAAACACCCAATAGCACAAATATTAGGAATTAAACCCATTGAATTTTCGATGTATTTACGGACGTACCAAAACTATCAGTGAATCTAAGTGAGAATGTTGCTCAATGCATTTACACCATAAGATTTCGGGAGTATTGAGTCAAAAACTAACAGTCGAATTATTTTGGAAAAGCTCATGAAATGTGCCAAAAGCTTATAAGCATGTAAACCTGTATATTATTTTAAAAATGCTGAAAAAAGATATTTCCTAAATATTCGATCCTTAAAAATTATAATTACACGTCCCTTGAAATTGATCCTTATGAATTATCAATTATGTTTTCCGAGTGTATTGAAACACCCAATAGCACAAATATTAGAAATTAAACTCAATGAGCTTTCCATGTATTAACGGACGTACCAAAACTATCAGTAAATCTATTTGAGAATGCAACTCAATGCAATTACACCAAAAGATTTCGGGTGTATTGACTGAAATACTCACAGTCGAATTTCTTTTGGAAAAGCTCATGAAATCTGCCATAAGCTTATAAGCATGGAAACAAATTATTTTGAAAATCCTGAAAAAAAATATTTCCTAAATATTGGATCCGTGTAAATTATAATTACACATCTTTTGAAATTGATCCTACTGAATTTTCGATGTATTTATAAGTTTACTGAAATATCCAATAGCACAAATTTTAGGAATTAAACCCATTGAAGTGTTGATGTATTTACGGACGTACCAAAACTATCAGTGAATCTAAGTGAGAATGTTGTTCAATGCATTTATTTCATAAGATTTCGGGTGTATTGACTGAAAAAGTCATAGTCGAATAACTATTGGAAAAGCTCATGAAATGTGCCATAAGCTTATAAGCATGAAAACCTGTAAATTATTTTGAAAATACTGAAAAAAATTATTTCCTAAATATTGGATCGGTATAAATTATAATTACACATCTTTTGAAATTGATCCAACTGAATTTTCGATGTATTTATAAGTTTACTGAAATATCCAATAGCACAAATTTTAGGAATTAAACCCATTGAAGTGTTGATGTATTTACGGACGTACCAAAACTATCAAGTAATCTATTTGAGAATGTAATGCATTGGAATTACACCATTAGATTTCGGGTGTATTGACTGAAAAACTCACAGTCTAATTATTTTGGAAAAGCTCATGAAATATGCCATTATCTTATAAGCATGAAAACCTGTAAATTATTTTGAAAATGCTGAAAAAAATTATTTCCTAAATATTGGATCCGTAAAAATTATAATTACACGGCCTTTGAAATTGATCCTACTGAATTTTCGATGTAATTATAAGTGTACTAAAATACCCAATAGCACAAATATTAGAAATTAAACTCAATGAGCTTTCCATGTTTTAACGGACGTACCAAAACTATCAGTAAATTTATTTGAGAATGTAACTCAATGCAATTACACCAAAAGATTTCGGGTGTATTGACTGAAATACTCACAGTCGAATTAATTTTGAAAAAGCTCATGAAATCTGCCATAAGCTTATAAGCATGGAAACAAATTATTTTGAAAATCCTGAAAAAAAATATTTCCTAAATATTGGATCCGTATAAATTATAATTACACATCTTTTGAAATTGATCCTACTGAATTTTCGATGTATTTATAAGTTTACTGAAATATCCAATAGCACAAATTTTAGGAATTAAACCCATTGAAGTGTTGATGTATTTACGGACGTACCAAAACTATCAAGTAATCTATTTGAGAATGGAATGCATTGGAATTACACCATTAGATTTCGGGTGTAATGACTGAAAAACTCACAGTCGAATTATTTTGGAAAAGCTCATGAAATGTGCCATAATCTTATAAGCATGAAAACCTGTAAATTAATTTAAAATGCTGAAAAAAAATATTTCCTATATATTGGATCCGTAAAAATTATAATTACACGTCCTTTGAAATTGATCCTTATGAATTATCAATTATGTTTTCCGAGTGTATTGAAAATTCCAATAGCACAAATATTAGGAATTAAACCCATTGAATTTTCGATTTTTTTACGGACGTACCAAAACTATCAGTTTATCTATTTAAGAATGTAACTCAATACATTTACACCATAAGATTTCGGGTGTTTTGACTGAAAACTCACAGTCGAATAACTATTGGAAAAGCTCATGAAATGTGCCATAAGCTTATTAGCATGAAAACCTGTAAATTATTTTGAAAATGCTGAAAAAAAAAATTTCCTAAATATTGGACCCGTAAAAATTATAATTCCATGTCCTTTGAAATTGATCCTATTGAATTTTCGATGTATTTATAAGTGTACTGAAACACCCAATAGCACAAATATTAGGAATTAAACCTATTGAATTGTCGATGTATTTACGGACGTATTAAATCTATCGGTATATCTTTCGGAAATGTAACACAACGTATGTAGAACATAAGTTTTCGTGTGTATTGACTGAAATACTCACATTCGAATTTTTTTGGAAAAGCTCATGAAATGTGCTATAAGCATAAAAACATTAAAAACTGTAAACTATTTCCTAAATATTGGATCCGTTAAAATTATAATTACACGTCCTTTGAAATTGATACTTAAAAGCTCATGAAATGTGCCATAAGCTTATAAGCATGAAAACCTGTAAATTATTTTGAAAATGCTGAAAAAAGATATTCCCTATATATTGGATCCGTAAAAATTATAAGTACACGTCCTTTGAATTTGATCGTACTGAATTTTCGATGTATTTATAAGTGTACTGAAACACCCAATAGCACAAATATTAGGAATTAAACCCATTGAATTTTCGATGTATTTACGGACGTACCAAAACTATCAGTGAATCTAAGTGAGAATGTTGCTCAATGCATCTACTTCATAAGATTTCGGGTGTATTGACTGAAAAAGTCACAGTCGAATTATTTTGGAAAAGCTCATGAAATGTACCATAAGCTTATAAGCATGAAAACCTGTAAATTATTTTGAAAATACTGAAAAAAATTATTTCCTAAATATTGGATCCGTATAAATTATAATTACACATCTTTTGAAATTGATCCTACTGAATTTTCGATGTATTTATAAGTTTACTGAAATATCCAATAGCACAAATTTTAGGAATTAAACCCATTGAAGTGTTGATGTATTTACGGACGTACAAAAACTATCAAGTAATCTATTTGAGAATGTAATGCATTGGAATTACACCATTAGATTTCGGGTGTATTGACTGAAAAACTCACAGTCGAATTATTTTGTAAAAGCTCATGAAATATGCCATTATCTTATAAGCATGAAAACCTGTAAATTATTTTGAAAATGCTGAAAAAAATTATTTCCTAAATATTGGATCCGTAAAAATTATAATTACACGTCCTTTGAAATTGATCCTACTGAATTTTCGATGTAATTATAAGTGTACTAAAACACCCAATAGCACAAATATTAGAAATTAAACTCAATGAGCTTTCCATGTATTAACGGACGTACCAAAACTATCAGTAAATCTATTTGAGAATGTAACTCAATGCAATTACACCAAAAGATTTCGATTTCGGGTGTATTGACTGAAATACTCACAGTCGAATTACTTTTGGAAAAGCTCATGAAATCTGCCATAAGCTTATAAGCATGGAAACAAATTATTTTGAAAATCCTGAAAAAAAATATTTCCTAAATATTGGATCCGTTTAAATTATAATTACACATCTTTTGAAATTGATCCTACTGAATTTTCGATGTATTTATAAGTTTACTGAAATATCCAATAGCACAAATTTTAGGAATAAAACCCATTGAAGTGTTGATGTATTTACGGACGTACCAAAACTATCAAGTAATCTATTTGAGAATGGAATGCATTGGAATTACACCATTAGATTTCGGGTGTATTGACTGAAAAACTCACAGTCGAATTATTTTGGAAAAGCTCATGAAATGTGCCATAATCTTATAAGCATGAAAACCTGTAAATTAATTTGAAAATGCTGAAAAAAAATATTTCCTATATATTGGGTCCGTAAAAATTATAATTACACTTCCTTTGAAATTGATCCTTATGAATTATCAATTATATTTTCCGAGTGTATTGAAACACCCAATAGCACAAATATTAGAAATTAAACTCAATGAGCTTTTGATGTATTTACGGACGTACCAAAACTATCAGTAAATCTATTTGAGAATGTAACTCAATGCAATAACACCATAAGATTTCGGAGTGTATTGATTGAAATACTCACAGTCGAATTATTTTGGAAAAGCTCATGAAATGTGCCATAAGCATATAAACATTAAAACCAGTAAATTATTTTGAAAATCCTGAAAAAAATCATTTCCAAAATATTGGATTCGTAAAAATTATAATTATACGTACTTTGAAGTTGATCCTTATAAATTATCAATTATGTATTCCGAGTGTATTAAACACCCAATAGCTCAAATATTAAAAATTAAACTCAATGAGACCCAATAGCACTAATTTTTTATTTAATCTTTTGAAATTTTGATGACTCCGTGACTGAATGGACACACCCAATAGCACATCTATAAGTAATTGAACTTGTTGAACTATAGATGACTCCATGAGTGTATTGAAACACTTAATAGCACAAATATTGGAAATCCAACCCTTTGAACTTTCGATGACTCCATGGATGACTAAAACACACAATAGCACATCTTCTCGTAATTGTAACATTTAAACTTTTAATGACCTTCTTACCTCTGAAAAATAAAGTCGATCCAGATATTCCAAAGGCACTGGCGCACAACACTTTCCTCTGGATAACGAGGCCGATCCAGAGCTTGCCAAAGGCTAAGGGCTCTCGCGCACAACACTTAACACAAACACTAACCTCTGGAAAACGAGGCCGATCCAGAGCTTGCCAAAGGCTAAGGGCTCTCGCGCACAACACTTACCTCTGGAAAACGAGGCCGATCCAGAGCTTGCCAAAGGCTAAGGGCTCTCGCGCACAACACTTAACACAAACAGTAACCTCTGGAAAACGAGGCCATTGATCCTTTTGAATAATCGATTATGAATTCCTAGTATACTGAAACATTCAATAGCAAAAATATTAGAAATTAAACTCATTGAATTGTCAATGTATTGACAGACTTACCAAAATTATCAGTGAATCTATTTGAGAATGTAACTCAATGCATTTACACCATAAGATTTCGGGTGTATTGACTGAAAAACTCACAGTCGAATTATTTTGGAAAAGCTCATGAAATGTGCCATAAGCTTATAAGCATGAAAACCTGTAAATTAATTTGAAAATGCTGAAAAAAAATATTTCCTATATATTGGATCCGTAAAAATTATAATTACACGTCCTTTGAAATTGATCCTTATGAATTATCAATTATGTTTTCCGAGTGTATTGAAAATCCCAATAGCACAAATATTAGGAATTAAACTCATTGAATTTTCGATGTATTTACGGACGTACCAAAACTATCAGTGAATCTATTTAAGAATGTAACTCAATACATTTACACCATAAGATTTCGGGTGTTTTGACTGAAAACTTACAGTTGAATAACTATTGGAAAAGCTTATGAAATGTGCTATAAGCTTATTAGCATGAAAACCTGTAAATTATTTTGAAAATGCTGAAAAAAATATTTCCTAAATATTGGACCCGTAAAAATTATAATTCCACGTCCTTTGAAATTGATCCTATTGAATTTTCGATGTATTTATAAGTGTACTGAAACACCCAATAGCACTAATATTAGGAATTAAACCTATTGAATTGTCGATGTATTTACGGACGTATTAAATCTATCGGTATATCTTTCGGAAATGTAACACAACGTATGTAGAACATAAGTTTTCGGGTGTATTGACTGAAATACTCACAGTCGAATTTTTTTTGGAAAAGCTCATGAAATGTGCTATAAGCATATAAACATTAAAAACTGTAAATTATTTCCTAAATATTGGATCCATTAAAATTATAATTACACGTCCTTTGAAATTGATACTTAAAAGCTCATGAAATGTGCCATAAGCTTATAAGCGTGAAAACCTGTAAATTATTTTGAAAATGCTGAAAAAAGATATTTCCTATATATTGGATCCGTAAGAATTATAAGTACACGTCCTTTGAATTTGATCGTACTAATTTTCGATGTATTTATAAGTGTACTGAAACACCCAATAGCACAAATATTAGGAATTAAACCCATTGAATTTTCGCTGTATTTACGGACGTACCAAAACTATCAGTGAATCTAAGTGAGAATGTTGCTCAATGCATTTACACCATAAGATTTCGGGAGTATTGAGTCAAAAACTAACAGTCGAATTATTTTGGAAAAGCTCATGAAATGTGCCAAAAGCTTATAAGCATGTAAACCTGTATATTATTTTAAAAATGCTGAAAAAAGATATTTCCTAAATATTCGATCCTTAAAAATTATAATTACACGTCCCTTGAAATTGATCCTTATGAATTATCAATTATGTTTTCCGAGTGTATTGAAACACCCAATAGCACAAATATTAGAAATTAAACTCAATGAGCTTTCCATGTATTAACGGACGTACCAAAACTATCAGTAAATCTATTTGAGAATGCAACTCAATGCAATTACACCAAAAGATTTCGGGTGTATTGACTGAAATACTCACAGTCGAATTACTTTTGGAAAAGCTCATGAAATCTGCCATAAGCTTATAAGCATGGAAACAAATTATTTTGAAAATCCTGAAAAAAAATATTTCCTAAATATTGGATCCGTGTAAATTATAATTACACATCTTTTGAAATTGATCCTACTGAATTTTCGATGTATTTATAAGTTTACTGAAATATCCAATAGCACAAATTTTAGGAATTAAACCCATTGAAGTGTTGATGTATTTACGGACGTACCAAAACTATCAGTGAATCTAAGTGAGAATGTTGTTCAATGCATTTACTTCATAAGATTTCGGGTGTATTGACTGAAAAAGTCATAGTCGAATAACTATTGGAAAAGCTCATGAAATGTGCCATAAGCTTATAAGCATGAAAACCTGTAAATTATTTTGAAAATACTGAAAAAAATTATTTCCTAAATATTGGATCGGTATAAATTATAATTACACATCTTTTGAAATTGATCCAACTGAATTTTCGATGTATTTATAAGTTTACTGAAATATCCAATAGCACAAATTTTAGGAATTAAACCCATTGAAGTGTTGATGTATTTACGGACGTACCAAAACTATCAAGTAATCTATTTGAGAATGTAATGCATTGGAATTACACCATTAGATTTCGGGTGTATTGACTGAAAAACTCACAGTCTAATTATTTTGGAAAAGTTCATGAAATATGCCATTATCTTATAAGCATGAAAATCTGTAAATTATTTTGAAAATGCTGAAAAAAATTATTTCCTAAATATTGGATCCGTAAAAATTATAATAACACGTCCTTTGAAATTGATCCTACTGAATTTTCGATGTAATTATAAGTGTACTAAAACACCCAATAGCACAAATATTAGAAATTAAACTCAATGAGCTTTCCATGTTTTAACGGACGTACCAAAACTATCAGTAAATCTATTTGAGAATGTAACTCAATGCAATTACACCAAAAGATTTCGGGTGTATTGACTGAAATACTCACAGTCGAATTAATTTTGAAAAAGCTCATGAAATCTGCCATAAGCTTATAAGCATGGAAACAAATTATTTTGAAAATCCTGAAAAATAATATTTCCTAAATATTGGATCCGTGTAAATTATAATTACACATCTTTTGAAATTGATCCTACTGAATTTTCGATGTATTTATAAGTGTACTGAACCACCCAATAGCACAAATATTAGGAATTAAACCTATTGAATTGTCGATGTATTTACGGACGTATTAAATCTATCGGTATATCTTTCGGAAATGTAACACAACGTATGTAGAACATAAGTTTTCGTGTGTATTGACTGAAATACTCACATTCGAATTTTTTTGGAAAAGCTCATGAAATGTGCTATAAGCATAAAAACATTAAAAACTGTAAACTATTTCCTAAATATTGGATCCGTTAAAATTATTATTACACGTCCTTTGAAATTGATACTTAAAAGCTCATGAAATGTGCCATAAGCTTATAAGCATGAAAACCTGTAAATTATTTTGAAAATGCTGAAAAAAGATATTCCCTATATATTGGATCCGTAAAAATTATAAGTACACGTCCTTTGAATTTGATCGTACTGAATTTTCGATGTATTTATAAGTGTACTGAAACACCCAATAGCACAAATATTAGGAATTAAACCCATTGAATTTTCGATGTATTTACGGACGTACCAAAACTATCAGTGAATCTAAGTGAGAATGTTGCTCAATGCATCTACTTCATAAGATTTCGGGTGTATTGACTGAAAAAGTCACAGTCGAATTATTTTGGAAAAGCTCATGAAATGTACCATAAGCTTATAAGCATGAAAACCTGTAAATTATTTTGAAAATACTGAAAAAAATTATTTCCTAAATATTGGATCCGTATAAATTATAATTACACATCTTTTGAAATTGATCCTACTGAATTTTCGATGTATTTATAAGTTTACTGAAATATCCAATAGCACAAATTTTAGGAATTAAACCCATTGAAGTGTTGATGTATTTACGGACGTACAAAAACTATCAAGTAATCTATTTGAGAATGTAATGCATTGGAATTACACCATTAGATTTCGGGTGTATTGACTGAAAAACTCACAGTCGAATTATTTTGTAAAAGCTCATGAAATATGCCATTATCTTATAAGCATGAAAACCTGTAAATTATTTTGAAAATGCTGAAAAAAATTATTTCCTTAATATTGGATCCGTAAAAATTATAATTACACGTCCTTTGAAATTGATCCTACTGAATTTTCGATGTAATTATAAGTGTACTAAAACACCCAATAGCACAAATATTAGAAATTAAACTCAATGAGCTTTCCATGTTTTAACGGACGTACCAAAACTATCAGTAAATCTATTTGAGAATGTAACTCAATGCAATTACACCAAAAGATTTCGGGTGTATTGACTGAAATACTCACAGTCGAATTAATTTTGAAAAAGCTCATGAAATCTGCCATAAGCTTATAAGCATGGAAACAAATTATTTTGAAAATCCTGAAAAAAAATATTTCCTAAATATTGGATCCGTGTAAATTATAATTACACATCTTTTGAAATTGATCCTACTGAATTTTCGATGTATTTATAAGTGTACTGAACCACCCAATAGCACAAATATTAGGAATTAAACCTATTGAATTGTCGATGTATTTACGGACGTATTAAATCTATCGGTATATCTTTCGGAAATGTAACACAACGTATGTAGAACATAAGTTTTCGTGTGTATTGACTGAAATACTCACATTCGAATTTTTTTGGAAAAGCTCATGAAATGTGCTATAAGCATAAAAACATTAAAAACTGTAAACTATTTCCTAAATATTGGATCCGTTAAAATTATTATTACACGTCCTTTGAAATTGATACTTAAAAGCTCATGAAATGTGCCATAAGCTTATAAGCATGAAAACCTGTAAATTATTTTGAAAATGCTGAAAAAAGATATTCCCTATATATTGGATCCGTAAAAATTATAAGTACACGTCCTTTGAATTTGATCGTACTGAATTTTCGATGTATTTATAAGTGTACTGAAACACCCAATAGCACAAATATTAGGAATTAAACCCATTGAATTTTCGATGTATTTACGGACGTACCAAAACTATCAGTGAATCTAAGTGAGAATGTTGCTCAATGCATCTACTTCATAAGATTTCGGGTGTATTGACTGAAAAAGTCACAGTCGAATTATTTTGGAAAAGCTCATGAAATGTGCCATAAGCTTATAAGCATGAAAACCTGTAAATTATTTTGAAAATGCTGAAAAAAATTATTTCCTAAATATTGGATCCGTATAAATTATAATTACACATCTTTTGAAATTGATCCTACTGAATTTTCGATGTATTTATAAGTTTACTGAAATATCCAATAGCACAAATTTTAGGAATTAAACCCATTGAAGTGTTGATGTATTTACGGACGTACCAAAACTATCAAGTAATCTATTTGAGAATGTAATGCATTGGAATAACACCATTAGATTTCGGGTGTATTGACTGAAAAACTCACAGTCGAATTATTTTGGAAAAGCTCATGAAATATGCCATTATCTTATAAGCATGAAAACCTGTAAATTATTTTGAAAATGCTGAAAAAAATTATTTCCTTAATATTGGATCCGTAAAAATTATAATTACACGTCCTTTGAAATTGATCCTACTGAATTTTCGATGTAATTATAAGTGTACTAAAACACCCAATAGCACAAATATTAGAAATTAAACTCAATGAGCTTTCCATGTATTAACGGACGTACCAAAACTATCAGTAAATCTATTTGAGAATGTAACTCAATGCAATTACACCAAAAGATTTCGATTTCGGGTGTATTGACTGAAATACTCACAGTCGAATTACTTTTGGAAAAGCTCATGAAATCTGCCATAAGCTTATAAGCATGGAAACAAGTTATTTTGAAAATCCTGAAAAAAAATATTTCCTAAATATTGGATCCGTTTAAATTATAATTACACATCTTTTGAAATTGATCCTACTGAATTTTCGATGTATTTATAAGTTTACTGAAATATCCAATAGCACAAATTTTAGGAATAAAACCCATTGAAGTGTTGATGTATTTACGGACGTACCAAAACTATCAAGTAATCTATTTGAGAATGGAATGCATTGGAATTACACCATTAGATTTCGGGTGTATTGACTGAAAAACTCACAGTCGAATTATTTTGGAAAAGCTCATGAAATGTGCCATAATCTTATAAGCATGAAAACCTGTAAATTAATTTGAAAATGCTGAAAAAAAATATTTCCTATATATTGGATCCGTAAAAATTATAATTACACGTCCTTTGAAATTGATCCTTATGAATTATCAATTATGTTTTCCGAGTGTATTGAAAATCCCAATAGCACAAATATTAGGAATTAAACTCATTGAATTTTCGATGTATTTACGGACGTACCAAAACTATCAGTGAATCTATTTAAGAATGTAACTCAATACATTTACACCATAAGATTTCGGGTGTTTTGACTGAAAACTTACAGTTGAATAACTATTGGAAAAGCTTATGAAATGTGCTATAAGCTTATTAGCATGAAAACCTGTAAATTATTTTGAAAATGCTGAAAAAAATATTTCCTAAATATTGGACCCGTAAAAATTATAATTCCACGTCCTTTGAAATTGATCCTATTGAATTTTCGATGTATTTATAAGTGTACTGAAACACCCAATAGCACAAATATTAGGAATTAAACCTATTGAATTGTCGATGTATTTACGGACGTATTAAATCTATCGGTATATCTTTCGGAAATGTAACACAACGTATGTAGAACATAAGTTTTCGGGTGTATTGACTGAAATACTCACAGTCGAATTTTTTTTGGAAAAGCTCATGAAATGTGCTATAAGCATATAAACATTAAAAACTGTAAATTATTTCCTAAATATTGGATCCATTAAAATTATAATTACACGTCCTTTGAAATTGATACTTAAAAGCTCATGAAATGTGCCATAAGCTTATAAGCGTGAAAACCTGTAAATTATTTTGAAAATGCTGAAAAAAGATATTTCCTATATATTGGATCCGTAAGAATTATAAGTACACGTCCTTTGAATTTGATCGTACTAATTTTCGATGTATTTATAAGTGTACTGAAACACCCAATAGCACAAATATTAGGAATTAAACCCATTGAATTTTCGCTGTATTTACGGACGTACCAAAACTATCAGTGAATCTAAGTGAGAATGTTGCTCAATGCATTTACACCATAAGATTTCGGGAGTATTGAGTCAAAAACTAACAGTCGAATTATTTTGGAAAAGCTCATGAAATGTGCCAAAAGCTTATAAGCATGTAAACCTGTATATTATTTTAAAAATGCTGAAAAAAGATATTTCCTAAATATTCGATCCTTAAAAATTATAATTACACGTCCCTTGAAATTGATCCTTATGAATTATCAATTATGTTTTCCGAGTGTATTGAAACACCCAATAGCACAAATATTAGAAATTAAACTCAATGAGCTTTCCATGTATTAACGGACGTACCAAAACTATCAGTAAATCTATTTGAGAATGCAACTCAATGCAATTACACCAAAAGATTTCGGGTGTATTGACTGAAATACTCACAGTCGAATTACTTTTGGAAAAGCTCATGAAATCTGCCATAAGCTTATAAGCATGGAAACAAATTATTTTGAAAATCCTGAAAAAAAATATTTCCTAAATATTGGATCCGTGTAAATTATAATTACACATCTTTTGAAATTGATCCTACTGAATTTTCGATGTATTTATAAGTTTACTGAAATATCCAATAGCACAAATTTTAGGAATTAAACCCATTGAAGTGTTGATGTATTTACGGACGTACCAAAACTATCAGTGAATCTAAGTGAGAATGTTGTTCAATGCATTTACTTCATAAGATTTCGGGTGTATTGACTGAAAAAGTCATAGTCGAATAACTATTGGAAAAGCTCATGAAATGTGCCATAAGCTTATAAGCATGAAAACCTGTAAATTATTTTGAAAATACTGAAAAAAATTATTTCCTAAATATTGGATCGGTATAAATTATAATTACACATCTTTTGAAATTGATCCAACTGAATTTTCGATGTATTTATAAGTTTACTGAAATATCCAATAGCACAAATTTTAGGAATTAAACCCATTGAAGTGTTGATGTATTTACGGACGTACCAAAACTATCAAGTAATCTATTTGAGAATGTAATGCATTGGAATTACACCATTAGATTTCGGGTGTATTGACTGAAAAACTCACAGTCTAATTATTTTGGAAAAGTTCATGAAATATGCCATTATCTTATAAGCATGAAAATCTGTAAATTATTTTGAAAATGCTGAAAAAAATTATTTCCTAAATATTGGATCCGTAAAAATTATAATAACACGTCCTTTGAAATTGATCCTACTGAATTTTCGATGTAATTATAAGTGTACTAAAACACCCAATAGCACAAATATTAGAAATTAAACTCAATGAGCTTTCCATGTATTAACGGACGTACCAAAACTATCAGTAAATCTATTTGAGAATGTAACTCAATGCAATTACACCAAAAGATTTCGATTTCGAATGTATTGACTGAAATACTCACAGTCGAATTACTTTTGGAAAAGCTCATGAAATCTGCCATAAGCTTATAAGCATGGAAACAAATTATTTTGAAAATCCTGAAAAAAAATATTTCCTAAATATTGGATCCGTTTAAATTATAATTACACATCTTTTGAAATTGATCCTACTGAATTTTCGATGTATTTATAAGTTTACTGAAATATCCAATAGCACAAATTTTAGGAATAAAACCCATTGAAGTGTTGATGTATTTACGGACGTACCAAAACTATCAAGTAATCTATTTGAGAATGGAATGCATTGGAATTACACCATTAGATTTCGGGTGTATTGACTGAAAAATCCACAGTCGAATTATTTTGGAAAAGCTCATGAAATGTGCCATAATCTTATAAGCATGAAAACCTGTAAATTAATTTGAAAATGCTGAAAAAAAATATTTCCTATATATTGGGTCCGTAAAAATTATAATTACACTTCCTTTGAAATTGATCCTTATGAATTATCAATTATGTTTTCCGAGTGTATTGAAACACCCAATAGCACAAATAATAGAAATTAAACTCAATGAGCTTTTGATGTATTTACGGACGTACCAAAACTATCAGTAAATCTATTTGAGAATGTAACTCAATGCAATAACACCATAAGATTTCGGAGTGTATTGATTGAAATACTCACAGTCGAATTATTTTGGAAAAGCTCATGAAATGTGCCATAAGCATATAAACATTAAAACCAGTAAATTATTTTGAAAATCCTGAAAAAAATCATTTCCAAAATATTGGATTCGTAAAAATTATAATTATACGTACTTTGAAGTTGATCCTTATAAATTATCAATTATGTATTCCGAGTGTATTAAACACCCAATAGCTCAAATATTAAAAATTAAACTCAATGAGACCCAATAGCACTAATATTTTTTATTTAATCTTTTGAAATTTTGATGACTCCGTGACTGAATGGACACACCCAATAGCACATCTATAAGTAATTGAACTTGTTGAACTATAGATGACTCCATGAGTGTATTGAAACACTTAATAGCACAAATATTGGAAATCCAACCCTTTGAACTTTCGATGACTCCATGGATGACTAAAACACACAAAAGCACATCTTCTCGTAATTGTAACATTTAAACTTTTAATGACCTTCTTACCTCTGAAAAATAAAGTCGATCCAGATATTCCAAAGGCACTGGCGCACAACACTTTCCTCTGGAAAACGAGGCCGATCCAGAGCTTGCCAAAGGCTAAGGGCTCTCGCGCACAACACTTAACACAAACACTAACCTCTGGAAAACGAGGCCGATCCAGAGCTTGCCAAAGGCTAAGGGCTCTCGCGCACAACACTTACCTCTGGAAAACGAGGCCGATCCAGAGCTTGCCAAAGGCTAAGGGCTCTCGCGCACAACACTTAACACAAACAGTAACCTCTGGAAAACGAGGCCATTGATCCTTTTGAATAATCGATTATGAATTCCTAGTATACTGAAACATTCAATAGCAAAAATATTAGAAATTAAACTCATTGAATTGTCAATGTATTGACAGACTTACCAAAATTATCAGTGAATCTATTTGAGAATGTAACTCAATGCATTTACACCATAAGATTTCGGGTGTATTGACTGAAAAACTCACAGTCGAATTATTTTGGAAAAGCTCATGAAATGTGCCATAAGCTTATAAGCATGAAAACCTGTAAATTAATTTGAAAATGCTGAAAAAAAATATTTCCTATATATTGGATCCGTAAAAATTATAATTACACGTCCTTTGAAATTGATCCTTATGAATTATCAATTATGTTTTCCGAGTGTATTGAAAATCCCAATAGCACAAATATTAGGAATTAAACTCATTGAATTTTCGATGTATTTACGGACGTACCAAAACTATCAGTGAATCTATTTAAGAATGTAACTCAATACATTTACACCATAAGATTTCGGGTGTTTTGACTGAAAACTCACAGTTGAATAACTATTGGAAAAGCTTATGAAATGTGCTATAAGCTTATTAGCATGAAAACCTGTAAATTATTTTGAAAATGCTGAAAAAAATATTTCCTAAATATTGGACCCGTAAAAATTATAATTCCACGTCCTTTGAAATTGATCCTATTGAATTTTCGATGTATTTATAAGTGTACTGAAACACCCAATAGCACTAATATTAGGAATTAAACCTATTGAATTGTCGATGTATTTACGGACGTATTAAATCTATCGGTATATCTTTCGGAAATGTAACACAACGTATGTAGAACATAAGTTTTCGGGTGTATTGACTGAAATACTCACAGTCGAATTTTTTTTGGAAAAGCTCATGAAATGTGCTATAAGTATATAAACATTAAAAACTGTAAATTATTTCCTAAATATTGGATCCATTAAAATTATAATTACACGTCCTTTGAAATTGATACTTAAAAGCTCATGAAATGTGCCATAAGCTTATAAGCGTGAAAACCTGTAAATTATTTTGAAAATGCTGAAAAAAGATATTTCCTATATATTGGATCCGTAAGAATTATAAGTACACGTCCTTTGAATTTGATCGTACTAATTTTCGATGTATTTATAAGTGTACTGAAACACCCAATAGCACAAATATTAGGAATTAAACCCATTGAATTTTCGCTGTATTTACGGACGTACCAAAACTATCAGTGAATCTAAGTGAGAATGTTGCTCAATGCATTTACACCATAAGATTTCGGGAGTATTGAGTCAAAAACTAACAGTCGAATTATTTTGGAAAAGCTCATGAAATGTGCCAAAAGCTTATAAGCATGTAAACCTGTATATTATTTTAAAAATGCTGAAAAAAGATATTTCCTAAATATTCGATCCTTAAAAATTATAATTACACGTCCCTTGAAATTGATCCTTATGAATTATCAATTATGTTTTCCGAGTGTATTGAAACACCCAATAGCACAAATATTAGAAATTAAACTCAATGAGCTTTCCATGTATTAACGGACGTACCAAAACTATCAGTAAATCTATTTGAGAATGCAACTCAATGCAATTACACCAAAAGATTTCGGGTGTATTGACTGAAATACTCACAGTCGAATTACTTTTGGAAAAGCTCATGAAATCTGCCATAAGCTTATAAGCATGGAAACAAATTATTTTGAAAATCCTGAAAAAAAATATTTCCTAAATATTGGATCCGTGTAAATTATAATTACACATCTTTTGAAATTGATCCTACTGAATTTTCGATGTATTTATAAGTTTACTGAAATATCCAATAGCACAAATTTTAGGAATTAAACCCATTGAAGTGTTGATGTATTTACGGACGTACCAAAACTATCAGTGAATCTAAGTGAGAATGTTGTTCAATGCATTTACTTCATAAGATTTCGGGTGTATTGACTGAAAAAGTCATAGTCGAATAACTATTGGAAAAGCTCATGAAATGTGCCATAAGCTTATAAGCATGAAAACCTGTAAATTATTTTGAAAATACTGAAAAAAATTATTTCCTAAATATTGGATCGGTATAAATTATAATTACACATCTTTTGAAATTGATCCAACTGAATTTTCGATGTATTTATAAGTTTACTGAAATATCCAATAGCACAAATTTTAGGAATTAAACCCATTGAAGTGTTGATGTATTTACGGACGTACCAAAACTATCAAGTAATCTATTTGAGAATGTAATGCATTGGAATTACACCATTAGATTTCGGGTGTATTGACTGAAAAACTCACAGTCTAATTATTTTGGAAAAGTTCATGAAATATGCCATTATCTTATAACCATGAAAATCTGTAAATTATTTTGAAAATGCTGAAAAAAATTATTTCCTAAATATTGGATCCGTAAAAATTATAATAACACGTCCTTTGAAATTGATCCTACTGAATTTTCGATGTAATTATAAGTGTACTAAAACACCCAATAGCACAAATATTAGAAATTAAACTCAATGAGCTTTCCATGTTTTAACGGACGTACCAAAACTATCAGTAAATCTATTTGAGAATGTAACTCAATGCAATTACACCAAAAGATTTCGGGTGTATTGACTGAAATACTCACAGTCGAATTAATTTTGAAAAAGCTCATGAAATCTGCCATAAGCTTATAAGCATGGAAACAAATTATTTTGAAAATCCTGAAAAATAATATTTCCTAAATATTGGATCCGTGTAAATTATAATTACACATCTTTTGAAATTGATCCTACTGAATTTTCGATGTATTTATAAGTTTACTGAAATATCCAATAGCACAAATTTTAGGAATTAAACCCATTGAAGTGTTGATGTATTTACGGACGTACCAAAACTATCAGTGAATCTAAGTGAGAATGTTGTTCAATGCATTTACTTCATAAGATTTCGGGTGTATTGACTGAAAAAGTCATAGTCGAATAACTATTGGAAAAGCTCATGAAATGTGCCATAAGCTTATAAGCATGAAAACCTGTAAATTAATTTGAAAATGCTGAAAAAAAATATTTCCTAAATATTGGATCCGTAAAAATTATAATTACACGTCCTTTGAAATTGATCCTACTGAATTTTCGATGTATTTTTAAGTTTACTGAAATATCCAATAGCACAAATTTTAGGAATAAAACCCATTGAAGTGTTGATGTATTTACGGACGTACTAAAACTATCAAGTAATCTATTTGAGAATGGAATGCATTGGAATTACACCATTAGATTTCGGGTGTATTGACTGAAAAACTCACAGTCGAATTATTTTGGAAAAGCTCATGAAATGTGCCATAATCTTATAAGCATGAAAACCTGTAAATTAATTTGAAAATGCTGAAAAAAAATATTTCCTATATATTGGATCCGTAAAAATTATAATTACACGTCCTTTGAAATTGATCCTTATGAATTATCAATTATGTTTTCCGAGTGTATTGAAAATTCCAATAGCACAAATATTAGGAATTAAACCCATTGAATTTTCGATTTTTTTACGGACGTACCAAAACTATCAGTTTATCTATTTAAGAATGTAACTCAATACATTTACACCATAAGATTTCGGGTGTTTTGACTGAAAACTCACAGTCGAATAACTATTGGAAAAGCTCATGAAATGTGCCATAAGCTTATTAGCATGAAAACCTGTAAATTATTTTGAAAATGCTGAAAAAAAAAATTTCCTAAATATTGGACCCGTAAAAATTATAATTCCATGTCCTTTGAAATTGATCCTTTTGAATTTTCGATGTATTTACGGACGTATTAAATCTATCGGTATATCTTTCGGAAATGTAACACAACGTATGTAGAACATAAGTTTTCGTGTGTATTGACTGAAATACTCACATTCGAATTTTTTTGGAAAAGCTCATGAAATGTGCTATAAGCATAAAAACATTAAAAACTGTAAACTATTTCCTAAATATTGGATCCGTTAAAATTATAATTACACATCTTTTGAAATTGATCCTACTGAATTTTCGATGTATTTATAAGTTTACTGAAATATCCAATAGCACAAATTTTAGGAATAAAACCCATTGAAGTGTTGATGTATTTACGGACGTACCAAAACTATCAAGTAATCTATTTGAGAATGGAATGCATTGGAATTACACCATTAGATTTCGGGTGTATTGACTGAAAAACTCACAGTCGAATTATTTTGGAAAAGCTCATGAAATGTGCCATAATCTTATAAGCATGAAACCTGTAAATTAATTTGAAAATGCTGAAAAAAAATATTTCCTATATATTGGGTCCGTAAAAATTATAATTACACTTCCTTTGAAATTGATCCTTATGAATTATCAATTATGTTTTCCGAGTGTATTGAAACACCCAATAGCACAAATAATAGAAATTAAACTCAATGAGCTTTTGATGTATTTACGGACGTACCAAAACTATCAGTAAATCTATTTGAGAATGTAACTCAATGCAATAACACCATAAGATTTCGGAGTGTATTGATTGAAATACTCACAGTCGAATTATTTTGGAAAAGCTCATGAAATGTGCCATAAGCATATAAACATTAAAACCAGTAAATTATTTTGAAAATCCTGAAAAAAATCATTTCCTAAATATTGGATTCGTAAAAATTATAATTATACGTACTTTGAAGTTGATCCTTATAAATTATCAATTATGTATTCCGAGTGTATTAAACACCCAATAGCTCAAATATTAAAAATTAAACTCAATGAGACCCAATAGCACTAATATTTTTTATTTAATCTTTTGAAATTTTGATGACTCCGTGACTGAATGGACACACCCAATAGCACATCTATAAGTAATTGAACTTGTTGAACTATAGATGACTCCATGAGTGTATTGAAACACTTAATAGCACAAATATTGGAAATCCAACCCTTTGAACTTTCGATGACTCCATGGATGACTAAAACACACAAAAGCACATCTTCTCGTAATTGTAACATTTAAACTTTTAATGACCTTCTTACCTCTGAAAAATAAAGTCGATCCAGATATTCCAAAGGCACTGGCGCACAACACTTTCCTCTGGAAAACGAGGCCGATCCAGAGCTTGCCAAAGGCTAAGGGCTCTCGCGCACAACACTTAACACAAACACTAACCTCTGGAAAACGAGGCCGATCCAGAGCTTGCCAAAGGCTAAGGGCTCTCGCGCACAACACTTACCTCTGGAAAACGAGGCCGATCCAGAGCTTGCCAAAGGCTAAGGGCTCTCGCGCACAACACTTAACACAAACAGTAACCTCTGGAAAACGAGGCCATTGATCCTTTTGAATAATCGATTATGAATTCCTAGTATACTGAAACATTCAATAGCAAAAATATTAGAAATTAAACTCATTGAATTGTCAATGTATTGACAGACTTACCAAAATTATCAGTGAATCTATTTGAGAATGTAACTCAATGCATTTACACCATAAGATTTCGGGTGTATTGACTGAAAAACTCACAGTCGAATTATTTTGGAAAAGCTCATGAAATGTGCCATAAGCTTATAAGCATGAAAACCTGTAAATTAATTTGAAAATGCTGAAAAAAAATATTTCCTATATATTGGATCCGTAAAAATTATAATTACACGTCCTTTGAAATTGATCCTTATGAATTATCAATTATGTTTTCCGAGTGTATTGAAAATCCCAATAGCACAAATATTAGGAATTAAACTCATTGAATTTTCGATGTATTTACGGACGTACCAAAACTATCAGTGAATCTATTTAAGAATGTAACTCAATACATTTACACCATAAGATTTCGGGTGTTTTGACTGAAAACTCACAGTTGAATAACTATTGGAAAAGCTTATGAAATGTGCTATAAGCTTATTAGCATGAAAACCTGTAAATTATTTTGAAAATGCTGAAAAAAAATATTTCCTAAATATTGGACCCGTAAAAATTATAATTCCACGTCCTTTGAAATTGATCCTATTGAATTTTCGATGTATTTATAAGTGTACTGAAACACCCAATAGCACTAATATTAGGAATTAAACCTATTGAATTGTCGATGTATTTACGGACGTATTAAATCTATCGGTATATCTTTCGGAAATGTAACACAACGTATGTAGAACATAAGTTTTCGGGTGTATTGACTGAAATACTCACAGTCGAATTTTTTTTGGAAAAGCTCATGAAATGTGCTATAAGTATATAAACATTAAAAACTGTAAATTATTTCCTAAATATTGGAT
>CM035593.1:52903371-52933867 GCA_020423425.1 Chrysopa pallens | reverse complement strand
AGATTGGGTGTTTGTGGGGTTAATTTTGATTTTCCATGACTTGAAATAGTTTTCAAGGATGGTCAATCGGGATTGAAGGCAACTCGAAACTTGTTTCGGTTGCCATGAGGAACAATAGATGGCCGTGTCGTCGGCGAAGAGAGCTGTTTCGGTAGCTCGATCCCTCGGGATATCGTTAATGTAGTATAAAAATAGGCGGGGTCCAAGCAAGGAGCCTTGAGGTACACCAGCTTTCACACTGTATTGGTTCGATGTACTTTGTTGGATGTGGATTTGGGATTTCCGGTTGGACAAATAGGAAATTAGGAATTTTAGGATGTATATTGGAATGTTAAATTTGGAGAGTTTGTGGATTAGTCCATCGTGCCAAACTGTGTCGAAAGCTTTTTCGATGTCCAAAAGGACCATGCCTGTGGATTTGTTCCAATTAAATCCGGTAGCAATATGTTCAGTAAGTCGGTGAAGCTGGCTTACTGTGGAATGGTTCGATCTGAAACCGAACTGTTGGGGGATAAGCTGTCTATGGATATTTTCATGCGACTGCAGCCGATTCAATACTACTTTCTCCATGACCTTGCTGAGAGATGGCAGCAAGCTAATGGGTCGGTAGCTCGAAGGCGACTTAGGTAGCTTTCCCGGCTTCGGAAGCGCTAAAACCTTAGCGGTTTTCCAAAGGTCGGGAAAATAACCAAGCCTCAAGCATGCAGTATAGATATAACTGAGCTGAACAACCGTCTTCCGAGGAAGATAGCGGAGCACAACGTTAGTTATTCCATCATCACCCGGAGCTTTCCTGCATTTAAGTTTCCTTAAAATGCTGGATACCTCTTGAGGTGATACGCTGTCAACATCGATGGGATTTATGGTGGAAGAGCGAATATTTTCCAAGGATTCGGACACCAAGTGGGCCGTTTCTTCTTCGTGATATTCGTCGCCATCTGTTAAGCTGTGCGCCTTAGAGAAGGTGTCAGCTAGAAGTTGGGCTTTGTCGGAATCCGAGTAAAGGTACCCATTTTCCGACAAGAGGGGAGGTAGTCTTTTCGAACGATTACGCAAATTTTTAGCAATTTTCCATACATTGTTATCACGAGTGGTCAGAGCCGAAATCCTCTCGTTCCACATGTCATCTCTGGTGCGCGTGACTTTATCTCGAATATCGTCTGACATTCGCCTCATGGCATCATGAAGCTCAGGCAGCCTAACACGTTGCCAAAATTTGCGTAGTTTGTTCCGAGTCTGTATGAGTTTAAGTGTGTCAGCATCTAATTTTAATTGATATCCGAGGTTCCGAGTTATCCTAGGAATAAACTTTTCGGTAGCAACTACGATACTTTTCGTGAGCTTACTGACCTCCAAGTCTATTTGGTCGGTGGAATTGATCTGGGGCGTGATCAGGGTTTCGACGTTCAGATACTCTTTAAACAGTTTCCAGTCTGCTTTCTCGAAATCCAGCCGGGTTTGCACAGTTGTAGCACCCTTCATTTCACCTAGGGTGAAAGTGATCGGGCGATGGTCACTATGCAAATCCAAATGAACATCTAAGTCTGACAGAAGGTCACAGTTTTTGAGTATCGTTAAGTCGATGGTTTGAGGTGGGCGGGAAGCAGCATCGAGGTAGTAGGAGGGCTCGTCTGGGTACGCAACAATGAAGTTACGTTTCAGAGACTGCGCAAATAGCGCGTTGCCGTTTGCATTATTGGATGTACAATTCCAAGAAATGTGACGCGCATTGTAATCTCCCATGATCACAGCGCGATCATGGGTTCTCACAATACGATCAATATCCCTTCCTTGTAGTAGTCTATCTGGGGGGTTGTATAAAGATGTGACTTTATAATTACCACAATTAGCCGAGATAAGAACGGAGACGGCTTCGAGACTGCCGTCTTCGGGAGGCAAGATACAATGTTTGACATCGTGTCTAACAAATAAGGCAACCCCGCCACCATTCCTGGCGGCGCGGTCACGGCGATAGGTAAAGTATCCAGGGATACTTATTTTCTTATCCGGCTTTAACCATGTTTCGCTGATGGCTGCAACATGGATCCGATGCTGCTCTAGGAATGAGTGAAGCTCGGGTAATTTGCGTTGGAGACTTTGAGAGTTCCATTGCAAGAAGCGAATCTGGGATCTAGTTGAAGAGGGATGCGATATCATTATCGAATAAATGATCCGTCATCTCGAAAAACTTGAAAAGTTTTTCTTGGTTTGAATTACATAGTTTCCACGCGGCCTCTACTTTAATCCTGAGTTTCAGGAGGTCCATGAAATCAAGGGGTTTAGAACCACCAGTTTCCAATGGAGGTGGAACTGGTGAAGATTCTATATCCTCGAAGAATGGGTTGAGTGGGGAAATGGGGGGACACACGATATCGGTTACCTCTTTCTCCGGTGTCTTCTTAATTGTCCACGGGTTTGAAGTGGGCAATGGCGCTGGTTTGAAATTTTGTGTCGCTGGTCTCCTGATGGCTCATTGACTGCTACCTTGGTGACTGGTACCTCTGTTTGGGGCGTTGACCTCTTTTGGACGAGGAAGGGCCGGGAAATCCCTGGCCTTGAATGATGATGGGCGGCCTTGCGCCTCGCCCTGAGCGGCCTTGCGCCTCGCTCCTGCTGCTCGGGATGCTGTTGCTGCCACGTAAGTCTTCCTAACTGAACAATCCATAGAACTTGCCGGATGCGCCGCGCCGCAGTTGCAGCACTTTGCAGGCTCCGACCGAGGGATCTCGCATTTGCTTGAAGCGTGGTTTTTGCCACACTTCACGCAACGTACGGATCCACGACAGTTCCGTGAACCATGTCCGTAAAGTTGACAACGGTAGCACTGTACAGCACCCCGTTTGTTTACGTATTTGTTGACACGACATGGAACGCCGCATATCCATCGGATGTTAAGGACGCCTTGGGCTTGCGTCCCCTTTGCAAATTGTACAAGGCGAGACACCCGTAAGCTCTCGCCTTCTGCTTTTGAAAGTACCATGACCTTTTGTGGATTAAGGCCATGCTTTTTTAAATCTTCGGCCACCATGTCGTCTGAATGGTGGCGCATTGTTCCATGAAGGACGTATTTCGGTTCAACGTCCTCTTTCGTTCCGTAAAAATGGAACGGCATTTGAATTTCTTCAAGCCGTTCCTTACATTTAGTGTAATCGCGATCTGAGTCGCAATGTACACTTATAGTCGTGGTACCGAAAGTGAACCTTACGGTACCAGTAGCTGCCGCTTTAATTGCTTCTTCCACCTTTTGAAAATTGGTGAGGGCCATGTGCACGACAATTGGGCTCGGCTTCTTGTTCCTTGTTGGAATACTTTTGCTCTCGGCGATATCAATGAGTGGTCCATATTTGTTGTGGACCTCTGTTGCCAATTTCTTGGTGGACGGTGCGTCGTTATTGTTTGTTTTCCTGCCTCTTTTCCTGGGTTTGACCGGCTGGAATTCTTCGTCCATTGGTGTTGGTGCTACTGCTGATGTTGCTGCTGGTGATGATGATGATGATGATGCTGTTGGTGTTGATCCTGATGACGCTGTTGGTGTTGATCCTGATGATGCTGTTGGTTTTGATCCTGATGATGATGATGCTGTTGGTGTTGATGCTGATATCATTGATGGCTTTGCCATATTTTTTGGTTTTGATACCACCGCCTTCCCGGCGGTGGGCGCCATTTTCGGTGGGGATTCCAATCTAAAAATTAGAAAAATAACACATTAAATTTAAATAAAATTTAAACAAAATGCCTAGATAATTTAAAAAATACTTAATAATTGTAAACTATACAAAATGTAAATACCACAATTCAAAAAGTATATTGTAAATTATTTTTTATTTTTGTACTGGTACAAACAAATTCAAACAACAAATAAATTTGTTATTTGGAACTTGCCTGAAGCAGTTAAAAATAAGAAATCAATAAAATAAAATTATTTTGTGATCAGTTAACAAAATAAAAATAAAAACTCTTATAAAGCACAGGTATAAAATAAAATTTTATCGCTGAGCAGGTATCGACTAGCAGTGTTGTTAGTATCAACACTTAACCTATTTATTGCTATTTTAAGATAATTTATATACCTGAGTGACCTACGGTAAATTTTAGTCCATTTTAAGGTATTTCATAGAGAAGTGTGGGCGGACCTAGGAGAGTCTGGGCCTCACTACATACCTGCTATTTCGTAGCAGCTGGGAAAACCGTTAGCCAGTATTCGAGATACAGAGCAGTGAACAACATCGTTTTTAAAAATACACGTGCAGGCTGAGTTACTCTAAGAGAATCGTCAGAAATTTTCTTTATTTATTTCTTTATTTAAAGAATCGTTTGGAATCTACATAGCAAGGTAAATACTACCTATATATTAATCAACTTAAAAAAAATAAAAATATTTACTCTCATAAATAGTATGTTTAACGTAACATAACTAAAAAATTAAAATTGAATGATATTTTAGTCCAATAATAAAAAATAGTCATTTCGTTTATTTTATACAAACAAATTTAGTTATACTTGTGATAAAACTTTGTAGGCATTATTAATTTGATATTGTCTTTTCATGAGATTATCAGTATGGATAAATCGGTTTGTATAATCTGCAATAAGTCAGATGACAAGCAAGTGTATGAAATAAAAAAAGCAGCTTTCAATCTTTTAGAGGCGTCTAGCAAGAAAAGAATCGACAATAAATACTTAAAATTTGAAACTTATAAAAATTAGCCATACAAACAGTGTGATAATGAGCTTTTACTGCGACTAAATCAGGCGCATTTCTCAAACGAGCTGAAATGTTTTTATCGAAATCAATTAATGTGTTTTGTTTTTGAATATGCTGTAATATATTTATTATCTCTTGTATCGTTACTTTGAACAGATGAAATTTTTTCTTTTGAAATCTTACCGAAAAACCCACCGCAGAGAAAGCAATGAAATTGAAAATTAAATTTAAGAGCGTCCTTATTTATTTCTTTTCCTTCCAGTGATTTCCTGTCTTGAGCTACAGAATGTAGTTATTGCAGTCTCATCATTATAATAACTTTGACAAGTTTGATGAGTAAAAGCTGATGTTAAAGTTTCAAATTTTAAGTATTATTTATTGTCGATTCTTTTCTTGCTAGACGCCTCTAAACGATTCAAAGCTGCTTTTTTTATTTCGTACACTTGCTTGTCATCTGACTTAGTGCAGATTATACAAACAGATTTATCCATACTGATAATCTCATGAAAAGACAAAATCAAATTAATAATGCCTACAAAGTTTTATCATGAGTATAACTAAATTTGTTTGTATAAAATAAACGAAATGACTATTTTTTATTACTGTACTAAAATATCAACCAATTTTAATTTTTTAGTTATGTTACGTTAAACATACTATTTATGAGAGAAAATATTTTACTATTTTTATTTTAAAGTTGATTAATATATAGACAGTATTTACCTTGCTATGTAGATTCCAAACGATTCTTTGAATAACATTTAACTTTTTTCCATAAGACTTGTAGTTTTGCCGGAAATCAAGAGAAACCATTTTTTACGTTTAAAATCTAGTTCGGTTGGATTGGATACCGATTTAAAGATCCAATCCAACCGAACTAGATGCATATGAAAGCATCTACATTCAAAAAAATGACAAAGAGACGATGGACTTAGATAAAGGACCTATTCCAAATACTGATTTAATAAAAATTTCAAAATTGAAGTTGAACTATTAGAATTGAAACAGTATTTGAAATTAAAATTATTTAATTTCATAATTCTTTTTTAGTTTTGTACGTTCAATTTTTAGTTTGAGATTTTTAATTGATAAAAACCACGTGGTCAAATATCATTGGCCGAACACTAAACACGTTATCGATGCTGATTGATTGACGTTACAATTTTATAGATACTTGGAAAGTATGAATTGGGCATACACGAACGAACAAGTGTGCAAACCGTCACCAAATTAGCAACGTGAACCATCTCCTCAGAGAATCATTACAACTAGCTAATTCATACTGATGATGACTACTTTGTAGTCGAAATACGTATTTATAAAATGCAAAATAATTTGATCTAGGAAATTGGGGAAAAAATCGAAATTTATTGTGTATATAATTTTTACTTAAATTATAGGGAAAAAATATACATTACGTTATAAATATTGTCTATAATGTCTTGAAATATTTGCATTTTTTTTTTTTAATATTTAATCACATTTTTGCTATTATCAAATCTGGATGAAAATTATCAAAATAAAAGTAACTTTGCCATAAGACCAATGTAAAAAATGTCTACTTTTGAAGTTAATTATTCCTTTAAAAATAGATAACCTCCTCAAATTTTCAGTAATAATAATGTAAATGTATTTAAACTGCATAAAAAAAAAACCAATTTTCTTCCGTGTTCGTAATATCATATTCGATGCATTTTTGCAAACCTGCAAAATAGCGGCTTCCGATAATTCATTCGCTAATTTTTTTGATAAATTTTTACAATTAACTGTATATAAGTAATCTTTACAATTAATTGTATTTAACTGTATTTAACTGAAGTTACTATTCTTTAACTGCGAAAATATTGTTGCGAGAAATACGTGTTTTAAATTTTAGTCAATGTGCGATTTTAGTTTGCAATTGCACATTAGAGAGCCCATAATTTTGAAAATAATAATTGTGTTTTTTATTTGAAAATCATCGTGTAAACTTTCGGAAGCCACCTTTTTCAAAGGCAAATGCGTGGATTATCTGAAAATGGTTTACCACAATATAATTCTAATTTTTTAAAACAATATAAATCTAATCAGATCCATAAAAAATAATGTAAATTTTGCAATACTAGTAATTAATTTGAATGAATATTTTTTGTTAGATTAAAAAGGAGGAGGGTGGATAAGAGGCATGTTTGCCCATTTCACACTCGAAAAAAGTATCACATTCCGGTTATTTTCAAATGAATTTTTCGAATTAAAGATATCATTTTTTATTTATTATACGTCATAAATAATAGTGACAAAAATGTACAAAAAAGACGAAACACTATCTATTTAGGCAATAGTTTCTTTGACTTACTTTATTATTTATTACATGTATGATTCTAAATAAAAAATGCTAAAATTTAACTACACAAATCAATTTAAAATTAACCGGAACAATACACATCTTTTTTTGTGTGTAATAGGCAAAAAATGTCTTTAATCAACCCTACTTCTTCGTTTGATTTATCCCACAGTATTAAAATTATAATTCATATTATCACTGGGATTTGTTGTATCAAATTAAAGAATCTATTTAATTAAGAACTATTTATTAAATATTTATTAAATTTATTATCAATTAATTAATTATATTTTAAATATCCTATAGAAAATATCTAAGGGGCGATATATTGACATATGAGACGCGATAAATTTCACTGAATCTGCTTCCTGATTAATGAGCTGTCACAAAATAAATTTAAGCCGCCCAATGAGAGCGTGATTTAGCAAATATCAAAATTAGATTTTTAATAGCAAAGTTAATTTTTCCCAAATTATTTTTGAATTATAACGAAAATGACTGATCTTTCCAATAAAGTATTACAAGATTATAAAATGTTATGATTTATCTACATATATCACTACACAAGTCGACACAGAAAATATCCAGGAATATCAGCTTATTTTCAATGCAATCTAGGAAGGTGCAGTTTGTTCGCAATGTATATGAAATGGTAAGAAAAAATCATTATATTATTATTTAATCCTCCTTCGTGAGCTCTAAAATCGGAGACATACTTGCTTTTTCTATGGAAGCAAAGCGACTTGTTACTGCTATTAAAATGAACCAGTGGAGTAATAAAACCCGTGACCCTGTGGGCTGCTCCGCAACATTAATTGGTGAATAAATTAAATACCTAAAATTTGAATCTTAAATTCTATACAACTTTGGCATTTTCCAAACAGGCCTGATATTAATAATCATTCAAATCACACTAAAGCAGGAGATCAGTGTGTGTTTTGCTTTCAACAATCTCCAACTCATCTAATTTGAGTGTTTAATAGCTCAAATAATAGATATTGAGTCACAAGTGTTCATAGGTCAAATTATATAATATGCATTTCTTACGGGGCGTTTCTTTCTCCAAAGGTTGCGATCTCAAATTGGTTAAGATGGAGAATAGCAAGCGGCCGATATTCAACTCTTTATGAGATTTCCTCTACTCAAAGTTTTATCTCCTGTTCTAATGAACAAAAAGTTTAAACACTCAGTGACTCAAGGTCTTTCATTTGAGCGAATAGTATTACTGGCTGATAATAATATTAATATTTTAGCATACATTTCAAATAACATTATGTTTGACATTTTTTAATGATACCAACATTTCAGTACTATCGCATCCAACTCTTATACCAATATTCTCGAGTTCTGAATCAGGACACTATAATTATTCTAAAGTTGGCCTGCGAAGAAGAGCACAGTCGTTTGTCTGTGACAAACACTGAAAAGTTGTACATACAACAAATACTGGAAACTTGTATTTACTTATCATAATTTGCTGGTGATAAAGTTTAAGAACTAATTTATTAACCTGGAATTTTGAGAAATTTTTATTCTCTGATTATATATTCAATATTTGATAGAAACACTCCACAGAGCTCTAAATATTTTCAAGATATGTCTATTTCATATTTCATTTGATTCCTCTATTCCTTTTCAAAATTTTGATATTAGTACACCAGCTTCGAAAAAAACTTTTGAAGTAGGTAAAAAATCAAAAATAATTATATTACAAAAGTTGTATGAATTTTAACATTTTTAAAATCTAAGAGTTGTTGCAACTCCTTGATTTTTAAATATATCAAATCAATCAATATACCTCTTTGAATCTAAATTTCGATACGTTGAAATCCACAATTTGTTTTCTCAAAAAGTAATACTTTAAGTTGCAAGGTTAAAGAATACAAAATACAATGGAAGTCAACAATATTCCTTTTTCGTCCTTTTTGTGGTATTATTCAAAATCCTTTTTTATTATGATTTGTCTAATATTATCAATTTTGGCGAATACTTAACATTTAAAAAATTATAAGTATGATTTGTTGGTATGTGTTTTTGAATATAAAACCAAGTTAATTTTTATTATACTATGGGTTACAAAATCGCAAAATAAAACACAATAAGTTATATAATAATTTTAATTAAAGTTATTTTTTATTGTTTACGGTGAAAAATACATTGTAAAATTAAAGTCCAAGTATTAGAGCAGGCGCTGGAGGTACCGACATTCTATAAATTGATTTGTGTTAAAAAGAACTCAAATATCTAGAATCGTAATTTACCACAACAATTTAGTCTAAATAGGGTATGAAGCCCTGTTATGGTTGTTTAGTATCCTTTTACACAAAATTAGAAGATTCGAAATGTTCAAAGAGTTTATTTTTGTCCAATTTACACAAAACAATCATTAAAATGACTGCATACTCCAAAATTCATTGAATTAAGAACGAGTCATAAAAAAATTGTATCAATAAGTGATACAAATAATCCATTTCTAGTGTATTAAGGAAGAATGATTCTAGGAAATGAAGTTTTTTCATCCAAGATTTTTATCAAAGCTTTTACCGTAGCGATTTTAGGAATTTTTGGAGGATCATCCAGCCTCCCACAAAAGTAACAGCTACGCCCTCGAAAAACAATTATTAAATTTCCAAACACCGATGCAGTATGTGGCATGTATTTAAGTATCGTATGTCACATAAGTATTTGCCATGTACCCTGAAATTCTTCCAAGCTTCCCCTTAAAGGCTCATAAAAAATCTATTATTCGGTGTATAAGTACAGCTACGCCCTCGAAAAAGAATTATAAAATTTCCAAACACCGATGCAGTATGTGGCATGTATTTAAGTATCGTATGTCACATAAGTATTTGCCATGTACCCTGAAATTCTTCCAAGCCTCTCCTTAAAGGCTCATAAAAAATCTATTATTCGGTGTATAAGTTTTAAAATTTATTAACTTTTTCGATCTTGATAATATTAAAGAATCTTGATAATATCAAAGAACTTTAACATGGTAGGTATATTATATTTATATTGACCGATTGGTAACCACAAACAATAGGCGGTTGAAATTCCATCATCACTCAAAAGTGAATCTCACTTCCTTTAAACAATACCGTATATATGCGAGTTTTTAAGGAAAACAGTATATATGCGTTCCATTAAACAAAACATGCGTGTGTATGGTAGTGTGTATAATATAAGCGACACCCTCTTATTTATATATGTGTGTGTGATAGTGTGTGTACAGTTTTTCTTTTCTTTTATATTAATGGTGTTGAGTTTTATTTAGTAGAATTTTATGATTAATCAATGTAATTTTTTTATTTTTGCATATCCACAATTTATTTAAAATAATTTAAAATTTACAAAACGTATTTTTACAAAATAATAAAATTCATTAAACATTAATCACCAGAGAAAATGTTTTTTTTTATTTATTTACTTAAAAAAAATATATATTAGCATTCTCCAGTCCTTCTCTATTTAAACTGTGTCAAATTTCTTACTCCTCCGCTGGCTCAATTTTCACGTATTAATATTCAATATATAGATTATTTGACGACAAACTATCTAAACATTTAGTAAATCGTATGAAGATCATTTATTATGTTTGATGAAAAATGATATTATAGATATATGGAGTATTAATTTTCTGGAGACGCGTCATCTACATATTAAATCGCCTTTCCATCAGTTAACTTCACTCAATGTAAAACATGCTAAGGCCGTCCCTGGTACTTTTAAAGTGTTTTTTTTTTACATTTAAAAGTTATAGGTATTTTTTGTTGGTTAGTAAGTGAAGTATACACATTTTGTTACTTTGTTATTTTAAAAAATATTTTTAATAATATTTAAGCAAATAATAAAAATTTAACTTTTATTATTTTTATTTTAAAACAACTTACAATTTACGATTCAACATATAAAATTCATGGTTGGTACTCTTCAATAAAATAGAATCACGCTCAAAAAAATAGAAAATACCTTAAATTTTTACAAAATGTGTCTATAGTAATTAACTTAATGTTAAATCAAATGAGGTAACTTGTTTTATTGAAAATCTTTACCTGTATTGTATACGTGGGAACAATTTTTTACCTATTAAAAAACATAAAATACTCGGTTTTTATGTTATATTGAGTTGTCCATCAGAATTAATTTTATTTATCTATCTAAACTGAAAAATAATATTAAACTGAAGTTCATTTTAAAGTGAAAAATAATAAAATACACCATAAAATTAGTGTATTTTATAATTGTTGGGATTATGGTATGTGATGATGTATTATTTTATAAATAATTAAACACTTTATTTTAAATTAAAATATTCTTTTATTCAAAAATAGAGTCTTCAGAAATATATGTCTTTATACTATGAATGATTAGAATTGACTGCTACTATATTTCTAAAGTTGTCCCTTCACATTTGTCCATTTTAGTTCAGGTCGTTGCATTTTTTATTCCACGAGTATACGTTTATCTAGTTTTTATTTTATGACAGGATGCTTTAGCATATTAAAACTATCTTTCTCAGAAATAATAAAATAAAACCTTTTTCAAAGATAAACATATGTTCAACAAATGTTACTTAAAAAGAAACTTTCCCTTTGAAATATTTAAGACCCTTTAAAATATAGTATCGCAAAATACAAAGAGAATGATTTTTGAAAAGACGAATTCAATATTTCAACAATAATTTTAATTAAGAGGTGGAAAAGATTAATAAATACAATTTTACGACAAAAAAAAAACATTTGATAAAAAATTAAAAATTTACTATAGTCTACATAAACCAAACTTTGATTAGGCTATTGCAATGTAATCAAATAAACTTTAAATTAACCCAAAATGGAAGTTAAATTTGGAAATCAGAAAATTTATTATGAGAAACAGATTTTTCCCTCAAAATTTTCTATCAAATAATAAATAACGGTACTATTTTTAATAATTTTGCTTTTTTGACAATATCTCTGTAAACTTATCAAAAATTTGCAGGTGGTAATCTTACTTTTGACCATATTGAGATTTAATTTGTGGTAACACCATAATATTAATTAAACCAAAATTAATTTGCAACAATTCCACTTATTTTATTCAACAAAAAATATTCTATTAATATAGTAACAATATTATTTCATTCTTTTGATTGACAATGTCATTAGTCCGTTACGGTTACGTGGGGTGGAACCCAGCCAAACCTTAGGATTATTTTTTCAAAATTCATTACAGTTTTAGTTTATATTATTTATTCTTTTTAAATTTTCTCGCATAAATAACATAACTCAAACATAAAATGTTATAATATTTGATATTAATAATATTGACATGAAAACGCAGGGCAAGAGTTTTTAAAATTTCTTCTAAGTAATCCAATATTTTTTTTGAATTGTTAAAAACATTAAATAAAATAAAATTATTAGGAAAATAATCGCAGAATTCAACATTTTTTATTAAAAAAAAACGTGTAAATTAAAATAAAAATATATATATATTACAGATTGTCTTTATTAATAAAGCGTGTAGAGGTCTCTATCAAAAACACATATCCTCTTAAGTGATATTAGAAATAAGATAAATCGTTGTAATATTTCAAGCTGTATTACGATTAAAAAATTCGATAATTTCAGTGGCTGTTAATGTCATAAACATTTTATTATAGAAGTGAAATAATTTACGAAACAATCACAAATTTTACCATATAAATTTTTATTTATTTTTATGTAATTGTTATAGAATTTTGTTATTGTACTCATTTTGTACTACGAGGAGTATTTGTTTGTTAAATAATATATAAATTTTACAATGTGGTTGAATTACAATTTTCGTTTTAAAATTTATTTTTCATTTTATATATACGAATTATTGTTACTGTTTTATTTACGTAAAACAACATAGTAGCTACTGTTATATATATTTGGTTTATGGCTGCCGATAATTCCGAATCATTCTTAATAGAAATTAATTGCCAAAAAATAAATGCTATTAATTGGTTCCAAAGACGATACGAATCAGCATTATCAAAACTCCAAATAATACTTTTTCCCATGCGTTTTCATTTTTAACTACACAATTTTTTGTTTCATTTGTCTGTATGTGTCTATGCTCCGTTCTAACTTTCGAACGCAGAGATGAATTTTGATGAAATTTGGTACAAACGTTTATCACATTCATGAAATACAGAATGTCTATTAGGATACTAATTATGAACATGCATCTAAAAGATTACATATTAGTCCAATAAAAAGCAGATTTAAATTACCATACAAAAGGCAAAGCCTGCCTTATATTTTTGGAACAATATAAAAATTTTGTTTAGAGAATAGAAAGGCATTACTAGAAAAAATACCCAAAAAATTATCTCAACAACATAAAATCATATGAAAATAAGTCTCCAACAAAAATATATACAGATTAGAATTGTCTATAAAATCGTTCAATTTTGACGTATTTGCAATAGAAACCAAGACATTTATAAAAAACAATTTAAATGTATAACTTGGCCCGCAACGAGTGTTAAAAGTTAATAAAATTCCCCTTCTGTCCTATGAGCCTTATAGCCACGCTGAAATCGATAAAACGAAATGCTAAAAGAGTGTGTATTTGTCTATTCGATGAGGAATTGCTTCAAACTTACAGAAATTCTCCTTTCCTGATGTTATAACACTTCCCTGTCCCATAAAAATTGGTAAAAATCCGTAAAACTACTTTTATACTTACACAGACAAGAGAAATAGCGCAGGTTGTTTCTTTATACGAGGTATTTCGTTGTAATGATAGCTGAAAAATTTTAATTTCCAACCTGACCTACCTGAAAACGATAAAGGCCTAAAAATACATCTTCATATCGATACACGATAGCAATATTTTGGTTTTTTTCATGTGACGTGGAATAACTTAAAACATACTGAGAAATTTCGATAGCTTTTCATTTTTCAAAACAAAGTCTTCTCCCTTCCAATTCGAAAACCACCCACGAGACTAGGGATTTTAGTTCTATGTATTAGTTTCCAATGTGTGCAGTATTAAATTTTAGATTGAACTACTTATCATGAGATCAACCGATGCGCTGTTGAACTAATACGCAGTTGTGCAATACTAATAATTACTTACTTTTAATTATGAGCAAAATCAGATTTTGGGTTAAGATAGCAATGCCAAGTCCAACCGATACACAAAGAAGCAGTTTTGTCCAACCCATGCGCAAAATTGTTTTTAAAAATTTATGTACATATGCAAAATATAAGATTCATATATGTGCACCGTAAATATATAAGATCACCCTAATGTATATAGTATATTAAATTAAGTCTTGCGCATTAGTAAAATAAGAAGACCACATTTGTTAATTAATAGTACTCATTAATTAGTTTAAATTTTGAGCAATATCAGATTTTGCGGTAAACTAAAACTATGATGAGTCAAGCATTATGGTAAAGAAGTGGTCGCCAAAGTTGGAGGCTGTGGTAATACCAGGACTAGACCGTAGGTTAAAAATCAGTCCAAGGGTCTTGCGTACATTACCAGAAAAGCGAGCTCTATGAACCAATGGGTCTGAATACTTCTCTTGGGAGCTAAATGACTACCTTGATATATGTCGAAGACATATATCTCTATTTGGAGGACAAAGATTCCCTCTACTGTTATTGTACTGTGTGGAAGCGTTCGTTGGAAAAGTAAATATGTATTTTATACTTCGCGAAGTAACTGGTACTATCTACTTTCTCAATGATGATTTCCAAAGATATATCAATCACCGGGTCAAAATTATTTTAAGAAATGTAGAGACAGTGTCATACATAAAATGACAGGCGGCAAAGTTTATGTATTGCACAATTTTGTTCATTCATGTACATTAACTGTAAGTAAATAGAAAGTTTCAAGAAAACTTCCCAGCGAAGCGGGTGAGTAACTGCTAGTAAATAATAAAAGTGGCTATAAATTTAGATCAATGATGTTGACGGACATAAATTATGAAGCATATAAATTATGCTTATACTTTCTATAGCTTCTCTCTCACAAACTATGTTGTCATAATTAATTTTAAGGTGAGCTCTTCAATCACTAGCTATCAAATTTCTGATCCCAAAAAATGCCTCGTCTTCACTCACTCCATTTAAAATATGATGTAGCTAAAAAAATTAATTTTTGAAATATTGAAATTGTTGGTGTTTGTTTAGTTTGTGACAAAATTGAAATTCTCCTTCTTGAAAGATTCATGAATTGAAAAAAAAAAAATTATATTATAATTCTATATAATCTGCCTGTTTATTGGCAAGAATATAAAGGCTATTAGTACATCTTTTGTGAAGACAAGAATACATTTGGTACTCTCTTTACATTATAACGCTTGATTTAATTTAAATTGTGCGTCTAAAAATTACATTTCTTTGTCCTCTCAAATAATATATACTGCAATTTCCGTGAAAATATATTTTTAATTTAATTTGTATTCCGGGTAAATAAATAAGGATAACTAAACTAATTTATGATTTTGAAAAGAAAATATTTGATGTAATGCTATTTATAAAGTTTATTAGGAAACGAAATGATTATTAGTTTTTCTATATTTCCATTCTCTTTTCGATAATAATTTATTTTCCGGTTAAAAAGATTTTTTTTTAGAATATTAAATAAAACGTTGTGTTTAAAACTTTAGATCGAGCTACTATGATGGTCTCCAAAATATTCCCTAATTATACTGGCTAAAGTCTATAATCATTTCCCTTTTGCAAAGATTGTTCTTAATTCCAATAATGTAGGAAAAACTTTTAAAGCAAAAATATATATCTTATTAAAAAATCATCAGGATAGGTAAAACATCGTATTTTTCATTATGGGCGATGTTTTAACATGAATGATTTGATAATTTTTAGGCAGTGTCTAAGCAGTGTAAGACATTAGGCCCACATTGGCGTGCAAAAATTCAAGCTACTCGACATTTGGCAAAAATATACTGTATGCAAAATGATCGATCATACAACCTAAAAACAAATGGTCAAGTTTTAATCTTTAAGGAATATGCATATTACGCACCTATGTACTAATAATAATAATAATATTAATGCTTTTTTAAGCAAATCAATTATCTCACGACATATTTGAATCTGCGTTTACTTTTTTACGAAATTTATAAGATAAAATTTTTTCCCAAAAAATAGAACGGATATCAAAACTACATACATATTTCTATAATTATGTTTGTTACCAAGTACCTTTAAGCAAAGAATATGAGTGGCGTCGCTTTCGATAGGTAATCGGTAACAGAAACACTTTAACTTATTTTACGAGAATGCAGCGTCTTAAAGTTAGTCTCATCAGGTTGTATAGAAAAAGAATGAACACTATAACTGAATTACTTTGCTATAGCTGTTGCATGATTAACCTGAAATAGCTTTAGATAATTTTTGTCTTTGAAAAGTATAATTAGCAGATGTAACTAAATTGACAATGTAAGTAATATTCTTAAAGCAACTGCCATGTTAGCAATATAATTATTGAGTAAAAAAGCAATGAAATAGAGTTGGGTGGCTGATTAAACGAGTCTTCTGGATAATTCAAAAAGATCTGATTTTCATGCTATATTGGGGGTGATTATTATGAAAAAGATTGATATGATCTATATTATGCCATCTATCGGAATTTATAATCCTTTTGGAGCAGTTGTGTGAAAATCAGAAATCGTTTACATAATGATTCCATGTTTTTGTAGAAACTGATTTATGAATGTTTTGTCTAAATACTTCTAATTTTATTTGTAAAAATAAAAAACTTTGACATACAATGTTTTAGCTGGTTCGTTTATTTATAAAATTTTGTTAATATATCCCATGGGCATCATTGATAATATTTTACTCGCATTATTGCACACAAAACCTATCGTATATATCTGAACACCATGTAAATCTTTGCATCGTTACAATACTAAAATATGAACATGTAATGCTATTTTCTTAAAGTGAGACCTCAGGCAGAAGACGATGGTCGCACGCTGTCAGTGACAAATTCGGTCTCGTAGTAATTTATTCAAAGTCGCTGAATTGTTGCGACTTATCGCAGATTTATAACGACTCTTCGAAGCATCAGCGACAGTCGCAACATCAAAAGGCAGCTTCACATTATCGAAATTCAATATATACAGATCAAAGGGTTTATTTTTCATATTTGATATGGTAGCTTAAAAAAAAAACCATAAAACCTAGTTGTTATACTCCCTTTCTTTGTAAGTTATGTTTACAATCAAGTAATTAAATAATTGTTTGGCTGAAAATGAAACATGTCTAGAAAAATATCCATGGCAAAAAACTCAAAATTATCTCTTTGAAATTTTTTTCTTTTTATTTCCTCTTACATTCGAATTCTTAGAGCACATTACAGCAACAAATTCTGATATATTTGTTTTTTCGATATCCCGAATCCATAGATTTTTTTTAAGAGTTCTTGTTTTATTAACGGGATTTACTTTAAATAGTGTTATTTTTTTTAACATGTTAGGCTGCATTCTTGGAGGAACAAAATAGCAACAAATTCTGGTCTATTTATTTTTTCGATCCCATGACTATCTAACTATGGATTTTCCACCGAAGGTTCACGTTATCCTACCACTCCCATTTCAAATGTCGCTTTCTCCTAAACGGCTTATTCAAAATTTGATTTCGATGGAAATGATGCAAAATGATAATCGGATTTGTTACAAAAGTCAAATCGGAGTAAAATATTCATACGTATGTGGGGTTTTTACGTTTTTCCGGTCAATTTATTTAAACGAAAATTTGATATATCATCTTTATCGTCGCAACGATCCTATCTCCAAAATGGCAATTTGATTGACTACAGAAAATGGATTAAATTTCTAAAAAAAAAGTTTTTTCGACAGACAAATAGGCAAACACTACGAGTTAAAAAAAAGGGAGTAAAAACACTAAGTATTTCCATTGTAAAGTTCAAATATCAAAAGTCAATTTACGAATATCAAAACATTATTTATAATTAGCAAGTTCGGAAAATTGGCCGTAAGAAAGTAAGTTTTTCGAGTCATTCATCCATACATTATTTGAATTAAAAATAAAACATAGTTTTGATGAGACTATTTTTCAACACTATCCTACTATGCTACAAATATGTACCATAGTTAGATCATTAATAGCACTGATATAATTACCGGTCTATATTTGAGTTGTTTTGGCAAAAAGTATCCTTTTTTAATGTAAAAATCACGGTAAGATTTTTCTGTTGTCGAGTACATATATACATAACCTAACATTTAAAATACTTATATTGACTATAAAAAAAGTAAAAACCAATAAATTTTTTTAAAAATATTAATTCATTTTATTTTTGTATTCACGTAAACATATCATTCATAAATTCAAAAACCATTCTTAATACAAATATACTGTAATTTGATGAATTTTTCGTTTCGCTAAGTGATAAATGGGTGTATTATCAATGGTTTTAGTGTTACAGTAGCATATTGTTCCCAGTAGTATAGTTTTGAAAAATACACTGTGTTTGTAAATAGTATAGAAAACTAATATAATAATTTAATATAAATTTCATTTTTTACTTCTTTCTATACTAATACGTACAGACCGTCTCTAAAGGATAGTCCTTGTAGATACGACAATATTACTAACATAGCTCGAAAAGCAATAACTTATCAAAATAAAGAGCATCACTTAGCTTTGTTTGAAGATGGATTTTCCACAGCTGTTAGAGATACACTCTTTCAATTTTCGAGTACAAATAAGTCAAAAAATACTTTAAAATTTGATATGCACAATTTTGACATGAAAACAGAGAGTTTGCCGTAGAATGTTTCATGAGATAAAATTTCTTAGAAAAAATCAAAATTTAATTTTATTTCAAAAGATTTGGATAAGTTAGTTGTGCGTTAAAATTGAAAGAAATACTATTTTATATTGTTTATTACTATGTAATTTAAGTCAACAGCTTGTTAGAAGCATACTCCTTGCATATTGGAGTCTGATTCCAACAGCTGTGGATAATTCCTCGTAAAAATACATTATTATACCTGTTTGAGTTGATATACTTGTTGAATAAAAAATAATTGTCAATTTCTAATCGAACTATGTAGAATATGTCAAAGCATGCCTAAGATATATAGAATATGAGTGTATATATAAGAATCAATATAATTTTTGTAACAAGTACATTCCTAAATATAATATCTTTCATTATTTAAACACATAATTCAACAAATGATTATACAAATATTATGAAATTTGGTATGCACAATATTGACATGAAAATGGAGAGCTTGTCGAAGAGTTTTTCTCGAAAAAGAATTCTAAATTTAATATCAAATTTTGATTTTTACGGGAAATACTTTTCGACAAGCCTTCTGTTTACATGTCAGTATTGTGAATAACAAATTTAATTACATTTAAAGTTTATAACACTAACAAATACCGAAGGCACGAATAAAATTTTAGTATAGATGTTTATAGAATCGCCTAATTATTTCATTTCCACCTATTCGCTTGCGTCTATCTATTTGCCATAAAGATAACTAAAAACCTAAAAGAAATTGCTCGTTGAAATTGCAATGGTTTTCTAGTTCTAAAAAGTTTGTAAATATGCAAGATATTTAAGGTCATTGAGTCTAACGGATCGATACTCTTAAACCATAAGAGACAGAAGAAAAGTTAATTAACAAAAAAATTTTTGTATTTTAGAACAAACAAATTTTTTCTTTAATATTTTTTGAAACTGTTTCGATTTAGAATAAATAGATATGAATTTATAACTGAACTATATGCATTTTTAACTGTTCGGATATTTAGAGTATTTTACGAATATCAGGAACAATATTAGTTGTAATTTTCACTTGTATTTTATTTCAATCTGTTGAAATAAATTTTGTTCATATATAATATTGATTATAGACAAGAAAATTCTCTTAAAAGCAGTAAACATGAGTACAATTTTATACATTTTAGCTTAAGCCCTTATTACATAGTCGGATAGTCGTACGCAAGCGCATTGTTAATCATTTGTTAAATTTATAGCTTCACGGTCTTTACCTAAGACGGGGAAAACTTTTTTGAAAAATTGTGTATTGTGTTCATATCGAGGATATTTATGTCAAATAATTTGCTGTGTATATGCCAAGCAATTACGAATTTTGATGAATCAACTTATTTGACATAAATATCACTAACTAAGTAATAATATATGAATGTTACAAAAATATATTAAAAACGATGTATAAAAATAAAAACAACAATGCAAAAGTAAGTTTGACGTTTCGTTGTCACCGGATTCTTGCGGGTAGTAAGAACCTGGTCGATTTTGGAGCGCTCTGAAACATATTTTCTTTAAATCTAAAAAAAATTATAAGTCAAAATTTTTGTTGAAAGATGCACTATATTATTGGTATGACATGATTTTGTCCTGAAATTAAAAATAAAGAAGTTATTTAACAAAAAAGAAAATTTGTTGTGAGATTTTCTGATAATTTTGTTAATAAATTCTTTATTTTTAGTTTTATTGTTACATAGACAAAATTGTATACAAAGCGATTTCCTACAAATTATGTCCTGCACAAATTTTTTGTGGAATGCATAGTTCGAGAGTTATAAGGAAAAAGGCGTTTGCACCCAATATGGCTGCCGCAGGACATGGGTCGCAACCCCACAAACTTAAGGTTAGGGGTTAAGTTCCTAGTGATCCTGCTCACACTTTCCAACAATAAAATTGCGTCCAATAAAAAAAACGCAAGGTACAATGTAACTTTTTAATAGAGTATACGAATATTGCTACCGGAGCCGATTACAGAGAGTTTATATAATATAATAATACAAATTTTTGAATCTTTTTCTTAAAACAATAATTTTCTACAAAACAAAAGTACACAAATTGTAAAATCTATTCGGTTACGAGTCTTTTAAATATTACAATAAAAACTGTGACCATTTTATATTGTTATTAATCAGAGGAAGTAGTTTTATTAGTATTCAAAAAGGCATATACAATATTTCGCTTCTATCTACAAGAATGTCATATAAACATTTATTTCTCAGTTCACCTAACAAACACATATTTCATTTGTGCATATACACAAACATAAAAAAAAAAGTGTTTCAGTATCTTATTTTTGTTATGTTGTTTATGTTTCAATACATGATAATATAATAATAAATATCCAAGTCAAATATAAAGATTCTATTTTATAAATAATATTTAAGAAAATTAATTTAAAAGATGCCTACTATCAGGTGGTAAAAATGAAAATCAGGAAATTTAATGAGAATTTCGGAAAATAATAGTATTCATGGCACGGAGAATCTCGAACTCTATAACGCATCCAAATTTCAAATTAATAGGATAAAGGATTAAAAAGATCAGAGGTTAGATTGAAATTAAAAAAAAAAAAATTTTGATAGTGACAAACTGAAATAATTTCCCGCTTTTCGGAGGTGAACCTAAATATGCTATGTTTTTTTTTAGTTAAACGATAGGTCCTGCATACGAATTCAGAAATATTTATACACAGAGTACAAATTTGAGTATCAATGTAATCGCAATCATCAAATTAATTATTAAAATTTAATTTCAATAATTTTAATGACCTATATTTAATGAATTACAAATTATTTATTATGTTCATATATTTAATGAATAACAAACAAAAACCAATACTTATTAAGTTGAAAACATTAAATAATTAATTAATTTTAATTTAATTCACTTAATATTAATTTTTCTTATAATTTATTCAGTTATTAATCAATAAAATTAAATATACAAATATTTTTTACATGTATAAAGTGTATACACTTTGTTTTGAAGTTTGTGCCATTTTAAAAATCGAATCAAAACATTGCGTGCGCATATAATTTATATAGTACTTGTCCCTTTATTGACTTGTCGTTTATTAAAGGCCGTTCGCGTTGCTTGACAGTAGTAAATTTATGCATTAAACAAAACATATTTAATATGGCTGATAAATATGATTCAAATGGTGATTACAAAAATTATTCCGGTTCAAATTCAAGTGATTTTAAGAGAAAAAATCTGCCAGCTGAAAATAATTCAGGAAATAATGATGAAACTCATGAAGAGGAGGAAAATGGTGAACAAAATCCAGCAGCACAAAAAGCTGCCGAATATGTACGAGAATTACTTGCCGAAAAAATTGCAATTGATCATGGAAAATGTGCACATGCAACTCGACTCTTGGAACAAGGTATTAATTTTATAGTTTATTAATTTGACCAAATATTAGTTTATTAATTTTCTTTTGTGTTAAACATAAAAACAAAATGGCCGCTTAATTTTGTGAAAAATAACTTAATTTTCAATTTAAATTATTATTACTTGTATGTAGTTAATTAAAAATATGATTCAATACTTTAAAATTTATTAATAATTACGACTGTGATCAATTATGTGGACAGAATGTATCAATTAAAACAAAATACAAATGAACATATGAAAACTTCTAAATATCGATTGGGTAACATATTAAAACTTTTACATTGATCATTTTCATTCATAGATGGCAGTGCTAATGTGACTTGATAGAGACAGTGAGGTCAATCACCTTATATACGCCATATTATTGTCAAATAAATAAAGGTTTATATCATCCAAAGAATTTCAACGTTTTAACTAACATTTTTTACTCAAAATTGTCCTTTTTGATTTCGATGTATTTAATCGTTTCAAACAAATGCAAAAACACTATGTTCAAATTATACCACTAATAGCGTGTAATTAATAAATTCGTCAAATTATATTTATTTTTCCATAATTATTATTACCTTAGCCTATTAATATTATTTTGAAAATAGGTATTAAATATTAGGATTTCAGATTATTTTTAAGTTCACTCCCAATATCTCATTCTTGAAAACGATATTTATAAGTATTGCAAAATGACGTTATAAATCTATTTCCTCTCTTGTCTAATTAGGAATTAGGAATCTTGATTTTTTTTAACAATTTTAAAAAATAACTTCTAATCCATGTTCGTGAAGTAAAGACGCCGTAATTGAAGTAATAAAAAAATTTAGCCAACATCCCTATTTAATAGAAAATTAAGAAATAACGATGTTCGAATTCTGTTAAATATTAGATTCTGTTAATATTGTATTCAAAAGAAGAACAAAAGGTTTTCTTCGTATTTTTAAAATTTGAGCCATGTGAATATGAAAGCGTAAAAGAATAATTTTTTTAGCCAATAACCTGCCTTGAAAAATTCCCGTTTTTATGAAATCACAATCAGTGAGTCGTTTTTCTGTGATTCTAGGATAGGCTGGGAAACAATAATTTGATATACTATCATCATCACTTATTCAATACAAAAATTATTATTACCCCTACCAACAGTTCTATTATAAGTAAAGGTAGTTTGATGTGTAACATAGCAAATTATGTAAAGCCGAGTATTATAGCAATTAATTTCATGTCGTATTATTTTGAGCGTTGTTCATCCTAAATTTTTTTTGCATTTTAATTCATTCATGAAATAATATGATTATTTAAAATCAACACATAACAGAATAAATAGCATTCGTGCGTTAACTAAAATTCGTTAAAGTCAAAAATATAAAATGCCACAAAGTGTATAAAATAATTCAATATTCAATTTATATTAATGAGCAATAAACAAATTTTTTCAAACAAACAAATGTGTCCAATAGATGACAATAATAGAGGGTAGCTGTTATCATTCTGACTGCAAATAAATATAACGACTCTCATAATGTATGTATTGTATAGGTTGTGTCCATAAAAGAATGGGTAGTATAAATTTCACTAATTAATGAAGAATAAACATTTTATTTTATGATCGGTAGAGAGAGGTGTCAATGACAAATAATTAAATTTAAACATACGCTTGAATGGGATTCCGTTTTGCTAAAACTTAACCGCTAGAAGTATCAGAATAATAGGTTCTTTTTTATTGCTAATTTTCAAACCAAAAATATTTTTATCATAAATATTGTCAATATTAGAAGATCATAAATACACTTTATACGTAAAGTAATTATTATCTCATGTTTGAGATTGATTGAATGTATAACATCAAAGCTTTCGAGGCTATATTAAACCATTTAGAAAACGAGTTAATTTTAAAATAAAAAAAGTTATTACACATGTAAGTAGAATTATTTTTTGTTATTTGCTATAAACAACTAATCAGTAATCGGACATTTCATCATATGCTACATAGACAGCTAGCTTCTAACTAGTAAAGACAATCATTCTTGTGTTGTTCATTTCTTTTGATAACTTATAGTTAAATAATATTTTTGTGGTCACATTCACCCACTTACACTTAATTATAAATGTGCTGAAATATTATTTTTATTATGTTCAATATTTTGTTGCACACATAAATTTGCATTGAATTAATTGTTATATACATTAGTTAGTTCATAGTTTGTAGATGATACTGATTGCTGGCATTAGTTATAATGATCTAGCAATGTATAGTATTATCTTTTTGATAATTAAGTCGGTATTAGAAAAACTAAATTTTTTTTTAATGGTGTAGTTAAAATATTTTTATTAAATTTTTTTTAAACAGATATAAAACGTTAAAATGTGCTGAAGGAAACGAAATTTTTTTTTATAAATTCTGATGTCGATAATTCTAGGATATTGATAATTTTTTTTATTAATTTCAATTTTTCAATTACTTATACTATAAGTACTAATACACCAAGCAAATTAAATCTTTTCGTTATTTAAATACTACAAACTGATACCAAAATTTGAGTACAGTCAAAGTATGAAATAAAAAAAAATCCGGTTTTATTTTCGGAAATAACAAAATGGTAGCCAATTAAAATTATGAAAAAGATTATTTTTTTTCATATTATCTGTTAAACTAAGCTAAGAAAAAAAAAAGCTTCATGAGATATTTAAGAAGCCTAAAAATAACGTTAAATAATTCGTGATTTTTCTTTTAATTTTACCTCTCGAGAATTAATTCTTTCCGTGAGTGCCTTCTTAAATAAACAAGCGAATTTCTCAGAAACTCGGATTTTTTTCACTTATTAATATTATATTTTACTCTGTTAATTATTATTACCAATAGATTACTATCTTCGGTTTTAACTGTCACAAATACATGATTTCCTTTTAATGTCCGTAAAAATACATGTTAATTTCTTAAAAATTAAGACATAGTAAAGCACTACTAAATTTTTTCAGGGGGTTTAGAACAGATTTGCAAACATTTTACAGTACTTATATTGTGCTAAACGCTCTTAATTATTGTTTACAAATTGAGTGCTAAGATTGATCGTTAATATCTGTTAGTACTATACTATACAGTTAATGTATATAACAACCATTATTTTATTTACATAAATATAGATACAATTTTATTTACGTAAATATAGATACCCAACAGATACAATAATTGTGAAAATTTTAGTTGAAAATTCTGTTTGGATAATCAACATTAATTAGTGACTTTATATGCACACAATATAAATCTATCTCACTTATCACAATCATGTTTGTTTTGCACACGCTGAATGTCTACCTCTGTCTAACCAATAGACTTGATGATGAATTGTGAATGTAACAGTTTTCATTATCCTCAAACATAACGTAATATAATATAGCAGGGTGTATCAAAAAACAGCATTTTCAATGTTAAAATATAATTTCTTTGAAGTTATAATTTTCATTTTCCCATGGTATCTAAGAATACACTGACATTATTTTTTAATTCAAATTTAATTGAAATAATTCTTTTTGCCCTTTTTTATTTATCTGTTATCACACATTCCCAATTCATTAAATTTACTGATTCATTTGGATTATTTAAAGGACGTGTTATGAATTCATGTAGTTAAACTTAAAATTTAATTCATAAACAATTATGCCTAAATAACAAGCTTACAAATGGATGATCTTTTCTCTACGCTTTTCTTTCTTTTGCAAGTCGTTGGACATTAACTAATTTCTTTGTGTCGAATATTTATTATAGCAATATAAAATGTTATCAATGAAGCCAGTCTAATGAAGAATGACCATTTTGCCTATGTCTAATTCCAAAAATGATGAAGGTCTGCCGCATATTTTTAGAATTTCTGTTGATTGTTTGTTATACAAATTTCTGATTAGTTATGTAAACAATGAATTACACTATTTATGTACATAAAAATGTAATATAAAATTGTGGCCAGCAGCTTGATGTGCGCGTGCGATCATTAACAAGGACCGGGTTGTGATGAACTGCTTGTACTTACAGAAAATTGAACGTTACAATATGGAATTCCAAAATTACTAAACATACTTTGGATGATTCAAATTTGAAAGATGGTTTTACAAATAAAAAAAATGAAATGAATCCTATCAAAAACATCTAAATGTATGAAATGGTCTACTAACTCACAATATTTAAATTTCAATTAAAAACTTGTTAAGTATTAATTAACATGATAGCAAATTTTCGATAATTCACAACTTTTATCATTAAAATTTAAATTTAAAAAATAAAATTTTTCAGGTTAAAATAAAGCATCTATGTAAAAAATATAAGCTTTTCTGGTTTCTGAGATATAGGCGTACAAAAACGGTCAATTTTCGGACAAGAATATATAGGTCGCAGCAACACATTATAACTAGCTATGCTTTTCATTGTGCTTATTGAACAAATAAAGAAAAGTTGATGATTTTATAAATGTTTTTCTTCATATTATAAAAAATATCTTGGAATAATAGAGTAAGCTAGAGCTTGAATAATGCGGTTTTTTTTACTCGGCGACGTTTTATCTTTACACTAAGCCAAGAGTCAAAAATTTTCAAAATGGAGTTCAAACCCCAATAATTTCTTTTTTTACTTTTATTCACACTAGAGTAATTCAATTTTTATATTAGTTTTATTTTTGTATTATGAAAAATATTAAAATTTAACTCTTTAAATTGAAATCATTCTAAAAGTAATAACATCTCCAAAAATATCATCTAATTATACCTGCATTTACTAATGATTCAGTAATGCGGAGAGCTGTAGAAAGTATTTTTGAGGTGCTCGCTTTCGGGTTGCGCATGTACTCTGTTTTTTTATGAACATTTATAAGTTAATGAAAATTTATTTTTTATAAAATTAATTTTCCAAAATAATCTACTACTCATCTTTTAGCCAAGAAAATAAGTAAAAATTACTGAGTTTGGTCAGGGAATCTCTAAACTATGCCTCTGGAAAATCAATAAAAGTAAAGGATTTAAATTTAGAAAAAAAATTGGTACCGTATATCAGTAAAATGAAGTAATGCTGCATTAAGTTATTGTATCTATTTTATTATGACACCCTGAATGCATATACTATATGTTAGGTTCAAAATTATTCATTTTAAATTGAATATTATTTATACAGAATATGGTTTACGGTTTTCGTTTTTTATGTTATTTTTTTTAATGCAAAATAGTAATAGAATCTATATAATTTTTTATGTTTCATCATGCGTTTATTTAACTCATAATTGCAGTGGTTTTGGTGCTATACGTAATCGAGTTTATCGCTCGTGTAGAAAATTCGAACAGGTAAAAACTTCGATGTTACTATTTTCAAAATGATGAAGTGTAATTTTATATACCCGACAAATATAGAATATCCGAGGATATATTAAATTTAGTCTAAAGTTTGAAACGCTAGAAAATGTTACAGGTACTAAATGGCATAGAATCACCATTCATTGAGTATAGACATAGAACCACCTTATGATAGATATTTCGTAAGATTTAACGTTACGTTTATCGGTCATTCAGATTACTCTAAAACCATAAGAAATAGAGAAATGAAAAACAAGTTTATTCTACTTTTTTTTTTAAACTTAATTTTTTTACTCAGATATTTTTCAATAAAATGTAAGGTTTTTGAGATATTCATGAAAAATTCAAAAGATAAATTTTGTTAAATCGGTATTATTAATCGTGGATAACTAACTATGCGAAATAAATTTATTTGAATTTTTTGCTTAATTAACGTTAAAAAATTCGTTAGTTAACGTTAATTTTTGAAGAAATCCTTGGATGGCAATAAAAAGTTGAAAATTTTAAGTGAAATTTTTGATTAATTGTATAAGGAATTCAAAATATTTCCAGACATTGAAATACATTCATTATAACTGAGGTAAAAATCTAACTGTACTAGGCCACTACTCGAATATAATCATCTTAATGAGCTGAACACTTACGTCAATAGCAAATTCTTGATTAACTGCAAGAGTTTTCATAGTTATTTCAAATTACGTAGAACACAATTCAATATATTACTTTAAATTTTTTTTTTTTTTTTTGTTGTTGAATTAATGTTTTTTTCGGAAGTGGTAGACATTTACCTATATTCGAGAATGGTATTTCAAAATCTGTATCATGCCCATTAACATTTTAATGTCAGTTTATCTTCATTTGTTTTAATTTTAGATTTCCATTCCTAATATGAATTAATTAAGAAACAATGCGATTTTAAACATACTTTTATAAAAGTATTTCATAATAAATGAATATAAGCTTGTAATTTTTGAAAATAAACTTCTATTTATAATGCTTAATATTGTTTCGAAATTAATGAAACTTATTTCAATTATAATGTAGCCCATCAACATGATTGAACTGAGCGTAATTTGATTTATTACACTATTATATTATGTTCAGAAGGATGTTAGTTGACGGTAATTAGATGACACTTTCACCTTCGAACAAATTTTATTTAATTAAACTAATTTCTTGAGTAGGTGGAATGTAATCCCATAAAAAAATAGTATCTTCTAGAATAAAAGAAACGAATCTAATCGGTTGAACTATTTTTTTTTTTTTATAACCATAGAAAGAAAAATATACTTAGACATATGCGAAATATACTTTTTCAGCATGTATAATCCTGGTCAAAATAATTGCTACTACCTGAACATGTTATGTTTTTTAGAATTAATAAATACACGAATTTTATGGTGTAATTTATTCAGTTTAAAATGAAAGTTATACTTAGATAAATAAAATTAAATCTGTTAAAGACCTTAAAATAAAATATAAAAACGTGTATTTTTTTAAATAAAAAACATGAAATGTTCAGGTAGTTGAGTGTTTTTGACCGAGGCATAGGAATGCATTCAAAGAAAAAAAAACTCAACAATCTGAATTTTTTATTAATATTTAAAATTATAAAATTCACGATTTTTATGGAATAATTGATAATTTTTTCCACGTTAAAATCAAGGATTTACTTTAATAAATTTAAATGTGGAAAATATTTTATAACATGCAAAACTAATGGTGTAATGTATAATATCAGTAGCGGATTTAGGCTTTGACCCGGGCCTAGGGCGGTAAATTTTGAGGGTCGCCAAAATTTGCAAGATGACTAAAATTAAAAATCGATTCGGTTTTCTGTCAAAATCTGTAAGACCCAATTTTAAAGTATATTTTATCGCGCTATCGCAACATAGTACCATTTTGAGAGTAGAATTTCTTTTTTAAATTAATTAATCAGGCAAGTACTAAAATTTGAAATATCTAAAAAGGGCGCCATATCGTCTCAGACCTAGGGCGTCTTCAAACCTAAATCCGCTACTATATAATATTAAATAGATGTGAAAGATTCGGTTGTCGTTTTTTTTTTTTCTTTTTTTGAAGTTGAGTATACGATCGATAACTTTTTAAAATGTAATTAGTTTTCAAAGTATTTTTTTATTCATTGTGAGTTAATTTCATTAATTTGTACAACTTTTGTTATAAATATAGAACGAAGCTTTATCGAATAAAAAAGTATAAATGAATAAAAAACACAGTATTCATTATTCTCACTTATCAGTATGTTCACAATCATTCACAGTTTTTTTTTTTTTTTAAGGATTTCGTTAATTATTTGGGAACATTTAGAAGATATTATTATTATTTTAATTTAAAATTTCTATTTTCAGTTTGATCCGTTTATTATTAGTTCGAATCGTCTAATACTAATCATAAAATTTTTAATATTTTATGACTTTCAATAGATCTATTTCAAACATCTGCGAACTATTTTATAAATAAATCTTATATAAAACTGGTGTAAAAAGACGAATCAGTGTTTGAATAACAAGGAAAAATCGAGGAATTTTTGTTTCAAGATATAAAACATACTCGGAAAGTTAAAGACTATCAATGTTTAAAGTAGATTTTGCTAAAATGACACAGAATATTTCTGGGTAGGACAGGGGCTATAAATATCTAGAACTAGATATCACAGCATCTAGAACAGCGTGGCCATTATTTTAAACATAAGGCACATCGCACATGAGGTGATTTGCGTGAAATCGGCGATATCATACATATGATTTGCTTATGGAAACCAATGTATAGTCGCACACGACGTGATTTTGGTGATTTGAAATCATACATGTGATAAAAAAATCGTTGTAAAAATGCTTCGTTTTTAAAATCATATGGGCAACTTTTTTTTATTCTTGTTTATACAGTCATATAAATCAATGTTTGTGACAAAGATAGAGAAT
>CM035593.1:52811298-52903271 GCA_020423425.1 Chrysopa pallens | reverse complement strand
ACCAACTGTTGAAGGCCGTAGGTCGCAAGAAGACCAAAGGCACAACTTTATTTGAATGATTCCCTCTCCTCTCTCGGTACACACTGGAAGAGCTAAGAAAATATATGTTTGTATTACTGCGGGTATTATCTAGCCTTTAATACGAGTATTCATTTCGAATAAAACTTTACACACAATGATCAATTATAATGAAATTATGTTTCTTATCCTATTGATAATAATAATTTAATTGATTCTATTCCTTATGAATGTAAGTAACGCATAATTTTCTTACTCCAATTAAAATCATTGTCTTCAATTATTTATTAACATTAATAATTTTTATGATAATAATTGATATTGAAGAAATATCAATCTTTTAAATCTCCGTTGCTTTGTAACGAATTTGAATTAATTACATGGTTAATGCTGAAATTTGTACAATAATTACTTTGACAAAAATCTGTTTAGTCTCAGCCCCGATCCATTTCTCGAGTTAAGGACAAATTAGGCTTATATCATCAGACTCCTAATAACATGAACAGTTCATAATATCGCGTTAGATATTAATAATTGTTTAGAATATAATATTTTAAACTCTGATTGCATGCATATATACATATGTTTTAGTTCTATTAATCTGAGACCTTCGAAAAAATATGATACCAATTTTTTAGACTAAAATTTGAGGCTGTCAAATATTTGCGAGAAAACTACAAAATCTTATCTAATAATATGTCGTAACATACAATGGATTATTTACATTTTTGTATTATTAAAGAAAATTGAATATTCATGACTGTGAAAATTAATGGCGTAATTATTTTTGTTTCATATTATTTGAATGATATTTAATAATTCAGAATTTTAAAAATTTTGTCGTATATTATTTTACAGATATTGCGAGATTTGCTAACGCCCCCTTCTCTAAACACTTAAGATAAAAACAAGGACACTTTTAATAGAAAACATTTTCCATTCAAGTATTGGTCTTTCTTCTAACAATAATACCGTTCAATAACATCCTTTTTTTTATTGAGAAATTACATTACAATAACGAAGTTTGGTATACCATAAGGTGTCAATAATTGTTATAGCATTGTAATAAAAAACTCTTGATCGATTTACTATGTTTTCTTTTTTTAACCTATATCAAATGTTGAATATTCACTCATTTATCAAGAGCTATCTTTCTCTTTGTATTACTATAATATTTTCATAGACAAATTCTTCAAATGATTCCATAAAAGCTTTCCATTCTCTATTTAGTTACCTTCCAAAGGAAAATTACAAACATCGATAATTTATAAAGTATCCGTCTTTTTATTCGGAACAAATTTTCCCCAAGAAAATTTTTTTTTAAGTAAATTGTCTTTTCAACTTTTTATTCGGAACAAAATTTAAAATTTTTTGTATGTAAATTGTCGATAAATTTGCGAAAAAAATTTTAGAAAAATAAGTTGCTAACAAGTGGTTGCAAAAAGTTACACGCGTTCCAAAATTTTATTTTGTTATTGTTTATCACATACATTTGTTGAGATTCCAAAATCATACCATACACACACAATACGTAAATTTATTGGTTTTGTTTCTCAGGAAAATTATTTTCGAAATTTCCATTTTTTATACAAGGTATTTTATATAAATCAAGGTAATAATAAATTTTATCATCCCTTTTAAATCATTTTTTTATCCCTTTTAAAACTACAAAATGGAGCTGACATGAAATTAAGCAAATTACTTGAAAATTTGTCTTGAATGTTTTCGTTATAATCACAAATTTTTCCATCTAAGTGGATTCATTCTGAAAATATAATGCTACATAAATTTATTTACAAATTCTACTTTGAAACTCAAAACGTGTAATTATGAAAGAGTTTAAAAAATCTTTCCTTTACTCAATTACAATGGCTTTATTTTTTATTCACATTTTCTGTGAAGAACGAAAAGTGAAGTGTTAATAAACCTATATTTATTTATTAACGAAACATTGTTGAAATCAAATAAATGTATAAACAATATAAAATATAAACCACATTTTCTACTTTACAGTTTAATTAATCTTAACAGGACATTATTGAGGGAACTGAATCAAAATTACCTACATTATAATCTTAAACACTACTAGAGTTGATCATAGTATTTTATTGCACTCAGAAACACAATAGATGTCCAAAGTATGTGTTTTTAGGTCTATACCTATATATAAAACGATAATACCCTTTTTAATCCTAACTTGTTGGTTGTTTAATTTTACCATTTCAACATGACATTTTAATCTGAACAATTCATTAAATCAAAAATAATTGAGATTGATTAAATGTTTAAGAATGCATATACTTTAACTATTAGAAGGTAAAAATCTATAATAGAATCCTTTATTTTTGACAATGCAAATTCCATTAAAAAATACAAAACCTCCCACAATGGCGTGTATAAAAAGTAAATTAAATGTGGCATAAATCTCGTAAACAATTAATTTTATAAAATAAATTTGGAACACTTAAGATTCCACATCTAGTATTTTATGATAATTATTTGAAAGTTTTTTTACCTATTAAAAAATTATACTTCATTATAATTTTTTATTTATGTTCTTTTACCTTAATTGTGCGAAGTTCGGACTGATAATTTTCTAATTTTGCTTTCCATACGTGATGCAAACATAGTGTGATAAAAAATTAAATAATTACTTGAAATTTCATTTAATTTTGGCTGGAATAACATATTTTTATATTCATGTAATGTTTTAAAAGACCGTATGTTATCTTTTTAAATATCTAAATACAATTTCTCGAAAATTGGGTAAACTTTTGGTATTTGTAAATGATTTTTGTATCAAATTTACATATGAAGACCTATTGCTGTAAACAATCAGTGAAGTGTTTTAAAATTTAGATTTATGTAAATAATTTTGTACACAACCTATATATTTTTCTTAAACTTGAGATTCTACATTGAAATTCAACTATTTTCTATTTCTTACTTTAATATTCTAACGCACCAGCAAGAATTTCAAATAAATGAAAAAGTATATTGTGCCATTAAGATTCAAAAAAATTTTTCCTCTGTTATTATAAAAATGTTTATAAAAAAACACAAATCATCTGTTCGAGACGCATAAAAAATATTTTCTTTTTATACATTATGAAATCATAGACATAAAAAACTTATTGAGGCATACAAATCATACGTATCCTAAACCACCTTCAATCTTCATCATTTTCAGTTTGCTAGCTGGTTTTACTGTCTGCAAAGTAAAAATTTAACAAAGATAACTTATCGGAGTACACGCAAATAAAAGAAAGAATGTCCGTTTTCAAGTAAGTTCTAAATGCCATAACAGTAAAAACTTGAAAATTAAATTAAAATTGATTAAAAAAACAAAGAAGTTATAAGCTATCAAAGATTATTTCCAATATCTTTCTAAAAAACGAGGTATAACATGTAATTCATATGGAGATACTAACAAGTGACGTTATAAATTAGTATTAACTATTTCGTTTATTCTGAAACTTTGAATAACCATATCTTGATTCTTTTAAAAAAATAATTTCATGTCCATGTTCGGGAATTAAAGAGGCTTCATTTGAAGTTATATAAAAAAAGTAAGTCCGATAGCCTATTAAATCACGGTACTGTTGGTTTTGGTCTCAGAAGGGTTCCAGTTTTTTTTTTTTTTTTTTAATTTGCCTAAATTTTTTAGGTAATTTTAAAAGAAGTAATTGTTACTTATTATTTTTATACTCGACATGTCAGAGTATATTAATTTCACAAACTTGTATTGGCGTTCACAAAATCACCTAATTGTTCCATGTCCGTTAGACTGTCATCAATATAAAAAACGAGATGAAATTTTTGTGTAGCAATAAATATTTTTTTGTAAAATAATTAGAATCGCTATGTTTTTTGCTAAAATTCAGCTAATATTACAATATATATTTTTATACATGTATTTATAGACTGGAATATTTTTTGCTAATAACAAATGTTGATACTCAATCATAACGAGTATCTAAATAATTAACTCTGTTGTTTTGTACTCTTGTTTAAAATTTAAATGGATTTAAATTATTTCTTTTTAATATTTTTATGTTCGGGTGAAGAGAAATTGCGGACAGAATCTAGTATTTTATAAATCTATGATGAGTTCGTGCTTCACATATTAAAAAAAATCTTGAAAAATGTGATTTAAAAATAAAAAATCATTTTTTATTAGGTTTATTTAGAGCATTATAATAATAATATTGAAGTTGTAGAAGGGGAATTACATTTTTGTATTCTTGTAAAAATGTAACATATGTGTTATTATTTGATGATGTGCGTGCTGCACATATACTTCATATATTATATATGAAAAGTGAATTTTCATGGATGGCAACATATAGGTACTTTTTCAAACAACAACATGTGTTATACTTTATTATTATATAATGCACAGATTGTGTACGAAAATATTAGACATACAAACATTATTTAGGCTTGATTCTAGTCGTCGCACCGAAAAAGGAAGTTGTATGGCAATAGTGTACTTAGAAGTTATACGGTAAGTAGAAGGTTTACTGAGCCTTTAACAAATAAACTGTTTGATAAAACGGCAAATGTTAGTTTGAGACAACTTATAATTACTATGTGTATCGTAATTATACAAGCTTGCTAACCTCAGCGTTTGAAAATAGTACAGAAATAATAATTCTGTAAGAAGTGTGTATAACCCTTTACAGGAAAATAATGTCCAATTTAATCGTCCTATTAAGCGAAAAAATTTTGTTAGAATACGAATTTCTTTGTTTTATTTTAGGGATCTCAATTTGTTACCCTGTGTTTATACTATTAGCTTTATTTTTAATAAGTTGATTACGAAAACAAAATAATTGCTATTATATTTGTTTTTTAACCATAACCAGTTTAGTGAGGTGTTCTAGTTCAACCAACCCTACATAACAACAACATATGAAAAATATATCTCAATTAATTGAATCTATTTTTCTAGTTCCACGTTGTACCTTTATGACACATACAAGTTTCTTCACATGGACCTTAGATTTGATGAATTTACTTATCAAAATTTAAAAAAAAAAATTTTTATAGTAATTTTTATTTAAAAAAAAATTTTTAAAATGAAAATGTAGAATCTAGCCTCAGCGCACACACGTTAGTATTTTTATTTTGCCACACTCAAGTATGAGCATACATGTGGCCAAAAAATTTTAGTGAATCACTCATGCACTTAAGTAAAAGTCACTCATGCATCCAAATATGAAATTCAGAGAATAAAAATATATTACTTTCTAAGTTCTTGTTTTGGTAAATAAGTTAAAATCTTTTAGTAAATATTAGTGTTCGGGATGGTCGAATTTTACAAATATCTGACTAATCGATTTCAGTTCATCGGATTTTGTTAAAATCAATTATTTCGGAAAATTGCAAAAATAGAAAGTGCTTATTCTCATATTCTATCCAAATTTTGGCTTAATTGATCAAACCGTTCCAGACATTTTACTTAAGAAAATATATTCAATATTCGGTATTTCCGTCATTACTTAAAAATAGAAAATTTAGTAGAAACTAAACTGAACGCAAAAAATGAAAAGGTTTTATTCTTTTAAAATTTTATTGCTGTGAAATGATTTAAGGTCTATGAAATTAAAGTCGTAAATAATGAAAATCAGCTACACAAATAGTATTTAATTTTATACTAATATTTATAGGCATCATCACAGCATCCAATTTCGTATTCAATATTTGTGCAATGTAAAAGGGCATCTACTTTTTAGGAAATGAAAATTTATCAGAGCTTTTTGTTCAATAAAACGTGTTGTATAAAATTTTCTAATTTTTATTCATTCGTTTAAATTTATTCATGGTCATTCATTGTTTGTACAAGACAATGTAAATAAATCAGTTACAAGTGGGTGAACAAATTGTTGTTTGTTTATATTTATGTAATAGTAGTTTTCCTTCGGAACTTCGTACTTGAATTAACCTGTATTCTTATAATTATAAAAACATAACTTGTACGATTATAGCTTAAAAAGAAATTATCGAAAGTTTTCCCAACACGAATTTAATAAATGATTCAAATTCAACAAATGACTGGAGGTCTTAAAAAAAATTAGGGAGGGATTTTGAGCATTCCCAACAGTTATAGCAGTTTTTGTTGAGATATTTGATAATTTTTTCACACAAATATGCCTTTAGAACTTTTGAACGGGAACTGTTTCCAATAATGTTTTGAGGACTCGCGTCACCTGTGAAAAATATTCCATTAAATTTTTCATTGAAAAATCTTATTAAATCTTTTTACTTTTAACTTTTTATTTGTATTTTATGTGATTCGTTTTCTTCGTTATTTGAATTTCTGAATGGACTTACTACCTGGTTTTAAAACGAAGAAAAATATATAAATGCTTTCTTCATTTTTTAATATAAAATATTCTGTACTGTCGATTTACACCAAATTTTATTTTGGTCAAAGATAAGTTTAATGAATTGAAAACCACAGCTAATTCAAGAAATTGCCAATAACATGACGTAGTACGTTTATTTCTTTAATAAGCCAACTAACTTATCATTTTACACAATCGAAGCTTTCGAAGGTGTAATTGGAACGCGTATCAAAGGACACATTACGATGAAAACACAGTTCAAAATTCTTTATTAACAATGTTGATATGTATCAAATAATTAAATTAAACACATAAACCACATTGCAGTCGAATAATAATGATTATATTCTAAAGAAAGGTTGTACAAAATGGCTATATAATATACCTACGAGTATTATTCACAATTGTTACATATTCATTCTGTAGGATGTATAAAAATTAAACAATTTTATTTAAAAAATTTTCAACAAATTCTCGGTTCTTTAAGGACATAAATAAATTAATATCAATCTTAGTCTAGCTCTAAAATGTAGAAAATAATTCATTTTACAAAATTTTATGTTTTTGACAATCCCTGAATCAGAAATTTGGTAATATTTTTTAGAGCAGAAGTTACAGGTGCTTGAGTGTGCAAAAATAGAGTATCACATTCTGTCAACGGAATTGTGTTATGAACAGGTTAAATATTAAAGATTCGGATGTTGTTCGACTAATTGTTGATCCAATATTTTTAAAGATATCCCCTACTATGGACTATAAGTTTTGGAGCAATTTTAATGATAGTCTTATGTAAATTAAACAAAAATAAACACTTTTGAATTCTTCATGCGATAAGCGAAAAAAAATTACAAAATATGTCTTATTTAAATAGGGTTAACCCGGCTGCTACTGCTAATTTTTAATAAGTATTTGTTATGCGTTATATTTTCATGTAATGTATGCCGTTTTCTTGCAACATTTTTTCTTCATAAAATTTAGGCTTTTCGGTAACTTTTTTTCGAATTTAAACCACTTATAGCACAAAAACGAATAATTTTTCGAAATACGATAAGAATCCAAAAGTATATATGTCCAGTATCATAGATTTTTCGAAAAATTCGATATATAGCCCAAAAATAAAATAATAAGTAAAATACAAAAACGTTTATTTTACGTATATTGGACAAAAATTACTTTTGGATTTTTGTCTTTTTTTCGCAAAATGGCACCTGCTTCAAAACACCCAAATTTTATGTGAAAGAAAATTTTTTCGAGAATACCAACATACATTGTATGAAAATACATTTTCGTGCTATAAACGATTTAAGTTCGAAAATCCACAATTCTATAGGGAAGAAAATTATTTGCGTGAAAACATTCACTTAAATAACTTCAAATTGTATAGTCCATTGAAAAAGGAACAGGGAAATAAATGGGTCTTAAAAATAGTATTCATATATTGGTCGTCAATCAGTTACAGTTTTTCATTATCTCATCATTTAAACATTTTTTTAAACATCACCCAACGAAGCCATAGAAACGTAAATGAATAATTTAGCCCATGAAATGATTTTTAAAATCGGTTGGGTAGTTTATGCGTGAAACCGTAACAAACAAGCTGACATTCGAATTTATAATATTAGGATTTTTTTTGTAATTGACTATAATAATGTCAGTAACAGATTAGACAAATAATATTAAGGGCAACTCTAGATGAGTTCTTGGCTGATCAGTTTAAAGCAAATGATAAACATAATTTAACACATGTAGTACTGTAGTTTAGTTTTTCTTCACAGTACACAAATCTAGTAAAAACATCAAGATTTCAAAAATTGACGAAAAATAGAAATAAATCTTTGAATGTAAAACACAATATTCTTTAACACATCTTGTAAAGAAATGAAAGTAACGACATTTATCGCAATATGTATTGTTTCCTAGTATTTTAATTACATATTCTCATACAAAGTATAGAAGAAGGCTAGTTCATGTTCGAATCGAACAATATGCTGTAGGTTTCGTGTTACGTCTGTATGTTATCATTATCATACATATGCATGCATTGAAATAAGGGACGTGTGTTCGTAGGAACGATGGTGGTTATAAGGAATATTGCAAACGATGATGTTGGAATTCAATTGTCTTTAACCGTGCTAATGTCTTCCGGTTTTATTATACAATTCGAATTGTCGTTATTACAAATATCTTATATCTTCGTATTTGTATTGTATTCGTATCTATAGAGAGAAAACACTAAAGAAAATATCACATTTAAATACTTTGTACATTGCGTTTATTGAAAATTTTACAATTTTACATTTGTAATGTTTTTATTATTATTATAAATACAAGCGGATTATTTTCACTTTATGTACGACTGTCAGATTCTACAACTTTGATGTCTTTTAAAACTTTTGTTGTATTAAGGCATTATATCAATTTTACAGAAGTGGAAATAACTTTCACCTCAATAGATAAACGTCTATTATCGTATTTTATTGTAACAAAGTCAGAATTCAAAACAATATACCTCTGCCGGGAATCGAATACGACTGCATCTAATAGTCGGATCTACTACCAATCACATCACAAATTAGCTGGAAGGATTGTAAAAAATAAGTAGAATTAGACTATATTTTCGACTGTTAAATAATGGTTATTTGCGTTAACTAGAAGCTCCAATTAAGTGTCATTTGAATTTTACACTAAAATAAATTAAAAATGAATTTGAATCCATTAAAAAAAATAAACTACAAATAATTTTAGTGTACAATAAATTTGATAATAGACTAAGAGCTCCTAGGAGATTTGAGTAAGGTTCTTTTTGAATGTCAGTATTTTTTTCCAGTGATAAATCATAGTATGGGAAGTACAGAAACTATGTTCTGGCAGGAATCAACCCTGCACGTCATCAGCATTTACGCATTTAAAAGAGATGAGATTGAAGTTGGGATCAAAACGGTAAGAGTTAAAAAAAAAGTTTCAAAATAAAAGTTGTAGGCAAAAAAATTTGACTCACCAAAGGTTCTTTGCCTTTTTTGCGATTTTTACTCATTTACATACATAATTTACATGTATATCAATTGCATGTGAAATGTATACATTTTTTGTGTTTGCCACCATTATTTTTAATAATAAGCCAAAAAGGACAAAAAACCTTTTTTATGTAAAATTTTATGATCTACAACTTTTAATGTAAACTTTTCTTTTTTTTTTTCTCTCACTGTTTTAACCCAACTCAATTTTCACCCCCCATTCAAACACGAAAATGCTGATGACATGTAGGGCTGATTCCTGTTAGAATGTAGTTTCTGTACTTCTCATACTATGATTTATCACTGAAAAAACTTACAGCTTTACAGAAAGATCCTTTTAGACTATAAGGTTGCTTTAAAATAATTTTTAAGCTCGCATTTTGATTTGACTCTTAGGTTTATTGTGCCCCGTCTAAATAGAAAGTACGTGAAGTACAAAATCTCAATTCATGGATGCCATTATCAATCCAGTCAGTATTCTTAAGCAAGCATTTTTTTTTCAGCTAATCATTCTGTAAACATATGTAACATTTTTTCGTATGTTTTAATAAAAAGAATAGAAGTATTATTTTCAATGTGTTTGTTAAAAACTTTAAATCTGACAAGCTTATTCCTTTTTATAACAAATAAACATTTCATTATTTGAATACGCGAATAAAGTATACAGACTTGTTTGTATGGTAGCACACTACGGGCCAAAAGTTACTATGTATTATTATTCATACATTTTATTGAAATATATTGCTTGTTATTGAAATCATATCCTATACGAATTCAATGCTAGTATTATTCTCTGAAAACATTTTCGTATAACTCATGTACTTGTAGACATAATACAAGCATATTATCTTAGATATATCATGCGCATATAAGTAGTGTTTATAGTGAATTAATAATACTAAGTAATACTTTTTAACGATCTCTTCTTCCTTTCTCAATGAAAAGGACACAAATAACAACTTTAATTATTGTGATTTAAAAAAAATTCCGATTTCGAGATCTAAGTCAAAACTTAAGGTAGAATATGGTATGAATATAAAAGTTCTTATTATATGTTTATGTCAAAATGGCTCAGACGTTAGAAAAGTATTTTTTGATCACGTTTGGATATCAAGTTTTTATAATTTAACAAGATAATTCACATGTTTTTAGAACAAAATTTCGGTAAAATGTTTAACTTTAGATTTTGGATACAAAAATATATAATCGATAGTAAACTTTTGACCGGCAGTGTAACTCGAATTATTATTTAAATTTTAAAAGAATCATTTTATATATTCAATGTGTTTGTACTACTAATTTTAATGAAATTGCTAACGATTATATTAGTAATTAAATTTACATTAACTATACCATCATATATTATAAAACTAACTAGAAGGAAGAAGAAAATCATATATTATTATTATTTTATTTGAACATTTCTATAATTATTTTAATCGAAGTTTTCTTTTTAAAAAAAATATATAAAATTTGATGTAGAATTTTTATTTCTAATTTTGTTCACAAATTTTGATATTAAATTTATCGGGATTTCTGTTTATATTATAGAATAACAGTTAATTCAATGTTGGGTTTTATTGTATCAGATGTAATAAACAATATAATTACTGTGTCAAGGATAATAATTCATTCAGTCATTGATTTTACATACAGAAATATATGTAGAAAATACAGAATTTTCAGTATCAAAATCGCTGGAGCTAATACACTTAGGAATTTTTAGTATTTTATTATGACAAAAAAAAATTTTTTTTTTTTTTTTGATACATTTATAATCGGATGAATCATCCACTAGTCCTAGAACTCTTAGTCTAGGTTTTAATTTAATATTAACAACAGCTTAAAGTAGTTTATTTAACATTACACTAACCCCTTACGTGCACTTTTCTTATGAGCCAGTTTTCTCATAGATGAGACATCTATTATATGTACAGATATTATTTTCACAATAAATTACTCAAAGCATAACTATCATAGTATGATGAAGAAGGGATCAAAAAATTTTGTTTTATACAAAACAAAATAGACTAATATACAACTCCGGAAAATATATTTTGGATGATACACAATCACCAAAAATTTGTTTTAATTTTTTCTAACCATGCTCATATTTAATTTTTTAATCAATCAACCAACGCAAATAAAAAAAAAAATTGTTGAGCTACAAAACTCTAAAATTCAAACAATTAAAATACTTGACATAAATTTATACCCAAGTCAATAAATAACATACATACTAAGATACACAACAAATACATATTGTTGATATTTAAAATCCATTCAATAAATGGAAAATTTTCCATATTTAAAACTTGTTGGAAAGAAAAAAACATTCGTTTCTGTCATGGCGGTGACCAATCATCGAACTGAATGAATTTTTTTACTAGTGCTTCAAAAATATTATGTAAACATAAAAGACTATTGTTATGTGTATAGAGATGTATTTATATGGACTAATAAATGTTCGGTTCGATGTAAACAACAAAACATATTTACCACATCCGATATACCAATCCGTGAATATCGATAATAATTTGAAAAATGTGGTTATTTAAAAAAAAAAAAAAAAGTAAAATTTTTTTTAGTAAAAAATGAGAATGAGTATTGTTTGTTAATATTTAAAAAATTTGTATATTTGTAATGAATTTTTATTCATACATAGAGTGATAATCAATATACACAATACAGCCAATAGCAAATAATAAATAAAACATCGGAATATTTTTGGCCTCGTTATTCCAAAAAAAAAAAAAATTGAAATAATTACTGATACCAATAAGAACACAGAATTAAAGATCCGAAGTAAGATTTTGAAGATTCTGAAAAAAGGATAATCGACAGTTGAATAAAGATGAATTTTACTTCACTAAACCACTTCTTTCAATTTCGGTTTCCAATAGATTCCCTTAACAAAGCTGCTGGCCATAGAAACTTTGATACAATATTTCAGTCTTACGGATTTTCAGTTTTATTTGGAGGTAAAGTACAATTTATTTCTGGTGATCATAAACGAAAAAGCTAGCGGGCTTAAATACATCGCGATTTGCTTTTACAAAGTAAGCTAGCGGATTTAAATACATCGTGATTTACTTTTACAAAGTAATATCGTATTAGAGAACTTGAGAATTAGTTGTTTTTCCGATACCATCATTTTTTTACTCGACATATATATAATTTGTCCGAGTATATTAATTTTAGTATAAAGTTTGTAACGCTAAAAATAATGGATCTACAAACAAAATTTTGATATGGATGTTCATAGAATCACTTTATTAGCCCATATAGTATTATATTCTATGTATGTCGGGTATACAAGCATGAGTTAGATACAGACAGAGCGTCATCAAAGAATACAAACACCTATAAAAAGCTCATACAGCTGTTCAATATTGGTATAAAAAGTGATTAGCGATCAAAAGATGACCATCTGTAATATTTGATAAAACGAAAAAAATAATGAATTAGAATTACGTGATTTATAATTTATTTTTAAAATCTGTAAGTGTTTTCAAAATCCATCAATTGGCGGTCAGTATGACTCATGCCTAAATATCATTGTTCATAAAATGATGTAATTGATAATATATGTACGGTTTTTAATACAGCCTTTAGCATCATCAAATCACTATTAAATATACTTTATTAAAACATTATTTTCAACTATCCATTTTATTTATAAAATGTAGTATTTAATGAATATTTACATCATTATACGATTTAATTAACATTTTACTATTATCTATCGAATATCATCATATCCTAATAATCCTAACAATAGCCGAAAAACATTACAAAAAACATTTAAATCTTTTATTATGGGGCTGCGTATAGCTGTTACATTCATTTGAAAATTTAATTAAAATTTTACAATATTAAGGTGGTTCACTCAATAAAAGTTCAGTGATTAATAGCTGATTTTAAATGAGTGAATTAATTAAATACATAAGATGTAAAAAGAGAAATGAATTCCAAAGTATACTTAACGTGAAAAACAATTCAAAAAATATTTTAATACCCAAATTAATGTAATCTATCGAAACAAATTATTTCATGAAAAAATTTCGATGTACACACGAAATTGGTTTAACAAAATATTGACTGTATTCAAAATATTTTTGTGAAAAAAAACTGAAATCTTCATTTAAGAAGTTTGCTCAGAAAACTTTGAGATTAATTTCTTTTATTTCAAAATCAGATTAAAAAAATAAAAATTATTTGTTGCTACTATTATTTTAAATTGTTTTTACACTATCCTGTTTTTCTCTTCGCTAATTTGATGACCTACCGACTCTTATTTAATAAAAAATTAAAAGTTTTAAACTATAATATGAGAATTAGTTTTATAGTTTCTTAATTTTTTGTTCATAATAAAAATTAAAAATATAGTTGAAACAGTTTTGAACTTATTTAAAAAAATTATATACGTTTTCCTTTTTTAAATAAAAATGTAAAGTTCCTTATAAAATAAATTAAAACCTTTTCGTGGTTTTCAAATCTATACAAAACAAGTGAAGATAATAACAGTCTTAATTGCTTAAGTACACAGTATCAATGTTTGAAATATTTCATTTAAGCAAATTGTGGCGAATCTAAACAGTTTGCAAATAAATATTTCTATCAAGTTGTTTGTTTTAAAGAAATAAAACATTTTTCGTTTATATAGCTATCTTCTATCTTTTAAAAGTTAGATCAATTTCTCATTAACGAACGTTAACTCCCTTTGTATGTTTAGAATAAGTCATCATAAACTTCCAACTTGTTATCTCTTTTTACTTATGAGCTATATTGAACTCGGGCAAGTGGGCATAGATTAATTGAGTGAATTTATGAACACATACAAAAATATTGTTTGTGCTTTCAATATTAGCTAGCGTTAACTTTAACTTTAGACTAAATTTAATATATTCTGATATATTCTATATATGTCAAGTATAAAATTTAAAACTTTAAACGAAATAGTTCGCAGTTAACAAATTTTCTATATAATTTAGTAATCCAATTATTCAAATGTATTTTCCTCATTCGAAAATAAAACTAAGTAAACACATTTTCTATATAAAAAAAATTTCTTTATAATTTATTCTCTCAAAATAACAAATAACATTATTCTACATTTAAAATCAATTTTGTAACGACAGGCAATCCAAACAGAAAAACAACTTTTCGAAATTGTTACAACATACACAATAAATGTTGTTAAAATATTTATTTCGTTCGAACTATTCGTATCACGTATTTATTATCGATTCGTCTTTTTTTTGGGTTATTCAAATATGTTTAAATTTATAAGTGTATATAAAAGGGATTCCAGTGGTTTTATGTTGAATTAGTAACCATCAGTTTGAACTTATATAACAGCCACACTTACATATACAACTAATAAGATTTAAATCTAAATGTAGACACTTACTTTACAAATCCATACACAAATAAATTTATTATCATATACATTTCATCAAATCGATTTTCAACAGACTTACTTTAACTCTATTTTGTATGTTGCGTTGACTTTATGTATAAATAGAGGTTTGATACATAGTGACTGGTGACTAGCGTCATCTGGTTCATATGGTGGTTGATTTTACTGATAATTGATAACTAAATATTAGAAATTATAGTTATCTTTCTTGTATACAGTATGTTCACGAATAAAAATGATTTACAATAGTCTCAAATATCTAATTGTATTTTCTGTATTTGTTATCGGTCAAAACTAACCAGGCTACAGTTGAAAAGAGTAGTGGATCTCTTGACACTGTACTTATATACACGTCATTTTGAATTTTTTTTTATTCCATCTATCATGGAAACAATTTCAGTGTAGAAGCTGTAGGGTACTGTTTGAGTGTTAGTCTCGATAAGATCATGAAGCTTCATCTGCTTCTGATAGCTCTTTCACTACACTATACTAGAACTCCACTATACTACATGTTTGAAGGAACGGTACAGTGGAGTCCTGGATACAAGTTACCAAACTATTTTATTATATTCGACATATTAATTTTAGCCTTATTTTATAACGCTAGCAAATATCTAAAGCTCTAACAAAATTAAGGTATAGGTGTTCATAGGTGTTCAATAACCTAATTAATCTATTTGCGTCTGCCCGATCGCCTGTCTTTCACCAAGATAACTCAAAATCGGGAAGATGCAGCGAGCTGAAATTGGTGATGTTTTGAGGTTATTTTTGAAATACAAGGATAATTTACTACTAAAGTATAAATTTTGGTATTTGATCTTCCAAGATATAGAATTCTGAAAATTTATATTTTCAAGAGCATAATTAGTAGGTATTTTCCCATGTTAGCACTGTATATATTTCTGCCTTTCTTACTAAGAAAATTATATTACAGTTAGTTAATAGGTTATATATGATAGTATTTTAGTTAGCTACCTTCATCAAATCAATGCCATGTCATAATCTATGTACACTTGATGTAATTTTGAAAGGATTTCAATTCGTTAAATGTTTCAAATAATGTGTTTTATCCTGTCAATCTCTTTATTATCTACCATAATGATTGAAATTTGTTATTAAATTTTGATTTAATATTGGAAATTGTATGAAATATGTAACATTATTCTGAATTGATTCGAATTTATTATAAAAAGCTTTACAAATTGTTTGTACTTTATTTGCCCTATTAATATTACAAAACAAAAATTTTTTTATATTATTATTTCTTCAAAAATGTCACTGACAATGCAATTTCATTAAAATATGTTCGCACAAATTTAAAAAAATAATGATTAAATCTCGCTGCTTAACATAGCGATTGTTTATCGCACGGAAGCCATTTTGTTATATGGAATCTGTGGCTAGTTAAAAACAAAGACGTTTGTTTATCAATCGCGAAAAAAGAAAATTTTTTTAAAAATATAATCAACAAAATAGAAACGTCTGAGGAAAATTGTGAATTAAAGTTATCAGTTAATAAAATAGAATTGTATTCTTCTACATGCAAAAGTTATAAAATAATATGTTTTTTAATGTAAAAAAACTATTTTTCTAAAAACTTCTTAGAAACTAATTTGTCTACATGAAATTTACTTTACAATCTGTTGTCACTGTTAAAAAAATTATAACTTTTCTGTTGTTGATAATCAAAAGTTTTATACAGGCTGGTTCGCTAAAAGATAAAGCATATTTTTTTCTCTTTGGCGTAATTGCTTATACGAATTAAAAAAGGAACTGAGTTTTCCACTTAACTTAACACATTGAACTATATATAAAGCATTTTTGGATTATAACTTTTTACTTCACAACATTACTTTTTAATGATTAAAGAAGAATAAGACGAACGGATAAAAATGTTACTTCGAGAGTATATATTGGGCTTGTAGTTCACCTGAAGAACCAAGATATTTAACAAGAATAGTTTTATTTTATTGTTAAATATCTGATGTTCAACTACTAATCTGTGACTCACAATACTCGTAAGTCATCCGTTTCCATTATTTCCCTGAATACTTTTATTAATTTGTCTTTAGTTCTAGCAAAAATGTATTTATAAATTTGCAGCATGTGCATATATTTGTGATGACGTGGAAAATGCTTCCCCTTTAGTCGACATGCTTTAAAGTTTTATGCAAGAAAAGCTATGATGAAGAGAGTCGCAGATAATCCAAAATGTTGCTTCACAGCTTTTGTTATTCCAATGGTCTTGCTCATTTTATTGTTGAATTTTACCCTGACTGCTGACTTTTGCTTAGACTCAATGTTAATAGTTCAATGTTTATGTTTTTTCCTCAAACAAGTGGATGAAATTAAAATTGAAATCTTAAGTTTTAGAGAAATCTCGTCAGATTACAAATTTGATAAATGATTGTATAATAGATTTACATTTACATTAAAACCTTATTGCTACGTGATAATATCCAGCAATAATAATAGTCAAGCATTGATCGGTGCGTTGAATTAATGTATAGTCATTAATTTAAGTGAATTATTATTTGTAAAAGATTATTTATTGTAATTTTTTTTTTTTAATTTTGAACATTTAATTTTTTAATAAAGGCAATACTTAATTTTTAAATACCAAAATTTAAGAAAAATTTGTAAGTCGAAATTTAATTAATATATCAAGCCGGTAAGCTGATTAAATTTCTGTCATTATCTTTATATTATTCTATCATATTTGAGTAATTTGTCCGTATTATTCCAAGTGCAATAAAAATTTTTGAACTTTTACTGATACATTGTGTTCTCGTGTTCGTTTTCTTGTGTTGAAGATTGCAAATCTATTACAAGTGTTTTGTCAGAGTTCAATTAACTGAGCCATTTTTTGTGTATATATATATTTTTAGATTAAACTATGAACAAATTTTTTGGTTATGGAAATTATATTCTATGAAATAATAATATTCTTTTGTTACAGAAATACAAAAAGTTCAAACAATGGGCAAAGCTCCACCAAGAGAAAATAAATATGTTGATATATATCGTGAAAAACCAATTAAAGTTTCTGTGAAAGTATTAGTACCCGTACGAGAACATCCCAGAGTAAGTTTTTTTTTTATTAAAAAATACATATTTTTTTATTAACTGAGGCATTGTTGACAAAGGTATGTTGTGACATATTAAAAAGTTCCAGAAATGTTATTCGTATTTATTTCTTGACATTGATAATATTATAGATGAACATATTTTTCTACAAGCAGAACTGACTTTAACATTAACTAACAAAACTATTTATATCTGCGAGATCAGTATGTAAAAAAGAAAAAAAACTATTATGTGTTTAATATAGATCAAAGGCAGTTATTTTCTTAGCTGAACCAAGAGACGTGCATAATCTAAAAATGTGGAATCTGCCTCTTAGTTTCTGAAACAAAAAACTCATAGGAAATAGGTAACCCTAGGGGAAAACAAATAATTTATTTCGACTCATCAAACTTACAGAAGTTTTTGTTTCTGATAAAATTTGGAAATTTTCTAAATTTTCAAAGAAAAGCTGCTATAATTCAATTTATCCGCTACATCACCACAATGTGTTTTTCTTAAGAACTCGGCTTACTTGTGCAATGTTTTGTAAAATACTTGTGGCAATGTTGAAAAAAATTTCGGTAGTGAACTCTGTCAGATCTTGTAACGTATCGATGTTTATAAAATTTTACCGAAACGTTTTTATCCGGAAATGTGGTTTTATTGTATAATGATCGCTGCATTATAAATCAAATAGATTCTACATTCAATTTACTATCCCATACACCCCAATAAGATGTACGAACCGTTATAAAGTGCAGATTCTTTTCTTACAGTAAAAACTCGGAAAGTTGTGCGAAAAATACCTTTACGTTTTATTACGTTTTTGTTTATTGTATAAACAAAAACCTGTCTATGAACTTATATTGCTGCAGTACAAGCAGTTCTAGTGCTAATAATACTGACGCTAAGGATTATTCTGGATTTTTAGCACTAATACTACTTGGCTCATTATTTTTAAATTTTCTTACCTCTATTCTACATATATGACAAATTATAGAATCAATGGGCATTTGTGGAAATAATCTGATGAATAATAAATGACATATTTTATGACTTACTTAGGTCAACTTCTAGAGCAAATTTAAAAAATATATCTGCACTTTTTTGGCTAGATTTTGAAAAATATACATAGTCTTCGTGTGAGATAACAAAATTTAAAAATTAGTAATTTTCTGTGCTTAGTACCTAGTAGAAGTATACCAAATTTAAAAAAAAATCTGTAATGGTGAGATAGAATGGGTGAGTTGATTTGGCAATGACCCTATAGCGGAAAAATTTTACCATTTTCGGACTTGGACCGAATTTTAAGGAATATTCGGTGACCAATTTATTCCAGGTTATATAACGCCTAAATTCATAAATTGTATATACTTACATATTAATTGTACATATTTGGGTGTGAAAAATATTTAAATATATTTTTTTGAAAAAATCAAAAATTTTTCTTTTATTATCAAATAACGTGAAATTTTATTAAAACCAACCGTTTTAGAATAAATGGATTGATATATTTTTATTCTATATTCATTTGATTAAGTTCATTCATTTAAATATTATTTAATTGTTTTTTCATGCATACTGAAAATATTTGTATGTCTCTAAATCAGGATAGGCTATTTTTCCCATGCATAGACTATAAATATTTTTCTAAACATTAATGTTCGGAATAGTCCCATTTTTAAATGTCCATAATTGACAGTGTATTTTTTATTATGCCAATAATTCTATTACTATGCCTTTGAGTCAGTTTTGGAAACTGATTTTCTGAAGTTTTGTGTCTAGCAACTTAGCTGGTTTTTGGCACAAAATTCACTTCCTATTTTTAACTCAAAACCACATACATTTTATACGAGTTTTATAATTTCTCATCAGTTTTTAGCTTTTGTATATTGTGCTTATTTGTCTGTAATTTCGGTATAATATGAAAAAAATTTGTAAAATTTGTAAATATCATAAATTTTTAGTTTAACATTTTACACGCTTCAGTAATTTGACTTCAGCGCTCAATAATGCACACGCAGGAAACAGCTTTATAACTATGGGTTATTTCATAAAAATTTAATGGTGGTTCAAGCTAAGTTATTCAACAGAACTATTTTCAGCAATAATTGATTATAAAGGTTCTGTGGTAAGAGGTGGCAGTATAAATTTTCCTGGTACACTAGTTAGAGTGTGTTTATATACTGTACACGCAAGTTGTTCCTAATATATCCTATCGCTGGAGAACTTCCAGATGTGCTCGGGATCGTTTAAAGCTCTCTTCTGTTGTGTTTCTTTGATCATGGTCATCCATTTGCGCAGTTTTTATGTTAGATCTATTATCTCTTCCAATATACTTGCATCTGTACAATGTGCAAATGTATACAGAACACTTAAAATTGAAATAAAAGAGTGATAAACAAAGTAAAACTTCCACGTTTTTTAATTTTATTAAATTTCATTGTTAGGAGACGTGATTTAAAAAACCCAACGGAAAATTAATTTATATTAGAGTGAGAAAAATGAACAAATTAAAATTATATACTAGATTTTGTGTGTATTATTATTTTGTAGTCAATATAAATATACAAAATGTTGCAGAGCACTATTAAAGAAAATAACAGTAAAATAAAATAAATTCACTCATACATAGTTTATAAAATTGTAAATTCTTTATATAACTCTAACCAGCATAGTGGCCGCATTTCTGTAAAAATTGGAAAACCTGAAAAAGTCAGGGAATTCTACGTTTCTGGGAAAGTCAGGGAGTATTTCCCAAAAGCTCCAAACTTATACAAAAATCAGTGATTTTTGCCAATAAACTATAAAATGGGTAAATTAAAAATGAATGATATTATTTATTTGTTAAATATGAATAAAATTATTTAAAAAATAATAAATTTATAAAAGAATTACAACCTGTCCTATAGAAAATCTTGTAAGTTTACAATAAAAAGTATTGAAAGACACTTGACACTTATCTGGATAAAAATTATCCCATAACTCAAGTTGGACTTTGCAATGCACATTAACAAAATTTCATTTAAATTTATTGGTCGGTGTCTAGGTTTAGTATGGAAGAACAACTTTACACGGAATTTTTATATTTAAGATTTAATAAAACGGGTGTTATGTACTAAAATGGTTATAATTGAGGCAAAAAGAGTCATTGTACTACTACTTCGAGTTTTTTTCTTTTTGAACTATGTCAAGACAATATTTTCATTCCTGCTGCTATCACCTCTGTATAGTAATAACTGACAAGAAATGATATCTTTAGGGTTTCAACTATCTCAACCAACTTTTGACGTTTATCAATAATTATTTTGTGTATTTTGTTTTGTTTTCGTCGGTAATAGCCTCTTTAGGGCGTCCTCGGTGCTCATTCCGCCTCGTTTAAATTTAGCAAACCACTTTTCTACGGTTGATTTTCATGGTGCAAAGTCCGAATAATGTTTACCAAGCTAAGCCTTGGTTCCAACAGTATTTTCGCCAAAAAGCAATGCTTTTATTAACACAGGAATTTCCTTTTTATCCATTTTTTCAAGGTAACTAAATTTTTAGTAAATTTACTAAATTTTTAGTAAAAGTTCTTCTACTAAAAATGCTATAACTCAGATACTAATAGTGCAACAGCTGTCAAATTCATTACCGCGTCTTTTAAATGTTCGGGCTTATCAAAAATCATATTTGATAATAGTAGCGCCATCTATGTGCCAGCATACAAACTTTCCAGCCCACCTAATATTTTTGTAAACGTAGTCCTTTTATGCAAATTTCTTTGTATTTGTGAAAGCTTAAAATTTTTCTTCCAACTTGCAAATTTATAGAGCAAAATACGCATTACATTAGTCTCTTCAATTTGATATTACGAGAGATGTTACTAACTCTCCAAAAATTTTGCAATGTACCAAATGCGTCCGTACCCTTGATAATTTATTGTGTATTTTAACTATATCTGTTTCGATATCAAAATGTATCCTCAGGGGATTGAAGCTATTTTTTAAATAAGCTGGATATGGACGTTCAAAACTCTTTATGTATGCTAGTATCTCCACAAGATTACAAGTAAAACTTTGTTTTTCAAGATGAAGATGGAAAATAATCTTTGATAGCTTATTATTTCTTTGTTTTTGAATTATTTTATTTAAATTTAGTTTTAGATTTTTTATAAAATTTAGCCTAGTTTCACTTTTTTGTGAATTATAACAAATTTAATCAGTCAACTACTACCCTATTCTTATATGCTAACCACTAAACCAGGTGTATATCCTAAGCATAGAGGCTTAGGCTATAGGACATTTATCACCAAATTTTTTTATCTCATTTTAATTTTCTTAGTATGCAATGTTAAATGAAAACATTTTTCTTGTAGTTTGTTTTTTATAAATATTATTTACATACCACTTCAAAAGCATACATACATACACTTACTTACATTTATAAAACTTTTAAGTGTTCAGTCAACATAAAATATATTTTTGTTCTTCTCTCATTTACAACTTTAAACTATTATTATTTAACAGTAAAAGTAACGAACGTGCTCCGTATTGTTTAGTTTTCATTATTTTTTAAATACTAGAAAAATTTATCAACTTTGTTTATTTGTTTTAGTTACAATTCTTAGATTCCGTACCAATCATTTAATTTTCAAAAAGCTTTTTAAATATTGCCTTAAATACGAGTCTATTTAAAAGGTGTTAACTGATTATACTGAGAATTAAAATATGTGTGATGGGCTATTAACTAACAAACAATTTTTGCAAACATGGTATTGATTTTGCTCATTCACGAACTTTGCCTTACTTTACATGTCTTAAATACGTCACAAAAATTTCAACTGGCTGTCTCTTCGCTTTTGAGTTATCTTGGTCACAGACAGATGGAGGAACGAACATAGACTAATTGGATGATTTTATGAACACTTATAACAAAATTTTGTTTGTGCGGTCAATATTTTCTAACGTTACAAACTTAAGACTAAAATTAATATTCTCTGACACATTGTATATATATCGAGTATAGTAAGTCAGTTTTAGACGTCAAAAATACTGACTAAACATAGTCATACATAAAAGTGACGTTATCATTCACTATTCTTACACAGATTGCATCGTTTTCAAGAAAGGAATGAAAAATAATCTTTGATGGCTGAAACTTCTCCAATCGATTTCCATTTTCACAAAAACACCCATTTCGACTCACTGTCGATATTAACAGATGCACAACTACATTTACTAGCTTTTCAGAACACCCTCGTATAAACAAAAAATGTAGACTGTAGGAAGGCATATTATACACTAGAAGATCCTCAGTTAAGTAACAAACATCCAACTAGTAATTGAAGTTCCTGCGTTCAATTCTTAGCAGTGTGTTATGGTTTCAATTCAACATTCAATTAAATAACGTAATAGACGTACAAATCGTAGCCAAATTAAAAACATATCTTCGGAAAATACGATTTGCTAATGTTAACTACTTTAGAGTCGAAATGTATATTTTAATAATACAAAAGAATTTTTTATGTATGAAATTGAGTTAAAATGAAGTTTATTGCGAAAAGATCTAGAATTCTCTTTGATAGTATCTCACATGTAAATTTTGATGAAATTGATTCTTGAACAAAATTGATATGAAAGAAAAATCAATAAAACGGAACTGAGGATCCCAAAAAAAAATTAGTTAGCTTACAACCAAATACGATTTAAGTAAATTATTTATGTGATTAATCAATTTTTATCAATTAATATCCAAATTTCAACACAAACGGTAAAGCTGTTTCGTGCATATAACTATTTAACCGACTTCAAAAGACAAAGACGTTATCAAATCGCCTGTTTTTTTTTTTTTTAAATATTTGTTCGCGCATAACTTCTTTATTTATAAACCGATTTAAAGAAATATTTTACGTTGCATTTAGCATAGTTTCAAATTAGTTCCATATTATTTTGAAGAAGAAATTCTTATGAGGGCAAGAATACAAAATATTTTTAGTGTTTAATTTTATCTAAATGAAAAATTTTCGTGGCTGTATACAAAACTAAAAAATTATAATTTTTGAAAAAAATGAACTAAACAATAAAAAAAAAATTTTAATTCAAAACTTATATAAATAATTTTCTTGTGTCTAACCCCTTTCGAAATCGGCGGCAATCATATCCTTGACTTACAGATTGATTCGTTGACTTCACTTCGAAAGTTAATTTAAAATTATTAGGTTGTCATATTCATATATCACGAAGAAGTTTAGTGTCCATGTTATTTGCATATATTTTTACATATTTAATGATTTGGTGATAGTAACCGCATAACCTTAAAAATGAACTGTAAACTATTTAAAAAAATTTTGCTTTATTTAATACATCACTCACTACGTATTCTGTTTGAACTGTTAAATGTGAAGTCTTAGTTTAATTATTTATTTTTGTCATAAAATAGTTTATCCTATGTGCAAATTATCATAGTAAGTAAATCTCGTCTTTTTATACAAAAACAACAGTAAACGCTGCTATTATTTGTCATGATTAAGCTGAAAAGCTTACAGAATCCCAGATTGTAGATATTTTATATACAAGAATATTCAGGTGCTCAGGTGTGAATCATATTACCATTAAACACACGATACGGCGAACTGCTATATTTTAAAAAAATTATTTAAGAGTTTAATACCACTATAATCTCGTCTATGATTTAAAGTCGTCGTAAATTAACGCAAATAATTGTAAAACTTTATATTGTTTTTTCATACTCAGTTAAATACATACATTTTTATTTCATATCATTTAAATACGATATTGGTCATTCAAAGTAAATATAAATGATGTTTTTATATGACAATGACATAAAATTACTTTATAGTTTATTAATAACTAGCTAAACTCCAGCGCTTTGCTGTAGTAGACTTTTATACACTCATTTCTCCTTCCCATTCCATATGCATTGCAAAAAACGCAACCTTTTAACTTGAATAAAAAATAAGTTTATAATTCTATATTTACAACTAAAGTGAGAAAGAGTTATCGTACAATTAGCGTAAAATTATCGTACACAGAGCAGAAATTTTCAGAATTATCGTACTTCAAAATAATGAATAAATCAAAATAAGTCCATTAATGAACAAATAATTCATAGTTAACACAATATCGATTTTTGTGCAATAGTTTATAGCTTTTAAGGGGACCCGGTGGTCTAGAATTTTCGAAAAATCGATTTTTTTAAAATATATTTTGAAACTATAGTATTTTAAAAATAAACCGAGTATTTCTGTATTTATAACCCATTACAAGATCAAGGTAAGTATATTATCATATACTTACTTGAAATTTTAAACGTGTTCATCTCGAAACTACTTTTTTTCGTCTAATGAAGCAAAAAAAAAACTCTCGACCGATTTATCTGAAATTTAAATATCTTATTTAGAACAATACTGACTCTCGTTGGAAATAAAAAAAATAGTTTCTGTAAGGTATTTCTATATTTTTTATTAAGAAAACATTGAAAAAAACGAGTCGTTGTCAGACTCGTACTTTAAACTACGCGCCATTTTGTCAAATTTAATTTTTTTTAATTCTAGTCCCCGCGATAACTATACTTATACTAATTAAAAATCCGTCTTTTTTTTTTTATTTCGATCAGAGGGAGAGATAATACTAGCTTCATCGTTCAGGTCCATTTCTTTGGAGATGGGAACTTTTTTTTTTTTTTTTTTAATTTCTGGCTTCAGCTATTTTCAGCTATACAGCCATTAACTAAAGGGGATTATTATTTTTTTTTTTTTTTTTATACAAACAAGAACAGTACACAGTTCTGCTAGGTGGTCACCCATCCAAATACAGATTGTGACTGCTGTTGATTAACTTCATTGATTGGTCTATGCATGTCATTACGTTACGTCAGTCCGGGGTCGAGAGGGGAACTTCAGCGCCGTTTTATTAATAAAAGAAAAAAATTTTGTTTGTTTTAATTTTCATTTTTGTATAGTTAATAAGTAATAAAATAAGTGTAAAAAAATTTGAAAGCATTAGTCATTTCTTTCATATAAAAAAAAATTTTTTTTAATAGTTCAAATTTTAGGCCGCTAGACCACCGGGTCCCCTTAATCTAACGTTATAGAACAAAGAGAAAAATAAACTTTCGTCGTTCTCCGTGTTACAAAATATTTTCATTCGTTTCTAGGGTTGCGAAATACTGCTTTAAGCAAATGGCATAGTCTGTGAATCATATAAATTTATTAACTTATATAAATGAATAATTAATTATTTATATTTGCAATTAAAAATAATTACTATTGCAAATTACTATTGCAAACAGTTGAACAAATAAGTATATTTTGTAGAATGTGATTGTTTTATAACAAATTTTAGATACTCGTGGCGTATTAATCATTAAGAAGTCCCTTCCACGTACTATGCACAGTACGGATAGGATAGGTTTTACGTATGGTAGTATCTGGAATAATACCCCTTCCACTTTAAAATCAAAAGGTTGTATATTAATTAACAATAAAACAAGTTTTTTTAAACATAAACATCAACGTTATTTAATTAAGGAAAAAACCAATAGATATGGTTGTGGGTAAAAAAAAGAAAAAATCACATCAAACTATTAGATACCATAAAGTAAACTTTTAAAATTTACAATTTGTATCACAATAAAAATTATTGTATAATTTGCGTACGATAATAGGTAGACTATCTTGCATTGGCTGGAATTATCGTATGGTGGTGAACACTGGTTCATATTTATAGAGCTTTTTCTTTCCAAAAGGAGCGGTTAAAATTAAAAAATATTCTTTAATTCTGATTTACCCGTACCATTTCTCATAGATTGTAAAAAAACCAATTCTTTATAACTTGCATGTGAAATAAATTCGTATCTTTGAAGATTTATGTTCAAAAGGAAGGGGTGAAATTTTAATTCGATTTCTTCTTATCGTTTTACGCTCTTTGTAAAAAACAGTGTGGGTTGTATAGAAAAAACGTTTATATATTTGGAGATTTTCTTTTTGATCTTGTAAACAAACATGGAATAACGCCTAAGAATGACAGGTAACTTCGTTCCATTCGTTTATAGAGGTCTGAGTCTCTTGCAAGAATTTTTTATGAAATTTTATTGAAATCGATCATACAAATAAATTTTTTATCTTGTCTTTAATAAAACAGCCTTCATATAAATATATTAAAACTATAAAAATCGCATACGGAACGGAACACTTCTACTGCAAGTCATCCGAACTCTCATTTTTAAATCTAAACATTTGTAGAATTTTATAGCATTTTCAAAATTTACAAAATTTGAGATATTTGGGTTTTCTACAAATACAGCTGTGATAAAACATTACCACTTGTAGAAAAATAGATTTAAATAAATAAAATAAAAGGGACACAAAATGTCAAATTACACACGATCGATAAAATCGCTAGTGTATAATATTAAATTTATTACCAACAGAGTAATATATATTCGGCTATTTACTAAACTCACGAATAGCTTCTCTCACGTATCATGCTACTTGTTATTTCTGTAGATTTTAATATTTTCTACACTTTTGCCTAAAAAAATATAATAAATCCACAGGAAATTATCTTTTATGATTAATTTTTATTTAAATTTATCATCTTTCATTTGATTACACAAAATTGTCTTTGAATTCGGTACTATTAACATTTAAATTAAACGTTTGAAATTGATTCATTCTCAGAGGAAAGTTTTGATTTTCTGAACCTCCATATTTTTTAGATCACTGAACAGGAATTAGAAGTATTCGGGCAAAAATTTGCCCCAAAACTTTGTTTTCTGAGCACTTTTTGACTGAATTGTTGTAGTTTTTGGCCTATATCTCATCAAAGAAGCGTTTTTTCCACAAGCCTATTCTATATAAAATTAGACAAAATTACCTACATTTATCATATATAACGTTTTTTGGATGACTGAACCATTTTCCCAGTATTATAATATAAAGGAGACAAACAAAGTCGAAGGAGACGTACTGTGACACTAAGCGGTTTGTTTATTTAAAAATATCTGCATCCCATTACGGCTCACGGGGACTCAGCAACAATATAAAGACGAGATAAATTAATAGTATATAATCATTTTTGAAAACAAGCGTTTTTTTTAAACTCTAAAAAGAAGAAAATAAACTTTAAATTAAATATAATCCGTCAATTCATTACAATATACAATTTATACAACATAAATAAGCTTGAAATTTACCTGAGTAAATTTATATATATTTTCTTAGAATTTGCTTGTATTAAGATCTAGTTACATATTGTATTATTGCATATTTATTAAGTAAATCGCTCGATAAGCTTTAATTAATCATTAATTTTATTATTTAATGAAATATTACAAAAGGTAAGTATCACAGTAACGGCGATTTCCGCAAAAACGGTGAATTTCACAAGATGTAGAAATATGATCTGTTTTGGGTGTCCTTTAGCGGCGAACAGTTATTTTTCTTTTTAAAAAAAAACGTTATATATGACTAAATGTAGAAAAATTTGTCTACTTTAATTGTGTATAGTATGTGTTTTTAAAAAAAAAAAACGCTTCGGCCAAAATTTGGTGCAAAAATGTAACCCATAAAATATGAAGGAGGAGAAAATCAATTAACTTTCCTGTGAACCTTAATTTTTTTTTTTCTAATTGTTCTAACTAAAATTTTATCAAAATTATTAAAAAATTTCGTCCCTTGTAAACGAAGGCTGTGCCGTTACATTCATTCAAAATTTCTTATTCTGTTTTTAAATAAAAAAATAACAATTTATTCAAACTAACAGACCTTTTTTTGTTTAGTAAATCTGTCTAAAACAACTACAATTAATTAAATTTGTTATTTACTAAAATAAATTGTTAGTTTTTATACTGTAAAATTATATTTTAATTTAATACAATTTTGTTACATCCCTTTTAATAAATCACATACTTTTCAAAATGTACACGGAGTAATTTTTCTAATGACACCATTCCTGGGTATTCGACCGGTGCTAATTTTAATAGCGCGTTTTCTTTCACAGATACCAGATTCTGGAAAAATTTAGATTTTACACATAAGGTAAATAAACGATATAGCACTTTCAGGCTTACGACGAAACGAAGTGGTTGTTATTTCACATACAATTTCGTTTTGTCACGTATCGATCAAAAGTCACAAACCTCTAAACTACGGAACATATCAGGAGAAATTCAGAGAACTGTGACAAACGTCAACATTTTGCCAATATACAACGAAATCCATAAATTAAAAATGAAAAAGATATAATTACTTTAATAAATATTAAAAAAAAAAAAACTTCAATTGAATAAAAATTTATCGAACTGATTTTCCAAAATAATGCTCTTTACTGGTTTTTCTTTTTATTTTTAATTTTGCAAATAATTAAAAATTTCTGAAATTGGTCGGAGATCAATTTGATTCTTACAAAAATCCGAAAATGTCATGAAATGTTATTTTCATAAATTTCCTGCCACCACGTTTAAAATGTTTAAGTCCGCAATCGAAATCATCAAAAATAGAAGAATGCAAATAATAGATTCAGGGGGAGAGTTCACATTGAAATAAAAAATTGTAAATAGATTTTTCTATGAATGATTATTACTGAAATCCGTCAAAAATAGATTCAGAAAATTAAAAATAACAAAATCTCTTGAAAATTTGAAATAATCCGACGGTAAAATTCTTATCGTAGCGGAAGTTACTTTTAAATTTACAATATATTTTTTCCAATAAAATATTCTCCGTGTACAAAAAAATAATTGAAATATTTTAAAACGGATTATGTTTTAATTTTACAGTTTAATTTTGTTGGTAAATTATTGGGGCCAAAAGGTAACTCAATGAAACGTTTACAAGAGGAGACAATGTGTAAAATGGCTGTACTTGGACGTGGTTCAATGAAAGATCGTGCTAAAGAGGAAGAATTGCGCAATAGCTTAGATCCAAAATATGGACACTTAAGTGATGATTTACATGTAGAAATTAGTGCATTAGGTAAGTGAAGTATTTTTGATATTTGTAACAAAAACTAGTTTTCAGTATTCCAATATTCGGAAGTATTCTCCAAATGATAGCATTGGATATCTAAAACATTATTTTCGAAAGTGATCTGATCGTAACCTAAAATTATAATTTCGAAGGAAAGTATATCAAATTTCGAAATATTCTAGAGCTTTTATTTCGAAATTCAAAAGATAAAACTTTTTTAATGTACCTGCGAGCTTAGGTTTATTATACCTAAGAATCATTGTTCTCTAAAATAAATAGGTGATCTAATTTTATATAAAAAATGAAATTAAAATTAATTGTTTCTACTGGACTAAAATTTAATTTTTTGAATGTATATGTTTAAAATAATTTTTTAAGTAAAAAATTTTGATACTAAAAACAATCAAATTTTAAGAATATACCTATTTGAGAACCGACAGTAAAATTTTGAATTCTACAGATTTAAAAAAAAAAAAATAAGATTTGAGAACCCACAATAAATGTTTGAATTCTTAAGATTTAAAAAATGAATATTTTGTCTACAGAAATCCATTTAAATTTAAATACTCAAGAACAATCTTAAGATTCGAATAAAATTATATATGTAATGTGGATTTTGAGGTTATGATTGAACATTAAACGATTAATAGTATGCTGAAACTAAGTAAACAATTTATTTATGATAAAAACAATCTTAATAATATTAATAACTAAAACAATATTAATTGAATTACCTAAGTAATTGATTAATAGTTCTTAACTCAATTTTAATACTATCCACACTTCCACGTGGTTCATCTAATCTCGAGATCCAGTGCGACGTCTCTGGTCTAGTGGGTTAACTAATCCCCCACTAGACCAACGCGCGAAGATTCAAATTTATATCTTCCTCCGCCGCTGACTCTTTTTCTCCAGAAAAAGAGTAAGGTACCAACTTGTTTGCGTGGAATAAATTTGATTCTTTGCGTCTTTTTTTACACTCCACCTCGTAGATAGATTTCGATATTCTCTTCAGAATTTTGAAAGGACCCTTTCGTACTTCATCTAGTTTATTTCGGTTTAATTTATTCCCACTGGAGACATATACTAAATCTCCTTCTCCAAACTCATGGTCTTTTCTGTTACGATCTATTCTCATTTTGTTATAATGAAAGTTTTTTTTCGTATTTATTAATGCTTCCTTTCTCGCTTCATTTATATCATAGTCTGTTGACTGTAATGACACAGGAACGATTTCAGATGTTTTTCCCAAGAGCAAAAAGGCAGGTGAAAATTTTGTTGAGTTGTGAATGGTGTTATTATATTCTTCAATACATAATTCAGCAATAACAGTCCATGGTCTGTTCACATTTGTATTTTCATTAATTTTACAGCGGATCCTGTTTACCAACGTTTGGTTCAAACGCTCATTTAAGCCGTTTGACTGAGGATTATCCACTGCTGTAAAAATCACTCGAACATTTTGGAGTTTTAAGTATTCCTTAAATTTTGCAGAATTCACCCCACTATATTGATCAACCATTAACATTTTGATCTCATTATTTTTTAATATAGGTTTAATTAACTTGATGAAATCATTTGCAGTTTGTGTACTTGATGTTAGAATCCATGCGTAGCGGGTGAAATGATCCACTAGCAGATGTAAATATTTCTTGGATGATCGGTTACCACCAAAACCACCAATAGTATCAATAGACATTATCTCATATGGATATGTTGCTGGACCTAATTTGGACATTAGTCCTATCGTTCTTGAAGATCTTGTTTTGTTTTTCACACAAACTTCGCATTCTCTGCAAAACTTTTGAATCCTCTTGTCCATATCTTTGAAGTAGTACAACGGTCTTAATTTTTCGGCCAATTTATTTCCACCAATATGACCATAATATTGATGAACTTTAAGAATTAATTTCAAACCAAATTCTGAGGATACATATATTCTCTTCCTATTGCGTACATATTTATAACTAATGTCTCCTTCTCTTGAAATATGTTTTTCTTTTGCTATTTCTTGTTTAATAGCTTGTTGATCATTTATGATTTCCTTTAATTCAATTATATTGACCATCTTCAAACAATTTTCACTACTTTTAAAACTTTCAAGAACGGGATTTCTAGATAGAGTGTCAGCTTCTATATTCTCTTTTCCTTTTTTATAAACTATTTGAAAGTTAAATTGAGATAAGTATAAAATCATATCTCCCAACGCTTCATCTGTCCTGGATTTTGAGCGCAAATTAACTAGAGGTTTGTGGTCAGATGTTACTTTGAATGATTTATCGATCAAATAATACTGCCAATATAAAATTGCTTCCTTTATTGCTAAGCATTCTAGAAACATAATTTCTTTTTTTGTTTGAGCCGGAGTGAGTTTCTTTGAAAAATATCCAACTGGATGTAATATACCGTCTTCTTGTTTTTGTTTTAAAACTGCACCAACTCCTAAACGACTTGCGTCGACTTCTATCACAATATCCTTATCTTTGTCAAAAATTGCTAGAATCGGAGCCGAACACAAATAATTTTTTATTTCTTCAAAACAATCTTCACAATCCTTAGTCCATTTAAATTTCAAATCTTTTTTTAATAATCCGTGTAACGGAGCCAATTTCTGTGTGCAATGATCGATAAATTTATGATAAAAATTAATTTTACCCAGTAATTGACGAACCATTTTTTTATTAGTAGGACGTTGAAATTCTCTTATAGCTATAAGATTATCATTTATTGGACTTACTGTTCCATTTGATATAATATGGCCCAAAAATTGCACGGAATGCTTAGCGAAAGCGCATTTTTTTAACTTTAATTTGAAACCTTCCTTTTTAATTGCTTCGAAAAATACTTGTATGTGACTGAGATGTTCTTCGAATGTCTTTGAAGCAATTAAGATATCGTCGATGTAGTTTACGCAGTACTGATCCATATTATATCTTCTTATAACATTAGCTAAAATTCGTTGAAAAACGGCTGGCGAATTCTTGAATCCGAAAGGTAACACCTTCCATTGCCAGTGACCCTTCTGAGTTATGAATGCAGTTTTCTTCCTATCTTTCATTCTTATAGGTATAGACCAAAATGCTGAGTTAATATCCAATACTGTAAACCATTTGCAACTACCCACATTCACAATTAAGTCCTCTATTCTGGGAAATGGTTGTGATTCAGGAATTACTATCTTGTTCAGTTCTCTGAAATCAACACAAAGACGAGTCCTTCTACCATCTTCTTTTTTAAATGCCAATGTTACCGGCGATGCAAAAGGGGAATCCGATTCTTCGATAAGCCCTTCTTTTAATAATTTAGAAATCTGATATTCTATTTCTGTCTGATCAGTCAACGAACATCTGTAAGGTTTCTTTGAGACATATTTTTCTTCTTTTAGTTTAATGCTAGCTTCTCTAGATTTGATGGAACCTACATCAAACTTATTCGAAGCAAAGCATGACTTATATTCTTGAATTATTTTTAAAATCGCTTTCTTTTTATCTTCTCTTAAATGTTCTAAATTCGTCCGGAAATCATAAAAATCTGAATTGGCATGTACATGGAAGTTATGTTGTTGTGTACTTGTATCCTCTGATTCAAGTTTAATATCTATAGTTTTGTTCAACAGTTTTTGCTTAATTTTCAGATTTTCATCTTGAATCAGTCGAAATTTCTTTATTGCATCTAATCCCAACAATAAATCATAATTAAAATCGCTATTTTTTACAACTATTAGGTCCAATTTATCTTCTATTTCGCCGATTTTTAATTGTATTGTTGCCCGGGTTTCACTAAAATTTACACCGCTAATAGTTCTCAAAGCACTTTTGTTAATTTGTAATTTTGATTTCAAGATATTTACCAGCTTCTCATTAATAATTGAGCATGTTGAGCCATTGTCATAAACCGCTTTGATCAATTTTTTTTTATCAATAATTACTTTTATTTTTATGAGAGAACAAGGTGTAAATTTTCCCGGGTTTCTTAGTTTTTTTTCTTCTTCATTAATTTTACTCAATTCAATGTTATACATTTCATTTCCAATATCCTCAACCTGTTCTGTTAAGTTAATTTGATTCTTAGGTGAATCTTTGTTTCTACAAATTTGAATTGGATGAAAACGATTTTTGAAACCGAGTGAAGTACATATAGCGCAGGGTTTCTTTCCCAATTCCACAGATTTTCCAAAGCTTTTCTTAGTAGTTTCTATTCGCCCCTTTTCTTCAATTTTCTGCTTGATGACATATACATCGTTAATATTTTTCAGCTCTTGAATTAGCTCATTAATATTTGTAATTTTATCTCTGTCTAATTTATCTTGGACCTCTAATGGTAAATTGTATACTATTTCGTATATTCTGAAAATTTCTGGCATGTTCTGATCAGCTTCCAGAAGAAGTCGTTCCTTTGTAACCACAAACTCAAGTAAAGACCCAGAAATATACTTGTAACTAAATGCTATTCGAATGGGAGACCAACCCTTTTTTCCATAAAACAATATAAAAGACAATTTCCAAACTTCCCAGTCCGAACACGATAATTTTATTAGGTTAGCATCATACCATTCCTTAACCTTTTTATCTAAAAATAATTTTAAAACTTCCACTTTCAATGTTGCTTCATTAACGTTATGTCTATTACATTCTTTTTCAAACTGATCCATCCATGTGACTGCATTTTGTTTTCCCTCAAATTTTCTTATTAAGAATTTATGTTCAATTTCACTTAAATTAACTTTTTTTTCGTTGATTGCTCGTTGTTCTAATTCTCTGATCCGATTCATTAAAACAATTTCATTAGAATTAGCTTTGTTACAATCTTCTGGTGCTAATTCTTCCAAATAGTAATCATTTATACGAAAATTACCGTCATCGTCCAAGTATTTCCTTTGAAGTTCTGGTTTTAAAGCTATAGCAATTTTTCTATAGCCCCCAATATTGTTTATCGAGTTCATACTACTAACAACTGACTTACATGCCAGTAGTTCCTCATGTATATCAATATCACTGAACTCTCGTGGAACCAAAAACCATACACTTTTATCCAATGATAAAGCTACTAGTTCATATTCTTCTTCATCTCTCTTCACAACGTGAAGGTGTAACTTCTTTTGTTCAGTCATTGTATCCATTGAACAATTAATCAATTTGTAATGTGGATTTTGAGGTTATGATTGAACATTAAACGATTAATAGTATGCTGAAACTAAGTAAACAATTTATTTATGATAAAAACAATATTAATAATATTAATAACTAAAACAATATTAATTGAATTACCTAAGTAATTGATTAATAGTTCTTAACTCAATTTTAATACTATCCACACTTCCACGTGGTTCATCTAATCTCGAGATCCAGTGCGACGTCTCTGGTCTAGTGGGTTAACTAATCCCTCACTAGACCAACGCGCGAAGATTCAAATTTATATATGTATATACAATTTGAAGGAGTAATAAAGAAATGATAGAATAATTGATGAGCTCACTTACAATGTTTCTTTCTTTCTTATATTAGCAACAGACTTTAATACACGAATATTTTATTATAAATTCTTTATAAAATATATTCGTGAGTTGAACAACTTTCAAGAAAAAAAATTTCAAGAAGTATTATTTTCCATATTTCCTAAAATGCATCACAATTCTTGTAAATACATTAAATCATAAACCTGGAGAAATTCAATGCGTGACTTTATATATTGTTGACATTAAAAGTTTATCATATATTTATTTGTTTTTTTCTATTTTGTAATTTTATAATTGACAATAGTATATATTCGCTCAATTCAAACCTACATAAACCTTTAATTCAAACCTGAACAAACACAAAGGGTAACGGAATAGTTTTTTATCCATTCTGTACTTACATGCGTCTTCAAAGGAATTCAAAACAAACTCACATGCGTATTCCCGATTGAATTTGTGACAAATAGGGTACTATCGGTCGTGAAAAATAAAATTTGATTTGTTAAAATTTATGTTGACAATTTCATAAATATTCTAAATTTAAGAAATAAAAGCAAATGATTAATTCATTATCTAAAAAATAAAATTCGATATTTTTTTCTTTATATCACGAGGTTAAGCACTTGGCTACCATGGTGTGGTGTCATTTTGGTCAAAATAATCAGTTGTCTTTGTCAGTTCAGTCTAATCAGTTATCTTAATGAGTAAAAACCTATTGAAAAGTGTTATGTTTTCTTCTCAGTTATATCATTTTTTCTAATTTTATATACCGATATTACGCCATCAAAATAGCAGGTAGCGTTTTTACCGGAATAAAAAAATTCCAATTTTATTGTAATTTTATGGCTAGAATTCGTGTTAGTTTTGCAAAAATATTGATTTTTTAGGAGTTTTTATTATGAAATCAATATATTGATGTACATTTTTCAATATGGTAAACTACTCTTATCGGCTTTAAATTGAGTTGTATATCAGCTATTGTTGACTCATTCTGAGGCAAAAAATCCCTTAAAATATGTATGCACGCTGGCAAAGCATTAAATTCTGGAGCATTCGGTATGCATTTCATATAATGTAAAAAAATATTTATATAAACTTTATTTATTATACGTGATATCGCGAAGCTATTCTTTCAATTTATACACATTACAATACATGGGTTGTTGATAGGTAGCTTAGCTTTATAAAATAATATTAATACTGATTTTAATCGAATTACCTTTATACTATTATTATATTTGAGAATCAATTTTTGTATTAAAATTATTAGTATAAAATTCAATTAAACAACAATCAGGCAATAATAATTTTGAATATAAATTGCAATCTATTAGATTACTGTTTGTATAGAAATACTATTAATTACAATTGTTGTATTATTGTTTGCAAAATGTCGATATTGTACTGTAATACTACTATTGATATACACTGCAATTAAAAAATATATTGAAATGCAGAAAATTTTAATTATTATTACTGGTTTTTTTTTTATTATTTTTACAATTTTATTAAATTTTTACCATTCTTTATAATTCAATTGTTTCATATTTTAATCAGAGTACTCTTAAATAACAATTATAATAAAATTCAACAACAACAACAAAAATAAAGAAAAATCAATTTACTCCACATATTATTATCAAACCCCCCTTTCTTTTTTTCAAATACAAAGGAATTATCATATCAAATGGTGGGAATTCAAGTACGGCTAAGACCTATGTATATTCAAAGTACACGATAAATCTGATTAATCAAGTAATCATAATAAACGTTGAGCAAAAAGTAAAACGATAAGATAGGATATTCATATTGTTAAGAAAAATTAGAAAAAATAATGCAGACTGCATACTATTTTCTCAGTTTGAAAACTTTTTTGACGTAGTGTAATTCAACTATGGCATACTAAAGCGCGCTAGTCTATAGAATAATTACAAACTAAACAAGTTTGTTATATTAGTGTTAAACTTAAGAACTGTATACCACTTGCATATAGATTATCAATGAAGTATAGAAGACTTAAAGATATTTCAACAAAGTCTTAAATGGATTTAAATGGCTTTACAAGAACACTATCTCATTATTTTGCATTCATTGCAGGTACTCCAATATAATTCAATATTAATTAAATATAACAAAGATTATAAAGTTTTATTAAACGAATTGCAATATAGATTTAAACTAAATTATTTGTCAGAATGATAAAAACTCTGGTTTAATTCTGTTTAAAATCGATTTTATTGTAATCAATCGCCAATTTTATTCAAATTTATTTATATATAGAATACTGGTTTTTGTCTCTTAGCTCTGTCAATTTTTAAGCAATATGATGTAAATAAATAATTCAATAATTTTTTTTAATATGAAAAGATAGTTTCGGAATGTGATACGAGAATTAATTTCCACAGGGAAAGCGGATAGACCAAAAGAAAAATTTAATTATTGTAGATGGCTCAAAACACGAATTTGTATTATATAAATTGCTCTAACAATAACAAAGTTTGACTATCAATAATATTTTGAGGAGTTATTACCTTTTGATACCTATTGAAGACAATCGATGTATATTAATAGATTTTTAGCTATAATATACAGCGATATCAAACAGCAATATCTCAAAAGACAAAAATAAATAAAAGTTTTCTAAACATATTTTAACTAATTAATGTAATTTTTTTGGTTTCTACCTGTTATAGAAAGAGTTCCAATTTTATCTTATCATTTTAGTTTCATTCTATAAGCAACTAAAGTCCGAAAAATATTACAAACCAAAAAAATAGGAAATATATATATAAAGATTTAGGAATATATATATAAAGCATATTGTGGCACGTGTGACACTGCGCCATGCAATTATTTTGATCAATACACCCGTGTTTTTGTTTATTTTGTGAATCGTGCGAGGTGAATCGTAGGGCGAGGTCTCGGGCATGGTACCACTAATTGGTCTCACCAGTCGTGCTGCGTAGCGTCGTGTAATCAATTTTCGGTAGCCCATTCATTTGTGTATCTTACAAAAAATCGCAATGTGCAAACACGCGCTAGGTTTTATAGTCGATTCCGATTAAACCGATTATATGATTAAATGATGTGTCTTGACTGTTTTTCGTAATTAAATCAATTAAAGAACGAAAGCAGATCATTTTTGAAAATGGCTATAAACATATAAATTTCACCAGCCATTAGTTAATAATGAAAGTGGAATTACTAAATAATATATAAAAAATCGTGGTGAAAAATTTTCGTTTACAAAGTATACATAACGAACAGATGGCATATAGAACATGAAAAACATAGAACAAAAACCGACTATTCATGTCACGTGTATTATAAAATAATAATATCATTTCACATTTTCCATATTGTGTATGTCAAAGAGGATTTGGTTAAGTATTATTTTTTTGGTTTGTTGTTTTTTGTTTTTTATTCATAAATAATAAAATACGATGATATTCAGGTAGAATATATATAGTTATGGGTGACAATAATACGGGAAAATAGTTTTAAACACCATACGGCCATTTTTTGTCGATCCGTACAAATCATTAGAGAATTTAACACACACATATTCAAACCCATACAAAACAAACTGTATTTAATGAGAAAAAAAAAACGGAAAAAAAAGTTATTTCCTAAAAACATGAAAAGTTTAAATGTCAACAATAGAATGAAACATTAATAATTGAAACTAGGGGTTTCAATTTTGAATCCCTGTAGATTGAATGTTTATTGTAACTAATTCGTTAATTTTTCATAATCCTATTGTTAATACATTTTTACAATTTTGATAATTTTTATTACTCAATTTAAAATTCTTTCAAGCTTTTGGTATTTTCCTATGATTATATTAAAATGTAAAATTTTTGGAGAATAGCTGTTAACTGTGGAAATAATAATATTTTCATTAAAATTTTATAAACAGTGTATACCAAACGAAACTGGGTAAAATTAAAATCTTAAAATTGATAATAATAAATTTCCAGTATAATTCTCACACGCAGTCTTGAAGTCTTGAAGTTTGTAATATAAATATTGAAATTTCGCTTTCATATAACAAAATTATATTACAATTTGAGTTTGAATGTTTGAGTGCGAAAAGTACTGCATGATTTTTCCCCAAACAAAGACCTGGTAGTCAATTTTTTGGGCTGGTATACTCAGAGAACGTAATATCAAGTTTTTAAGATAAAAGAACTTTAACGAGAACTTGATTAAATTTTATTTTATTTAACGGAAATCATCCATTTTGTTTGGATTGAAGCAAAAAAAATCCCATCTTCCTTAGTTGCATGTCTCTCTCTGCATGTATATATATTAGCTTTCTAATTTAATTGCATATTTTATACGCAACGGTGATGAACAATTTATATTCTATGTGAGGCCTAGAAATTTTTTTGTTAAATTAATAAATTTCCTTTTTATAATGAAAACAACAACAAAACAATACAAATTTCAATCAATTTTAAGACAACAAACAATTACTTATTTCAAATATTTGCAATTGCATCCCTATTTGATAAATACTAAAAAATAATTAATTCATATCAAAATTTCTGATTAAATTCCTTTGAAATACACCTTAAATCAATCAATTGAAATTTTCGAAAAAAGAATCTTGCTTGTCACTAAGAAGGGATTAATTTTATACAAATTATTGAATAAAAAATGATAAAATCATAGATGCAATATTAATGAGCTGAGCAAAGGTAATTTTTAAAAATAAATGATTTATCAATTATCAATACATTTGACGTATTATAAAGTGCATTATAAAATTATCAATACATTTTACGTATTTATGTCTGATTTAAAAGGACTAATAATAATCACATTTATCTTATATCACGAAACATAATATAAAACTCTTATAAATACTCTGTTCTTATTTTGTAATTATAGATGGGTCTTTTGATAACAATTCATAGTTACAAGGCCACAGTATATAACCATTTGGTTCAACACGTGAAGGTACCAACTAACAGAGAAAATTGTTAAGATACTCGACATATGGTTGAGTTATTACCTTTGTACGTATGGACTGAAATTGTGGGGAATAAACAATTACAAAAAAGTATTTCAAATAAAATTGGTTTGTTTGGAAAAAACAAATGCATAATTCTTTATTCACGAAGTGTAACACACTATAAGGGTCAAGAATACACAATCAAAATTTTAGCTCGCTCTCTCTATTTTCGATTTTTACTTGTCTTGATGACGGATATCCACGCGAACAAAAATGGACAAATTAAGTGATTCTGTGAACACCTATACAAAAGTATTGATAGTAATTTCAATATTTGCTTACGTTATAAAGTAAAGACGAAAACTAATATACTCTGACATATTATATATATGTTTAGTATAAAAATTGTATTTTATTTATTAATGTATTCCAGGATATCAGAAAATAAAGAATTTTCATAAAACGTTGATCTATGATAATACGTAATCTAAAACAATATACTTTCTTGCAGTTTGTCGAAAAATATTTACATTATATTAGCTATATAAATGTTTTATTATGTAAATGAAAATTTAATAAGAAAACACGAACATGGATTGAATAAAGAATATATTGAGTGGAAAATAAGAAAAGTCAAACGTATTCAAGAAAAAAGATTTAATGGTTTCCTTAATTAAAAAAACTGTTAAGGATTAGACGCTGTCTGTAACAATAAGATTATTTCGAACTCAACTGGTCAAGCGACTGTCTGAAGTATGACAAGCAGGCGTAATATTTTAGATATTTTATGAAAATTTAAGTATTTCCAAATTTACTTCCATTTTCTTGCGGGGATGTCTTAAAATGTGTACATTCCGAAACATTGAATTTCAGAAGTAATACTATATGAGACAAATATTGGGTTGATTAAAGTTAATAAGACTTGTATGGAATTAACGAATTATTTTCTTTAATGAACCGTCTGTATTAAAGCAAAAGTTTATGAAATACGTTTAAAGTGCTTGAAAATGTTGATTAAAAAAAAAACGTATGTTTGTTGGTAAGTAAATAAATAAAGTTCATGTAGTAAAACAGATACAGATATTCGCATCTCTTAGCATACGGAAAACAATATTAAAATAAACCTATATTATGGAATATTAAATTTTGTACACAAACATGTTATTATGTGAAGCCAAAACTTTGTACACCTTTTTACGAAAATTGGGTGGATGAAGGAGTATCAAAGTTAGCACACTTATAGTTTATATAGAGAAGGATTGGAGAATGCTAAGAAAGTTTTTAAAATTATGTATAAAAAACGTGTAAATCAATTAAAAAAATTCACATAAGTATCCAACGTTGTAATGGCCAGTCTTCCGAAAATAAACATGAGAAATTTTGGAAATTTTTTCTTCTTTAATTTTGTAGAGAATAGGCTAGTTGAAAAAAACGCATCTTTTCTGACCATATATAGATAGACCAAAAACAAAAAAAGTATTAAAATGTATTAAACAAGTGTTTCAAAAAAAACTTTAGCCCGCAAACTTGAAATTCGTTTGCAGTGAACCAAAAAAAAATGGAGGATGAGAAAATCAAAAATGAAAGAAAAATTTCCTTTTAGAATCAAAATATATCTACCCTGTTGGAAGCTTATACAGACTTATATGTAGAATTGTTTAACATTTCTTGAAGGCTGGTTAAAAAAATTGAATATTTTGATTATTTCGTTAATTTTTGTAACAAATCATTCTTTAATCGATAAGTTTCCAGACCACTTTATAAATAACATTGATTATAAATATCATATAGAAAGTACATAATATGACTACAGTATAAAAAAAAACATTATATATAGGAAATCTCTAAGGGTATGCCTTACTTAGAGCATGGCCCGCAGTGCCGCTGCATCAAATATAAATGATAAGAACCACTCGACGTCGTCTTTCAATTCGTAAACCTATTGCTTTCTTCCTGCATCTTGCTTTATTTACCTACTATCTGAATATATAACACAGCCATCGCTTCCTTCTCTAAAAGCTCACCTCACACTACCGCATATACACTTCAATACTTGCCCTTTACGTCTCTGTCGTACAATATATGTACATTACGTTTAAACTATAGAGGTACAAGCCATCATACCACACAAAACAACACTAAAAGTAATATGAAACACACCATATAGTGCTTGGGATACCGCAATGGTGCGGGCTTCAGGTAGTTAGTTTCACTTCAAAACCATTTAGTTTGAGAAAATATGATATCTACCATTTTCTTTATACGTTTATCATGTATTTACAATTTATATATTTTATGTAAAATGATGTATGCTTATTATATACACACTACAGTTTGAAAAAATTTTCGAGAAATCAATTTCCTTTTACCAACAAGTTTTCTTGATACCCGAAACAAGTTTGCGACTGGTAAATTAAAGCTTTAATATTGTGATACTTGTGCGATATGATGAAAGTGGTATACATATTGAATTATAATAGAATCCCGTTACAGCGATCGAAATTGGGCCATAATCATTAAAATTTGAAACTCACTGCCTTAGAACAAAACGAAAGAGTATATGTACGTGTGTGTCGAAGTGTGTGTAATATAAGAAACACCTCTTATATGTGTGTGTGTGTGTCATATTGTGTGTAATCAATCAAATTTCGTAAAAAGGGGTACAAATTTTTTGCTAATATATATAATTGTTTGTATATCTACATATTGGGTTTTGTATTCTTGGGTCATTTTGCATCTATATCAAAGGAATACCAATCATTTTTTTTATAAACACGAACACAGTAATTCTGATATCGATAAACATAACTCAAAAGTAATATATTCTCAGAGGTCTCCAAACTTTCCAGCCTTAGGGCCATACTGATTACTCCAGTAAGTTCTGATGGCCAAAACCATATTAATAATTATTCAACATAAAATTAGAATACTTCAGTAAACTAAATTTAATTTGCTATAAAAAATATGTTCTCTAAAAAGCTCTCCGCGGGCCGGAAAAAAATCTGTAGATTAGAGACCCCTGCTCTAAAGGATTAAAATAGTAATTTTTGTTTACACTGTTGTTATTCTTCATGAAATGAAATGGTTTGTTGCTTGGTGATGAGTTCAATTTTATAGTTTTTGATCATATTCCAAATGTTTATTGAATGATTAAAAAATATAATAACATTTGTTTTTCGTATGTTTCATAATTTATCTCTGAAAAGTACTTTCAAGCTGTCTGTTCTTTACTTATGTATGCCTACAACATGAAAATTGTATATGAATTTTTTTTATTTATTTTTTTTTTCAAAGCAAATAACGGAAGCGTCTGTTGTTTAAAATTAATTATAATAAATAAACAAAAATAAATCACCGAGGAGATTAAATTGATAAGAATGTTTTGTTGGTTGAAAATGTGTTTATTTTTTAAGTAAATTAAAAAAATAAAAATAATTTTGAATACGTCATGTTCCTTATTCTCTTTTTCTTATAAATCTTATTAAACCTTATTAATAAACTTTTTAACCTGTTTGATATGTATTTATATAACTGAATATTTCAATGCACTATCAGATGTCAAGAAAGTAAATAACATATTTCTTTAGATTCGATTAATACACAGAATGGGTCTCTTCGGTTTTGAAATAAGAATAATTTTACATAATAGCAGATGTACAATCGGTCGTATTTTAATATACATTATTTATTTATATCTAGGAGGATTCTAAGGAGCGAAACTTTGTAAGTATTCAGTGGATATTTATGTTCGTATAATATGAGCTTGAAATTCAAATATTATTGAATTTTCACATAATAATTTCAATTTATTCAAATTTAAAACAATACCTATCCTTTTTTTTTTTAATCTTTATAGTTTTAAATTCAAATTACATAAACTCAAGAAGTTAAATTAGTTGGAAGACACTGAAAGGCGGGCTATAAATTCAGTTTTTCAGAATATTTTCAAACATAAAATAAAAGTATATAAATTATGATTTAAATTCCATGCATTTTAAAGTCCGAAGTAGTGTTGTTATTGTAGATGTCAATTTTTTGGGTCGTGTTGCTTAAAATTATGCTCCACTGTAATTAGCTTTATATTCTATTTACCTTAATAACTAAGCTTGAACAATTAAAAAAATATTAATTCATTATTGATTATTTCATTGTTAATTAATTCGGTTTTTTAGTAGAAAAACTTTTCGAACAGTACTGTAAATCAAATGTAAATACGGTTTGAACAACGTTGTATTGCTTACATTGGTAAACTAACGATACATTGGGATTTTTTTTCTGGTATAACGTTCTATACAGATAAAATATAAAACTTCCAATATACTGTATTTCAATTTCGAATATTTTAACAAAAAAACAAATTTACTAGAAACAAGCATATGAATGAATGTAATATATTCGAAGTGTTGATGGTGTGAATATGTGTTGCATTATTGCAATATGTAGAATATTTACAAAAATATGAAAATTACGCTAAAGCTGCCTTTAAAATATATACAACATATTTTTGTTTTTGTTTAATATTAAAATTCATCTGCAATATGCTTTTATATAAGAGACTTGGGAAATAGAAATTTAGTGAGATTATTATCATTGCACTTTTGCACATCATCATTTTGTAATAGGAAATATTCCGTATGTAGTTTTACAAATGTAAAAAAATTAAATAGAATTTTTCATTTACATTCGTATATTGCATAATTTGATTAAATAAATTTGTATAAGATAATCTAGACCATTGATTCACAACATTATTTGTTTGCGCCACATTTTTTATAATTTAAAAATTTGACGGCATTGTTTGAATAAACTGGAATTTTTATAATAGGCAAACATTGCACTCCATCTTATTTCTTGTAACAATACCAGCTTGGAATATCATGAATTGGATCGCATATTATATTTAGAAAAAACGATAGCCGAGTTTTGAAAGCTAATAGTTTAAAGCAGCCCATAGGCACTCAATATTCTATTCATTATATCTGGCCATTTGGCGTTTTTTGTACGAATTTTATATCATTTAATCATTTAAGCAGCAATTGTATTAAAAGTTACACAATAAGTTGTCTCTTTCTTCTTTTTCCCAGAATTGTTCGAATTCGTTTACTAGTCTAAACGCCAAAAGTAACAGTCTAAATAAATTTTAATACATAATTATATATTGTTTTGACTTTTTGAAATTGTTTATTGAAAACGATTTATCTGGGTTGCCCCGTCCCCGTTGATGATTTTATGTTTACAGGATTATTTATATTCGAGTTTTGATTTCCAGTATGAATTTTGCCTTTTATGTCTCCAAAGAATGTTCCATCATGTTCAACAATATTTCGAAGGGACTTATAGACTAAGGACTTTATTGGAATTCTTTACTCACATAATTCAGTAAGCTTTATAATATACATAATATATACATAAAATATTTTGCCATGAGTAATGAGTCTATAGGGGCAGCTTATATAAAAGCTTTCACAAATCTAACTTAAGCAAAATCAATGGATGTCATTCAAGAGTGAAAATTCAATTTCATTTTTTGGATCATTTTAATAAAATTTTGTATTAAAAATATTTATTTCTTAAAACTAATTTCACATGTTTGAAGAAAAGACCGATTCTTTTGTCTTGGAAACTTTTTTCTGACTTAGTATCACATGTATTGTTAATGTTAAGTGTGATATTTTTCGATTGATAATTTTTAATAAACTAACGAGAAAAATATTACAAATATGTATAACTTAAACCAGATCAAAATAAACGCCTGATACTATTCTTGTTTCTGGTATATGAGTAGCTAGATCTTATTAAAACGATAAAACCAACGTACCCATTACGATTGTTCAAGAGGTCTCCATATCCTCATATACGACAGCTGCTAGATATTTCAATAATTTTGCAAATAATAATCGTTTGAAAATTGATCAATTATAGAAGTTATTGCAGGTTTAAAACATTTATTGGAAGTACAAAAAAATTGTAGAGCTTTCAGTCGAACTTTACGCTAAAAAAAATACAATATTTACCTACAGTTAATAGATTAAAATAAAAACCGATCTAGTTGCAAACAGGATGAAGTAAACTACATTAACAAATACAAAACTTAAGCTGTTTATAAGGTTTTTATCTATATAAACACGACCATCAACCGAACATGGAGAATACAAACTGTGTATATTTAGATATTTACTATGTTACCTATGTAAAACATAAATTATATAATATACTCTGTCTCGATTTCATCATCATGATCATCAAGTGTGCTTATACGGGAAAAGAAAAAAAATAAAACCTTAAAAGAAATGTTTCTTCATAAAAAATAAAAATAAATGTATATATATCTACACATATTTCAAAAAGTAGGGAAAAAAAACTACACCAAAAATATATTTACATATTTTACATTATGTAATGCTTGGAATGATTTTTACAATGATTTTAAATTATGAAGATTGTGTACGCCTAATTTCATAATATTTAGGTAATTAATTTTTTAGTTTTTTTCGAGCGAATACTCGAAACAATGAATATTACACTGTAATGTGGGAGAAATTGTTATTTTTGCAGATGTCGCCGTTACATGGAGTCTTATAATGTACAAAAACTGTTATGTACAAAACGATAGAACAACTTTTGCTACTGTTTCAACACTATCTGTCATTTAGAGAAAAAATGGCGTGCAACGCCCCCCCCCTCCTTATCTACAAATCAAAAGTCACTTATATAAATGTTGATTATATATGTATATATCAACATTAGAGCACTCCATTTTATTTTGCAGCATCTAAAAAGCATGTCAACATATTTAAATTCAATGTTCAAATTTTACTTTGCTAGGCAAAATGTTATTTTTCGAACAAAGCCATTATAGGGCACCCTTTAAAACACATCGCTGTATCTTTATAGAATATGTGTAAAAAAAAAAACAAACAAAAAAACACAAAGAAACAAAAAACAAACAAAAAAAAAAAACAAAACAAACTAGCGATTGTGATTTTATAATTTTAATGAACTAAGTGCAATGTCTCCAATGGTTTAAACGAACGTTGAATTATTCTGAAAGCTTACCCCATACCAAAACATATTTTTATATCAGTGAAAAATAATAATAGAAATGAATATAACAAACAGTCAGACATGCTGATAATACTTTTGTGTATAGGTGTTAGAACATTGCTTGCAGGTATTACAAAAATAATATTTGAATCACGTCGTCGTGGATTTTATTATGTTTTAAATTTGCTCGTTAAGTTTCATTATCATAGGATAAGCTAGTCAGATAAGTGGCATAATCCTGCGTCCATATTCCACTGTCGAAAGTGTGATATTATATTATTATAATTTTTATATTCAAGTAACGTACATATTCATTAAAAAAATGTGTACAGTTAAGTCTTTTTTTTTTCGCAAAATGAAAATAATTTTCATTGTAACAGTATGTGTTGTCATACTGTTATAATAATTAAATTTAATCAAAAATTTGAAGCGTTTTTAAATATAAGAAAAGGCATTAAAACAAATTTTGATATATGAACTCTCGATCTTAACCAAAAATAGACAGGGTTTTGCCTCCTTTGAGAAACAAGATGGTGTAATTTTGAGCAAAAGGATGAGTTGAATGTATTATTAGAATCAACCAATAAATTTACTGTCGTTTATTTGTTCGTTCGTATGGCACGATTTATTGCTATCCCCGAGATCTAACATTTAGATTTATTAGTAAACAAATTCCATGTATTCATGGCACATCAATGTACATCATACGAGAATCTTTACTATTTTGAACATTTAAACCGTAGTTCTGTGACGTGTTTCAAACATACTCGTGGAAATTATCGGATGTTTAAAGTAAAAATTTTTTCACATAGATATGGCCTACTGAGATAGAAAGGAGGAGTTGTTAATATGATAAAAAATCATTTTATCTGTACATTGACGAAACGAAAAATCTTAAACAAAAATTATCATCAAAACTACCTGCTACTATTTTTACCTACCAATTTTGAAATCTTTACATCTAAAAACAAAAACAATGTTCAATAATTCTGAAGCTTTCTTCTATCACTTTTAAAAACTATTGCTTCCTATGTTTATTTATTTATTATATTTTAGAGTGCAGAGTTGCAGTGAACATTTGTTAGTGCTCGATAATACTATTGTATATATAAAATAAAAATTATGTTTATATATTATTTTTATTATAACCAGTTAAAAAGCTACTAAAACAGTATAACATGCAAACACGCACGATTATTTATTGGTTATTATTGCGTGATAACCATTTTATTCTTTGCCAGCTATTATTATTATTATGATTATTATATCACTCAAAGTACCAAAGTATATATAATGTAGGGTGAACCGAAAAAGTAAACTGAAAAATTACGATTTGAGAAAACTGGAGGAAAGCATTATAAAATTTTGCTTTAGTTCGGAAAAATAGCTTATAGCATTTATCAAATAGACTCTTCCCGAATTGGACAGTTCAAATTTTTATGTATTTCATCGATTATCATAGAAACATGAAATAACAACAACTAAGAAAATAAATCGGAGTTAGATAAAAAAAAAAGCTAAGAATTCATTAAAACTTCAATTAAGAGAGATGTTATTGTTTACTTAGCAGCTAAAATATCGTCTTTATAAAATTCTCTGGCAGCTTAGAACCGTAAAGTCCTCCTAATACTGCTGTAAATAGTTTGACACATTCAACTGATAGGCTAAATATTCTCACAGGAAAGTTTTGTTAGAGTTTTGATTTTCTCACCATCTATAATTTTTGGGTCTCTGAACACGAATTTGTAAACTTTGGAACTTTTAAATTTGGAACTTTGTTTTTTGGGCACTGACATTTTTTCAGCAAACCCATTCTATACAAAATTAAAGTAGACAAAATTTCTAAGATTTCTTATAATTGATGTATTTTTGGAAGACTTATCGTTTGCCACAGGAGCGCTTCATATAAATTGTTCATATAAACAACGTCCTTCATATAAACAACAAAATCAGGCCGTTTTGGGAGCGCTCTAGCGGCGAAACTGCATGCCTTCCAGAAATAACATTAATGTATCCAGCCTATGAATGATAAATTCTTAATTATATCCATAATTAATTTAATAGCATCGTCATTAATATTTTTATCGATATCAATAAGGGAAAAATAGATCAGTCATAGCCCATTTGTTATTGCCGAGTAGTTTTGATCATTGATCTAGTTACTCAATAAAAAACGTTCAAGTTAACATATATTAGTTATAAAATTTGGTATGCTTTTGACATATTTTGAAAAATATCAAGCAACATGCCCAAGCCTAGAATGAACAATTTGTCGTAGTAACGAATTAAAAAAAAAAAATTTCGGTCCACCCTTTTTCATTCGTATAGCTGTAGCTTAAACCGTTTAGTTTGTATGCATTTATTTCGTAAACATACAATTTTTTTTTTAATAAAATGTGTATTATAACATTTGCTTATTAAAACATATAATTATAGAAACATATCTATTATGTGTAGTAAATTAACAAACATTTATATGATACCATAAATATTGTTATGTAATACGACTCAATTTTGATTATTGGCATTTAAAAGAAATTGAATTTGAATTACCTTTGTATTTGTTTAGTTAACTTCAGCAATGGAAATTTTATAATTACTTTATTGAATAAAATTATAATATGGTAGCAATGAAAATACCTTTGAAGGCATCACAAGCTACAAGTATTTCAATCGTTTGCAAGGTTGTCTGATACTTGAATCACTAAACTCTGAAAAAATGATATAGGAGACGATTGTCAAAGAGATTTTACCGAATAAAGTGAAATAAAAATTTTATTCTATATTGAAAAATTTCTTTTACGAAAAACTCTTCGTAATGTCCTTTTTCATGCCAAGAAACCAAATTTCATTACATATAGGTAATTATTTTTTTTAATCATTTGTGTGCGAAAATAGAAAAAATACAATGAAATAAATATATATACAATACATATATATATATATATATATATATATATATATATATATATATATAGATAGATATATGTATATATATATATATATGTATATATATATATATATATATATGTATATATCTCCTTTTAATCAATTCTTCTCAATTCAATCATATCAAGCAGCTTTAAAATGAATTTCTGAATTTAATTTGCTCATCAGTTCAGAACAAAAATAATAAAGTTAAAATTTTTACTCAAAATGATTGACACAACACAATTGCAGTAGAATGCTCGCTATAAAATAATCTTTGTTCTCTAAAAAATTACGTTATTAGTATGCTGGACTAATGCTTACGGGAGACAAGAACATTTAAATGGCATAACTATAATGAAAATGGAAAATCACTTAAAAATATTGATTTAACGAGGAATATTTCTAATTCGTCCACAATTAATCACTAAAAGTGGTTTTGTAAAATGTTCTGTTTTATTATCATCCTAAATTTTAATTCATAATATTTTTCAAAAGCTACCACGGGGATAGCGGAAATTTAATCTGCTACTGTTTGAGTCAGAGAATATTTTATGACCACATTTCGAAAATATATATTTTCTGGAACAATGAAAACATATTATCAACTAACCTACTTATTTTCAATTAAATTTAAATAAAATAATAAAAAAAAAAAACAAAACAAAAACAAAAAAAACATGTCCATACATTCATTTGCCGGTTCTAATGATCCCATGAACCAATTTTAAAAACAAGCGGAAGTAATAAATAAAATAACCAACATATTTTTAAATTTTTTTTCTGTATTGTACAAATCATTGTTTATGCGTATTTAATTCCCTTCATTCAGTTTGTGAATGTACTGTCACAAACTGAGTAATAAATTTATTTTAAAACTATCGCGTGATACACTCAATTGTTTTGTAGTTAGTGAGTGGTCTAATTTTTTTTTTTCGGTTTCTCCATTCCATGCTGAGTGTATTTCTATCTGAATAAACGAATATTTTGTTGAAGATTTCCTGTATCATATTAGTTAACTAAACATATATATCTTAGGGGGTTAGACATTTTTAGGTCACTGCGCCAAATATGACCCTTATTCATTTTTTTCGTCGTTATAACGATGATTGTTATTATCAGTAGCATTTTTAATGCAAACGAAAACCGATGAAGAAATATTTGTATTATAAATCAAGTATTTCTTTTTCAACATTTATGTTTATACTTCATTAATTTTAAACTTAATAATTTCGTCGCCTTCGGTATATTTATTTATGTGTTATCAAAAACTTTTTTGTTTTTTAACTCTTTCATGGACAAAGCAGTTATGAAGGTTTTATATTCGACATTCGACTGAATAGTAAATTATATTATCTGAAATTTCGAATATTTGAAGCTTATTTCATTAATTACATGGGAAAAATATGGAAAATTCAGAAATTTATTTAGAAGCACATGGTAATGACGCCAAAGGTTTATTTTATGTATATAATTTTCTTGAATATACCCTATGTGATATCCTCTACAGAGACAAAATCCTTCCTAATAATGGCAAAAGTAAGCTTGGTAATTTCGAATAGAATACTAGGTTTTGTATTTTCAAAATAAATAGGATAGCATTTCTTTGCATTTTGGTCATTATGACTGTAAAAGAAATTCAAAATTTGTGATGAGCAAAGAAGGCGGTCTCGATCTCGATCTTGCTCGATTATTTGTAATCTTGAACAGAGTCTTGTTGGTATATTTATGATTCTTATGAAGATAACTCACTAAGCATTCTCAGTTCATTATTGCGTATTTTGACATTAACGTTTTTATATTTCATTTTTTTATTTACATTTTACAAATTACTTGGTAAGTTTTTGTTGCCAACGAGTTTTCTGACAACAAAATTTATGACATATGACATTTTTTTAAAATTTATGACATTTTTGTCAACATTTTCGTTGCGGATGTATAACTTACATGGCAGATAACCGATGTATTTACCTTGTCATACTCCATTCCATGTACAAAATTGTAAGAGGAGTGTGCTAAATATTTAAAAATATTATATATCGAAATCAAATATCATAAAAATCAGTTCTACCCTTTGACCATCAAATCTAGCATACCTTTTTTGCTTTATTATTTGAGTACATAATTTTGTATTTATATTTTTATTTATGTGTGTTTGCTCCGTTGCTAAAATCCACATGCAATAAGCTATTTATTTTAAGGCTAGTTATAATTACGCTCCAAAAAAAGATAAGGCAAAAAGTATTCTTGCTGAATGAGAGAAATTTAAAATAATTTTTAAAAATTATTCATCCTACTATTTATTTTCTGCTGAAAAAAGTGTCTTATAGTGAAAGATTTCTAATGATCGTCGAGTCACTAGTTATAATAGTATCATGTCTGGTATCAAAATAAAATGGAACCGAGTATTTATCAACGAGTGTTTTGATTTATAAATAATTATTAAAAAGTTTTCAAAAAATTTATAAAAATAGAATTATACATATTGATTATACTTATAAATAAATATTTTATTGTTACCAATTGAATTGAATAAATGTACATAAAATATCAATTACATTTCAAGTGTTGTTTATTAACTATTTTCCTATGTTTATTATATTTATTGCACTCATACTACACACATACAGTATTATTGAACTTTGATATTCGATGAAAATTGATTTTTATATCAAACGTCTGTAACCCTTTTTTGTCATTCATTAGTTGCCATTAACTAAAATTTTTATTTATCAAGAGTAGAAGTTAAATTTTTATTAATTTAAAAAATACTTGTTTTCTATTATTTTTTATTATTCGACATTTGAGTGTTTTATAAAACCACAAAAATTTGTCTGGTGGGTGATATTCAAACACAAACAATTGTTTAGGACTGAATTTTTAATGGAATGACACTGAATCTTAAGCAAACGAATTGTGAAATAGGTTCATAAACAAAGAAATAATTATTTAAAAAAAAAATAGATACAGAAAAATGTTTTACTCAAAAGATTCATTCTTAATTTTAACTTGGGATCATTACTTATCACATATAAAATAATATTTTAAATCAGAAAATTAATCCATATCAGAATTCGTAAAGGTTGCTATCAAAATAATCGTCAAAAATCTTTCTACAAGAACACAAATTTATGTGTTTCATTCAGACTGCTAAGGGAGAGTGGAAAGAATAACAACATCTTGTAAGATGTAGTGGGAAAATACACTCATCTTTTAACATGGTTTGTATAAAAAAAATGTTTAAGGGTTAACTTTAAATTTCAACCTGATCAGGAATTTCTTTTCTTTTTATTTTTATTTTTATGTTTTTTGTTTATTTATTTGTTTGTTTGTTTTTTTTTTTTCAAATATAAACAATTTTTTGTACAGAACGAACTTTTGTTCGTTTTGTAAGAGATTCTATAAAATATTTATAAGAAATAAAGTTAAATTTAACTCACTGATTTAAGGTGCGATCTGTAGATCCAGTGGTAGCTGAAGCAAGGCCGCCTCCAGTGTCGTGATGTCGCCGCTCCTTGTGGACGATGCCCATTAGCTTCATCCACGGATTGTTCTGAGCGTGGCTGCCCATTCCACCACTCTGCCACATGGTCATTCGGTTTGGTTTTATTCGCACACATCCAGGTGTAAAACAACACAATATAAAATTGTGGTATGAATTCCGGTGATTTGATAATAAATAACCGGAATTTCAATGCTAAGTGAACATTTTTATTAAGGTGTGAGCCATTATGGTTTAATTTATATAATAATTTGACACCCAAATATCACAAGAGAAATTATTTATTTTTGTTTATTTATTGCTCCGATTAGATTCCAAATCAAAAGAATGCAAACTTTGTTGGTTATAAACCCAGACAATGCGGGAAAGTTAAAAAATCATTTTTTTCTTCAATAAAAAAAGAAGAGAACAATATTATTTTTTTATAAATATAATAATAATAAAGGAAAATTATTATTATTTTTCCATAATAATAAAAATAAAATGAATGAATTGAAGCGGCAAGGAAAACCTAGCACTTTTCAATAACACATTTAATAAAAAATGGCCAACACAAACCATTTACAAAAGGTTTTTTTTTTTTGCTTTCTTATAAGTGTGTAACACAAACGAATGACTTGGCAGAAAAAATATACAACCCCACCGTGCTTTAAACACCCCCCAAACAACGCGCACCACTATGATACGAGTCAACCTGTAAAAAAAAATACGTGAAGTTATTATTCAATATCCGTTTACATGAATATACGTATTATGTTTCCTACACATATTAAAAAATATTTGCTATAAATTTAATGTTTTTTTTTTTTTTGGTCTTTACACAAACTGAAAATCATAAATAATTGATTTCATTTATAATAATAAATGTGGTAATTTATTGGATTCAATGATTAATTGACAATAAAGCTTTCGTAAATATTTTAACTTGTACTATCAGTTTGTTTTGGGATTTAATAATTTTTTTAATTCAAAGAAAATATTTCTACTGTTAATCTGAGGACAAAGTACCTTTTCAGAAAGTTATGAATTCTTTGATAAATAATTTAGATAAACTTTGTTATGTTTTCTATGTATCGTACTTACTTTCATATATTAATATGAAATAGTTGTATATGCTTCTTAGGAAAATACATTTTTCTATGGCCACTAAAATATTAATTTTATTCACGTCCTTTGAAATTATGAAGACTTAACAATAATTATGCAATATTATACTTCAAAATAATTAACTGCTTGCTCTATTATTTCAAACAAATTTGTGCTAAATTTTATATTTTTTGTTACTAATTTCTACAGTACAATTTAGATTAATAGAGCAGGCGATCTTCAAACGGCAGAACGTATTATCTTGAATTATAGTAAAGACCACTCTAAATAAAGTGATTTTTAAAAAAACTTAAAGTCACTCTAAAAACGAGAAACCACATATTGACGCCACCGCGGTCTGATTTTGCCCCGGGAGTTAAAAACAAGTATAAAAGATACAACAAAAATTGATAAAGATACTGCTTGTAATACTGATATCAATAAATTTTTAAAAAAAATCAAAAATTTAAATAAACTAAATGAAAAATTTTTCTATGACGACATTTAGTTACCTTCATTTTTTCGAAAGAGTATTTTATTGTTAAGTTTTAAATTTGGAACCGTGAAATTCTTTTGGGACCTTATTATAAAATGAAATGCTGACGTTCGACACAATACTGTAGTAATGTACTATGTATTTCAACGGTTTAGCTTGAATATAATAAGAAATTATGATCTCTGATTTTCTGTATCCTGTACAAAAAACAAGCATTAACAAAAAATAGTCTCATAATAGCATATTACTCTATTTTCTTTCATATCGGTAAGTAAAAAAATATTATTGTAAATTATAGATTAAAATTATCTTAAACAAGTGAAGTAAACAACTAGCTGAGTTAATTGTTTTAATGCTGCTAATGATAATTTATTTATTTTATAACTTATGATCAATAAAATTTTTTATTTATTTTTAACTATTAATAATTCAATGTATATGAATTTAATTCTGGAAGAAGTTTATTAGCTTAAATTAAAATTGATAAATAATTATTATATATAACAGATTTACCAAAAACTACAAACAATTTTTGACTCCAAATTTCCATGACGGGCTAGGGAGATAGTTGAATTGAATTTATAAAATTGATTGCTACGTCGATTGATTCAATTGATACTATTCAAGAGAATTTTTGTTTGTAAAAGATCATTTAATGGAATTTTTTTGTAACAATTTTGAATTTTTTTATTCAAACATTTTATTTTTAAATAAGAAAAGGAAAATTTTTTTGAAATTTAATTAATATACCAAGTTAGTAAGCTAATTGAATTAGTGTCTTTATTTTAATTTTCCCAATTTAAATAATTAGTGCGTATTGGTCCAAGTGCAATAAAAACTATTGAACTTTATAGAATATAAGAATACATTGTTTTTTTTTTATTTTATGTTAGATATTGCAAGTCTGTTACCAATATTCGGAATTCTCAGAGAACAGTCAATCGATCCGATATTGCCTGCATAGTAATAATAATGAGTATAGTAATTTTTTTGTGTTTGTTATAAAAAAACACATAAAAATTACAAATTTGAGGTTAAATAGTGGCGAAGCTAAACATTATTTGTTTAAAAAAAAAATTTTTCATTTAGAATTAGAATCTTTTATGAATTAAAACTTGGATCATAAGCCCATTAAATGAACTAATAAGGTGATTCTACAGACACTTATAGAAAACTTTTGTTTTTACGGTCATTATTTTCTAGTGTTACAAACTTAAGACTAAAATTAATATACTCTGACGTATAGAACATATATCGAGCATAAAAAACTAAATACGCTCATGTCAGCTATAATACTATACATCATTTTTTATTTCATCTTTAAATAAATATACGTTAAAATACCTAACTACATAAATTTATTCGTAATTATCGTATCACACAAAAAAAGAATTTATACACACAAATATATATATGGTTTTGTTGGCAGATATAACAAATTAATGACCGGCCATCATCTGGTCTTGTCAGTAAGCTCATATCAGCGACCATAAATGATTACTATTTCAAATATTTCGATATGTGTAGAAATTACACATCTATAGTACGAGATGTTCTAAAGCTGTTAACAATTACGAACCGTGGCAGCGACAATCGTAAGTAATAGCGGAAAATGTTTTTCCAGTTATTAAAAATGTTGTTGTCTAGGGTAAGTTCTGGGGAAATATCCGTAGTTTATAGGAGGCGTTTCAAAAATCAAAGTAGTATTGTTTTTTCCAAAGTATTTATATTAAACCAATATTTAATCATTTAACAAACAATTGATATATGTTTGCAAACTAATTTAATCAATAAAATGGAGATAAAAACATTTCTTTTAATTGTCTATACATTTCGACTGGCCATCTCTCTTCAGGTGTCCATCTCTCTTGAGGTGTCCATGTACGTATAACCACCTTTATTTTATTTTTTCTTTTTATTATTTAACGCTTTTTTTTTAGTTCTTAACTTATTCTATGTAGTATTTTGGCTGTTCTTTGGCTTTGTGCATTTTGAGAAGTTAAAGTAATATACCCAAAGACTGTTTGACTGTAAAAGATGTTTAATCTATTATAGTCATTGTCTCGGATTAAAATGAAACTATCACTGAGTTTTGATATACAGTTGGATTAGGTGTTATTTTTATCATGCAGCTTAGAAAAGCATCCTCTGTTGTGTCTATCTCCAGCAGACCAAATCTAGCCATCTCTCCTTTATCAACTTTACTTTTGGATTTAATTTCAATATCACATTGCGCGTGTTGCTAGAAGCCTACGTAAATACAAGTGAGCTAGGCATAATATATTTCAAACTACCAATTAATTCTGAATATAATTGCACTGGCCATCTTTCCCGTACGGCCCTCTCCCGTGGACTAACCCTATTCTTATTTATTTCTAGTCGAGGATATTAATATGATCATTCGGCTTACAGCATTATGAAAGCTACTCGATCGCGTTTTAAAAAAATGTTTATTTTTACCGATTGTCGCGAAAAAATTGAAATAAAACTACTTTGTAAGATTCGCTTCGATTTAAAATTATTTTCGTAAATCACTTATTTAACATTTTCCTGCTGACTCGCAATTCCAAAGTATTGATGGTTAAAAATATAAAATTAACTATTACTTGACAATAATAAATATTTCTTGTAAAGAAATATCATATTAATTTCAGTATTTCAAATATAACATATTGGTTTATGACCAATTACAGTTTACGAATTGTATTTTATTCATTTCAGTTAGGTCGAAATCGAGGTATTTAAAAATTGATATAAATAATATAATTTGTGCACGTAGTACAAAATTGTATTGATTTTTGATGTAGGTAGGCATAACGAAACTTAAAAATGAATTAATTTCTCATAAAAAATTGAATAATATTTTAATTATTGTGGATGTATTGAATTATATGACATTTGACGATAGTGACCCTTATCTTACTCGATCGAGCACTTAACAAATACAAAAAAAATCATTCGCTGTATCGAAAAAAGATTATTTTTTACATACATGTGCCTGTATTAGTATCGAAATTTCACTTTTATCCGGTAACATGATAAACAAAATGAGGTTGGCCAATTTGATGAATATTGTTGCCAAACATTAAAATATTATTTCTTTATTTTTGTTATGTTGTCTGGACCAAACTTTGTTTAGACTACAAAATGTTGAGAGTACACCGTTTTAATAGATCCACCCAAATATATTTAAAAGTATCCTCTGTAAAAAAATTTTCAAGAAGAAAAGATGTTTAAGAAAATGGAAGTAAATTTTTATATTGTTAGTTTTACCCTTGAAATCATTTCATAATTTTGTTCTGAAAGCTTAATCTGAATTTTGTTTGAAAACAAAACTGCAGTTGAAAAGTACGAGGCAAAATATAAATCAAAACTTTAGTGAATTTTTAGGATCAAATATATAATTTGGAATAACGAGCTGTTCATTTAGAAAAAAAAGAGCCCATAGACAGTAGTAATATCATATGCATACTAGCGTAATGACTTTCTCCTATAAACCAATCAAAACTAAGTTTTAACAATTCGATGAACCAAGTTCATATTCTTAAGTTATTATAACAGAAATTTGTAAGTGTAATAAATAATGTTGCAACACTCATATCGACTAAGGATAATTCAATTAATTGTTCTATTGAAAATGTATAATGTTTCAAACAATTATTCAATAATTTATTAATATTGGAAAATAATTTCTATAATAATATGAAAACTATTTTCTTTCTTTAGGTTTCTACACGTATTGAATTGAGGAAAACTTAATCGATTATCAATTAAAAATCACTTACTTAAGTTTTTAGTTTTGAATAACTATTATATGATATTCGTCGAATATTTTTTGTCGTATGACTGTTATTAGTTTGGTACGAGATACTGTAAATGTACTTGCAAAATTTAAAAAGAATGATTCGAATCGATTCAAACAGAGTGTTAATCCCCATTATGTGTTCTTTTATAAATTATTTTGATTAGTTACGTTTAATTTCAACAGGTAAATTTCAATTAGGTTGCATTATTAACGATCATTGTTTATTATTTTAAAGTGTGCTAACACGCTTATGCAATTTTTAAAAGTCAATTTCTGCATGCAAATTTATACTAATGATATTCAAATATGTGTTGTGGAAACCGTTCAAGTAAGTAGCCTGTTAATTTGTGTAATCAGCATTCACAACGTTTGAGCCTAAAAAATAAAAACCTGACTACAAACGTACAGAAATGATTACGAAATTTTACGAACATGAAAAAAGTGGCTCAGTTTATTCACTTAAAAATAATTTTTTAATTTAACTTGAACGGAAGATTTTTATTTATTTGAATCCATTAAATCGATGATATATTTCCTGATTTTACAACTCTAACAGGTAATTTTTGTTTCAAATACAGCATCATTTTAGGTTTTTTTACCGCAACAAACTAACAATTTTCCGTTCAATGTGCACAATTTTATTCACTTTCGTATACACAGAAATTTGATTTATTATTTTCTATTTTGCCGTGAAAATTACATTTTATTCATTCATGTCGACTTCATATGAGCAACATCATACATTCGTTTTGTGTCGGCTTTAAGTATAGGAATAAATCCCACAATAGAATAGAAATTTAGCTTTAGAGAAAGCTTTACAAAGTAATTTGTCTTGTAACGATATTGTAATTCTTGTCACATTCATGACTAAGTCAACCATAATTGACAGCCTGTATAATAAATACGACGACGTACAATACTTATATGGAACGAAGATATATGTACATAAATATCTACGAAAGACAGGAGGCTATGATAGAAAGAGTCTTGTCAGCCCGCGTTAACAATTAATTTATTCAAAAAAATTTAAAAAAGTGGTTAAAATATCAATTATTAAACGACGTACATTTTGACTTATGTGTATGATTCCCATCGCCAAAGAATAAATTTATTTCAAAAATCCTAACCAGCTGCTGCATTACGAGTCTATCTTAAAAACAAATGAGGAGCATTCAGTCTCTGAAAATAAATGAGCAGCGGAAACAAAAATCGTAGAATAGCTAAAACAAAGGGCATAATTGTCTAAATTCTTGTTGAGTGTATGCTCAAGAACAACAAAAACTCGACACCTAAGATTTTATACCATTTTTAAATTCATTCTAATCGTGTGATTTTTAAAAATTTAAATAATCATGAAAGAATCAGATTGCTGTTTTTTTTAATAAATATAAGCACACGTCCATTATGTAATCCCATACGGTTGCTTTATTTTATATCTTTTATTTTTTTAGATTTTTTAGATTTAGATTAAGAAGTATATTTTGAATACAATATGATTTTCAATCAAAAATCATTATCGTATATTAGGTGACTGAAACTTTTAAGGTATTGTATTGACGAAGGGACTGACTACCTTTTTAAAGTAAAAAAAAAAAAATAATAATAATAATCATAATAATAATTTCGAAAATCTTATCAGATCAAATACCTGTTTTAAGCAACCCAAAATCTATTTATGCCAGATCTAGGAAAATTTCTATACTGTCACGTAAATTGTGTTTACAGAAATATGAATCATAAGTTATTAATATTTCGGTAGTTATGATCAAATATTTATACATTATTCAAACTTATAGAAAATTATTCTTATTTCAATTGATTAAATTTTTTGTATGCTTTTTCTCAAAAAACATGGTATGCTTTTTCTCAAAAAACATTTTTAGACATTGAATTTTAATTTTTACCCTTGTAATTTTTCACCGAGAAAAACTCTTTGACAAGACGTCCGTGTATACGAAATTTCTAAACATTTTGATATGTATTATTTGACTTATTTGGTCGCAAAAATTGAAAGAAATACAATGCATATTATATGTAATTTAAGTCATCAGCTTGTTAGAAGCACAGTTATTTGTGTCAGTAACATTTGTGGATAATAATTCTTAAGGAAATGATAATGTGTAATATGATGACGCTGGCAATGGAGAATGAATAATTGTAAAAAGTTCAAAGTTGAATGCATTAAGCGCTCTTATGCAGTAGCAGTTATATATGGTATTTTTATTTTATTTTGTTCACCACTATACCTTACTAATACCTATATTGCATACTTTAAAATCTATACTTATAGGTAAAAGAATTTCTTCATTCTCTATTCTTTCATTTTATTTATTACCTTTCAACTTTTTTTAATGCTTTTAATTCAATGTTAACATGGTAAATGTATAAAATTGAATTTTTTTTAGTGTACGATATAAGATATTTTTATTTGGTGTTAAATTTAATTATGAATTTAATGTGTAATTAAATTCATTTAGTATAAATATTTTCTTCGTAATATTTTTAATATTCCATTGATAATTTTTATATCCTAATATATGTGTTTGTTAAGTATAGGCATATGATCAGGATAAAGATGAATTTGAGTGTGGAATTGAATTAAGAAATTGTATTACTGAAATATAACGGATCCGGATATCGACGGGCTGAAAATAATGTAATGTATGAGTTGTGCAATAGTTAAATTTAAAAAAAAAAAAGAAGCGATCTGAATGAATTCATTTAAAAACTAAAGTTTTACTTGGATAAACAATGTTATCTGATATATATAAATCTCATCTCATCGTGTTTGTGGTCGTAAGGTATTTTTCTCTTCCTATCCGCCCTAGCTCCCATTTCTTAATTGCGCTTTTTATTATTTTTGTATGAACCAAATAATTTAAAATTTATTTATATGAATGCATAAAAAAATGCGACCTGACCAAGGGTTCTTCTCCCTTGGTCAGGTCGTTAGCTTAATAAAAGACTCCGACCGAAGGCAAAATTGCTCAAAGGTGTATCGGCCACCTAATACAGTCTGGTGGCCGATACACCTTTTTCTGAAAGATTCCTTCTCCCATTGTATCCTGTGTAAGTGTTTTGAGAAAAAGTAACAACAGCGAAATTGAAGATGAACCTAAATACTATTGAATTATATATGTTTTTGTATATCTACGACAGAAAAGTGCCAGGTATTAGCTTGTTCACCATAAAAAAATACTCTAAAAAACATGAAAGATTAAAACACAAATTCAGGAAATACATACATTTTGTTTCACGAAAAATTGTTTAAAAAACCAAATTTCAAAAAGAACAGGCTGTGTTCTCGACCTTAATTTTTGTTTAATCGCGTAGAGCTTAGAGGCTAGTTTTAGTTCATAAAACTTATCCTTGAACCGCGTAATATAAAAGCGATTAGATTTACTTAAATTGATTTAATTATCCCACACTAAATTGAGTATTTTCAAATGATTAAATTATTGTATGTGTAAAGAAATATCACTTTTTTATTTATATCCTGCAAAACAATTTCATCACTATTGTGACTATTCTATAAATAGAAATAACTACACAAATTGTACACGAATTACATGGTGTAGAGAAATAAGGAAGTAATTTATTATATTTTATCATTTTCAGATATCATAAAATCAAACAATCAATATTTACAACTGCCAAAATTTATCATGTTGATAAAAATAATTTTCTGTTTCAATATGATGTACCTACTGTTTTTTGAAGTGTTTTTCTTCATATACATATATTATTACGAACAATTTCCACTCAACAAAAAACGCATCACGCTTAGATGTACTTACATTAGTTTAAGAACTTAGTTATTAAGGTTGAAAAGAAATGGTTAGTGATTTTTTGCTTTACAGTTTTTTCGGCGGTTTAATTTTTTCTTAAAATGTTTTTAATTCTTGGTAGCAATATTCAACTTATAAGCTTAATTTTTGATTAACAAAACACAGCATTAAACTCTATAAGAGAACAATACATCAACCCAATTTTCCCACTCTTAATGTAGAAATTTTTTTTTTTCCAATTTATATGGGACCAGCTTCAAGGTCCCATAAACTCGGTTATCCAATAAACTTGAATTACTCTGTAAAAATTTATGCATGGTCATACATTACAATTAATGACTGATCTATGAATTAGGTAATACCTTTTATAATTAAAAAAGAATTATAAAAATTCAGTAAACTGCGTGATCACATATTTAAAAAAATATATACACGTCGATTTGAGAACATTGTATTTTCATCCGTTAAAATCAAATTTGAACTCAAATATACCACAAGCAAATAAAAGCAAAAAGGTATATAAATTAAGATATTCATCGTAAAATATTATTTTTTGTCATAATATTTTATATGCCAATCGGCTCCCGTAAATAGGGTTCATAAATTTAAAATGTTGAGAGCATCTTTTTTAAATCCTAGATTTTCTCATTGGAAGAATATAATTATCTTCGACTTTGAAAGGAAATTGGCCAAAAAAAAAAATTATTGATAGAAAAATAATAATTTTTTGCTGTTTGGAAGTCAATGTTAATTTTCTTTTTATACATACATAGAGGTCGAGTGGCGTTAAACAAAATTTGTACATAAAATAAACAATTTATATCAGTGGTTTTACTATTTCCATATTATATCATCACAGATATTTTTGAAATTTCAAACACAATTAAATTGTTAATCTGTTTTAAAATCAATGCGTACATTATGTTATCATAAGTGATAAATAAATTTGTAAGTATAATCAATAAGATAGGTATAAAATAATAACAATTGAATAATCATCATTTTTTAATTATTATTCAGTTTATATTTGGATAGAAACATTAGATTTTATCGAATTTATTAAAATATATCTACATCAAATTCTATTTTTATTCAATTTTATTATTGATTCTTAATTAGTCCATGAATGGTATGACTGTATGGCCTATTTTTCCATCCTTATTTTATTTACTAATTCTGTTTATTTCATTTTAATGCACATTCTTATATAAATTTCTATAGAGCATGGTTTATGTTTATGAGTCTATAGTTGTAAAATTATGATATAATTATTGATTATAATGAGCTTCATCAGAAATTTAGCTCAGAGTAGCCAATATTTTATAATAATTTATTTTGTCTCTGTTGGTAACGCCACATTACTTCAACAATTAACACTTGATAATGAGGTATTTGGATAATACTTTATTTTATATTGAAAATTTGTCATATTTTTAAAATACTCTTTGAAATACTTAAAGGGAGATCATATAATTTATCTACCATCGAATCACTTAGAAAAACGATTGTCGGCTTTGAATGTATTAGAAATGTTTAATGGTGGAGAATTTTAATCAAAATATTACCGAAATACGATTTAGAAATGAAATTTCTTTTAGCAAGGGTTGCTTGAGAATATATTCATTTAAATTTTTTGGTCTTAAATCTGATCAAAATAACAAAAAGTAATTTTTGGCAGACCATGAATCTGCCAAAGACCAATAAAAACCTAAGTTTAGTGATTCTATCGTAAGCGGGTATATAATATTAGGTGACCCTATCAAAAGAAAATCTAAAAGGTTTATAATACATTTGAATGAATTTATTTTATATAATAAAAATAAATATAACAAAATTAGGGCGTCCCTTACGGATGGCTGAACAAAGTATATATTGAATGCAAAGACCCTTTGGCAAGAAAAGTATTAAAATAAAATTCAAATTTAATTATTTGTTTATTATTCATTTAAAATTATTTTTTAAATAATTTTGTGTAAATATTATGATGGAATATTGTTCAAACAAAATATTTGAACCTACATAAATAAGCTTACTGATTGTTATGAACATTTAGTATATAAACCATTTACTACCAACATGTAGAATCATAGTAATGTTAGTTCGAGTGATATACCCAAAGTTGGGGCCTCTAGATCCATCTTACTTTTAGATGTGATTTGCGTTTAATACCTTATTTTTATCTAATTTACGCAAAAAAAAAATAAGTTAACATAACAACTAACAGTATTCATTGCTTCAATACTCGGTATAATGCTTCAACTATTTAGCATTATTTATATTATTAAAATATAGTTAATATGGCGAGATTCTATGTACTTGATCAGAAATATTTCAAATAAAAGTTGTTTAGTTTTGAAAAACAAACACTATGTATGAAGTATTTTCAATATTTAAGTTATCAGATGAGCTAGGGAACAATTAATCGATTTCATTAACTTGTGGGAACAATTAATTGATTTCGTTCTGATCTTAAAAATATCGTTTGGCCAGAAAATAAGCTATCAAAATTTTTACTGTCAATTTCTACCCCATAAGGAATGAGAAAAACATTGAAAATATAACTATACCTATCGAGCCTCCCTTGGAGAAATAAGCTCTACAGACTAAAATATGTGTTCAAAAAATTTAGCCTCTTGGACTCTCGAACTATATGACGTATTTTAAAACCATCATACACACAACTCTATACATTTTGTTTATGCTTATAAAGTATAAATGTCATGTGTATGGTGTAATCTGATTGAAATCCATGTTGATAAAATAAATAATAAAAGTATAGCTTTTAATTGTAATTTCGTTTTTTTTTTTTACATTTTATAGTTTTGCTAATTAATCAACCGTAGCTTTGTTTTGGATTTTTAACAAAAAAAAAAAAAAAATTATTTTTAATTTAAAAATATTTTCTTCTTGCGGTTTTTTTTGACATTCATTATAAAAATTTATAAAAAATTTTAGTATTGTAGACATTAAAAAATATTATATTTTATACAACAGTATTAACGAAATGCATTTTTTTAAATTAAAATTGCAGTAAATTTAAAATTTTTGAACTCTTATAACGAAAAAACCTTTGTGTTTTGAGCTATAAAGCGATTTAAGTTGGAAATACAGTCACGGAAAAAACATTGCTTTATTCGAGTGACCATATTTTGGTCAACTTTAGACAACAAAATTTTTTCACCTGACATTTTAAATTCATAAAAAAATTATAGGCAAAAACAAAAAAATTTACCTTTGTATTTTTTGTTGTTGATTTTTCAACAGTTTTGACGTAAAAAAAAGGTTTTAAATTTTTAGAACCCGTCATTTTTATGGAAAGTTCAATTCTTTTCACTAAGAGATATTGAAAAAACTGACACGGTTGAGTTTTCACCTCTTTCTCCCATTTCCACCCTTAAATTTAATCACTATACGGTTTTTTTTTTATAAATAAATAACCAATTGACTGATTACTGCAATAAAAAACCCTTAAACGTCTTACTTAGTTCCTTATTGTCATGGTATTAGGATACAATCAATAAATAACTTACTAGTAAGGGGACGAATGGCAAATTTCTCATATTCGCTAATACGATATGTCAATATTTATTTCTGTTAGTCGCAAATACGAAAGCGAAGTAATCATTAAACTATATTTTTATACTCGAAATATAAATGATTAGTTATGAAATCTAATTTATTAACGTTAGAAGATAATATTTCGCAGATAAATAAAATTTTGATATGCCTGTATGTCATCAAGATAACACGAAAATGAAATGACAATTTCTATAATTTGTAAACAATAGCGGAGATGTGCTGAATGAAACATTTCAACTATCAATTACAGTTCGAATCTTTACTGTTCAGTGAGTGTTTTCTGGAATATAAATGTATAAAATGTATTTTTTTAAATCTGATATACAAATTATATCTCAATGGTGTATCCGTTACAGAGATGTAGCTATTTAAGTAAGTATATTCGATACTGGGTTTTTTCAAAGGGTGATACTGGGTTTTCTCAATGCAGGCAGATATGTTCTGAATCGTTCATCTGATTTCTATTACTCACTTGGACATTGAAGGGAAAATTTTGACAGCAAATAGCAAAAATATGAAATGAGTTTCGTTAGCTTCGTAGTACAGAAAATTTTATGTGATTTTACTATAGAAAATTCGTGTTTTCATATCAAAATTGAACATATTCGTTGAAGACTGGATGTATATCTAGTTAAGTTAGCATATTCGTAAATCACGAAGAGGATTTTTGTACATTATTGGCAATATATATTTTGTTTTATTAAAGTGTCAATCAATGATACTCAATCATGAGTTTTATATTTAAACAATTAGCTCTGTTAATTGTTATCTTAACTTGATTTTGTTTATGTAGACGGGATCAATATACTTCTTTGTATATGTAAAAACGATATTACAACTGATTATGAAAAAATTAATATAAAAAATGTATGAAAATTATAATTTTCGTGAATCACATATTCACATTCTAAACATAGCTCATGTTATTTTTTTTAAGTAGTCACCAGGGTACATAATTTTTTTTAGTCGAGCCGCCGCCAACAGAATAGAATGCCTTCCCTTGTTTCAACATCAACAACAATAAATAGTATCATACAATCAATGAGTAATAGTAAGAATCAGTTTTAGGTGAGCGTGGCTGGCTATTGACTGCGTGATTTGCGTGTTGTTAAACGGTACGTTTTTGTATAAATTAATGTTCGTATATTATTATAAATTTTTTTTTGTGCATATTTTATGTTATAACTATAATAAAAAATTTTCAAACAAGACTCGTTCGCATATATCGGAGGGTCAGTCTATTATACATTCGATGTTTACATATATGTTATACGTGTAAATTTTTCTATAGTAAATGTATGTTTTTAATTTGTTACGTCAACTTGTGCTTTCATAAACAATTGTAGAAATAATTGAAATCTATTGGAAAACATTATTTATTAAAGAAAATAAATCAAAATAACATTCCTTCGTAAGTTCAACTAAAAGGTTACAAGTCTCAACACTGGTTATGAATAGCTAAACAATTTCAGAATCCAATTATCAATCAAAATGATGATCCTTTTTTGATTCAGATATGCCAAATATTAGTGAAAATAGTTTTTGAAATAAAAACAAGGAATTGTAAAACTAATTTTTGAAATTGTTTAATTTTTTATTTGTTTTGTTTAAAATATTTTTTATCTTAAAGCATTATTATTTCATTATGAAATAATATTTCACATTTTAAATAGACATTTCGAATGGAAACAAGTAACAACAACAACTGAAAGTATTAACTGCTTAAAAACTGAATACATGAGTATTATTATATATTTCAAAATGATTATTTTAATCAAATACAGTAAATACATAATTTCTACATTTATGCGGAGTTTTAATGTGTTATAATTAAGTGTATATTTTAGTTAACCTAATTTTCGCTGGAATGAACGTCACCATATTTGAAAAAAATATTACGTTATAAAGATGAAAAGATGAGCTAAGCAACCCAGTAAACCTATTTTTGATTAAAAATAGATAATTGCACCAATTAAGTATGTACTTAATTTTTTACTTTGTGATTTTTTTCGAGAAAAACTCTTTGATCTGCCAAAATTGTGCGTATCAAATTTCATAAATGCGCAAAAATTAAACAATTATTATAATATAAGAAACTGTCTTAAATTAGAGATCTCATTTTTTGTATCAATATGTATACAATAAAGTCAAATTTCTGTCCAATCCAGTGGGATGCAGAAGTAAGCTATAGTAACACACCTAAAACTAGTTTTGACTAATTTTTTTTAATTGACCTGATTTACGACAATGTAAAATAAATTAGGTATATAAAAATTTATCTCTTATGTTATTAATTGTATTCTTTTTTTTTTTTTAATAGGAAAGATTTTTCCCATGATAATAAAAAATTTCAAAATAATTATTTGATAAACGTATATAATAATATCAAATAAATGAAATTTTATATTTTGTATAATATACTGATAAACACAGAAAACACTTAAAATTTTTTAAGTGCGAACGACATTTTTTGATTATTTCTTACATTAAAATAATATGTTTATGTTGTTCCGATTCTTATCATTCACTTGTGATAAGTTTAGTAAGATTCTAACACTTATATAAAATTATTTTTCATTAAATTATTGTTGTCAAATACACAATTTTTTTTAGTTTTCAAGAACTTTCTTCCTATGAAATTTTCAATTTTAATATGCAAAACAAGATACCTGACTTTTTTTATCGAATATATATCGATTTTTTATTGTTTTTATCTAGAGCAGGTGTCTAAGAGGGTAGTCTTGATTACAACAATTAAACATACGCTAATATATACAAAATTTATTTTTGCTTCCGAAAAATATCTATCAATATCGGAAGATATAAAAATATAGGTAAAAGTATTTATGATGGAATTTTGTACATACGTCGTATAAGTGTCGTTATTCTGGAAAGCTATCAGAAATTGTTTTTTTTTTTCCAAATATATAAATTAAACACGTTCAAGTCATTACAAAGGATATTGATTTTAAAATACAGATATAAGATAAAAGGTATTTTCACTTAGATGTCGATAAATCGTTAAAAATTAATATAGTTTTGATGAAATTTTTTTGTTAACATACAAAATATAATGATAAGAACTTTGTTAAATCGAGAATTGTAATTGACGTCTTAATTCAGTTTTTCACATCATATCCATATTTTAATTCCCTCGAAGAAGTTCTGTGAACCAAATTGGTAATATACTTTATAGATGTGAAAACTACCTCCGGAAAATGAGCGAACAGATTGGTCATCAGAAGGAAAACCAAAAAATAATCAATATTGAAAATTGTGCCTATTTTTAGATGTTTGGTATAAAATACAGTGCATAATAATTTAATTTCTTTTACATGTTACATTCAAAGTATATTTATTAAAAAACCAATAAGGGAAAAAATCATGTAGATAATGTATGAATACTATTATATTTTTATTTACCTAAGCATACCTACAGTAATTGTTTGAAATACCCATTTAACTGAGGTTTATTTATTTTATTGATTTTGTTTTTATAACGTTTTCAAAACGAGATACTTTCAATTTTGTTTAATTTAAACAAGTTTCATTTTTTAGTAAAATCAGAATTGTCTTAATAATGGTAAATCAGAAAAGTGCAATTTACTTAAATGAAATTGCAAATGTACAGCGACGTTATTTATATATGGATGCCACAATTCGTAGCAAATTTATGTATATTTGTTAATTTTACAAATTATTTTGCCCTTTACTGTGTGAAACAGCATGAAACAACTAGTCTCAAACCAATCAAAGTGTTTAAAGTATACTTGCATATTGTAACTTTTTTCCTTTAGTTTTTCGTCTCGTATATGAACAAAAGAAGAAGTTACTAGACAGGGGCGTAGGAGCCGTATGGGCAGGGTGGGCAGCTGCCCACCCAGGAATTTCCCTGGGTGGGCCATGCCCCTTTGTTGAAGAGATTAAAAATTTTATTGCTCTATTACAATTTCGTGTAGGATAATTTTAAGGGCAAAACAATAGTTTTTCACGAAAAATTATGTAACAGAAGTTTGGCGCGATCCATGGCGCGCACGCCACTTATAAATTTAGTCAAATAGAAGAGACTTAGGCAAAACATTTTAGTAAAGGATTTAGGTATAAAAATGCTACTTATTTTCATTAGTATACATATTCAGATATCATTTAAAACAAAAATACGTTAATAAAAATTAATTAAATTATACCCGACTTCATTATAAAATAACCTACCACCACCTACCCTTCAAAAAAGTGTTTCAGTTTTATATTCCTAACAAAGAAAAACAGATAAAAGTAGTATAGTATTTTTGAAGTTAATTTTTTTGGTCAAATGGCCTATGACCCCGCGAATTATTTTTGGATTATGCAATTAACATAACTTGCGTTGAAACAAACAAATTTTGTAAAATTTTCTTTGTCGGAAAACTTTCTATAACAACCCAAAAATTTGAATTTTTAAACTATTTATATTTCAGGTAAAATGACTTGTGACTCCTCAAATTATGATCAAAATACTCGTTTAAGATCAAAAAACGCTAGTAAAAACCATTTTATCGAATTTCACCCAATCGGAAAATTGTCCATAACCCACCCTCAAATACAACTTTTTTTAAAAAATAATTTTTTCGACTTAAATGGCCTATGACCCCGCGAATTATTATTGGATTATGCAATTAACATGACCTGGCGTTGATTCAAACCATTTTCATAAAATTTTCTTTGTCGGAAAACTTTCTATAACCACCCAAAAAATTGAATTTTTAAACTATTTATATTTCAGGTAAAATGACTTGTGACCCCTCAAATTATGATCAAAATACTCGTTTTAGATCAAAAAACGCTAGTAAAAACCATTTTATCGAATTTCACCCTATCGGAAAATCGTCTATAACCCACCCTCAAATACAACTTTTTTAAAAAATAAATTTTTCGGCTTAAATGGCCTATGACCCCGCGAATTATTATTGGATTATGCAATTAACATGAACTGGCGTTGAAACAAACAAATTTTGTAAAATTTTCTTTGTCGAAAAACTTTCTATAACCACCCAAAAAATTGAATTTTTAAACTATTTATATTTAAGTTAAAATGACTTGTGACCCCTCAAATTATGATCAAAATACTCGTTTAAGATCAAAAAACGCTAGTAAAAACCATTTTATCGAATTTCACCCCATCGGAAAATCGTCTATAACCCACCCTCAAATACAACTTTTTTTTTTAAATAATTTTTTCGGCTTAAATGGCCTATGACCCCACGAATTATTATTGGATTATGCAATTAACATGAACTGGCGTTGAAACAAACAAATTTCGTAAAATTTTCTTTGTCGGAAAACTTTCTATAACCACCCAAGAAATTGAATTTTTAAACTATTTATATTTCAGGTAAAATGACTTGTGACCCCTCAAATTATGATCAAAATACTCGTTTATCATCAAAAAACGCTAGTAAAAACCATTTTATCGAATTTCACCCCATCGGAAAATCGTCTATAACCCACCCTCAAATACAACTTTTTTTTTTAAATAATTTTTTCGGCTTAAATGGCCTATGACCCCGCGAATTATTATTGGATTATGCAATTAACATGATTCAAAACGTTTGGGTAATTATTTTTTGAAGTTATATGTACGCCAAATTTGAAAGATAATGAATGACATTAGGTATAAACACATCTTTTCAAAACTGATACCAATATGTGTAAACTTTTTTGTCGATATTTATCGATAGAGTTGACAATGGTCCTAATAGATAAGCATTTTCATAATTTTTATTTAAAATTCACAAAATATTCCCAAATGTAAATACAAAATATATAAGAAAAACATTTTAAAAAATAATACTTTTATTTTGAGCTTTTGAAGTTCATGTAATCCTTTAAAATATCTGAAAAACAACACCAAATTTATGGTTGGGTTTTGTGAAAAAGTTGAAATAGTGTTTTCATTTGTATACTAAATGGTAGAAAAGAAATCAATATGCCAAATTTGAGGAAGCATTGTTTGCAACTTCTAAATAAATCGATTTTCAATATATTTTTTTTAATCATCCTACAAGTTTAACACAAATGAAATGCATAAATTTTATTATCAAACAAAAGCGTTTTGCACTGAAAGACAAATCAAATAGAATAAAGTCGAACACTTCTGAATATATAAAAAAAAGCAATTTTATAGAAAGTATTTGTAAATATTAATCAAAATCTAACAACGAAATAAAACATTAATAACTTTTCATCTTAAAATTTGCATAATATATTAATTATTAAAATAATTGTATAAAATAATAGTTGTATAATTCAATCAACTGAGAATTATTTTAATAATTAAGTAGGTATTTGGAGAGCTTTTTTTCTATCTACGAATAAAGAGATAACACTGAGCTTTTTTCGTGTATATTTGTATTTTGAACATTTTTTTCAGTTAAAGGTTATCAAATATGTAAGTAAAACAATGTGTCAAAATATGGGGGGCTGGGCGAGTTGAATTTTAAATTTATTAAAATAATTATAAAATATGGTTTTGAAACAAGTTAGGATTTATGATTTTGGATTTTTCTAGCAAGCTTATGTGTCACAATTGGTTAGTGTGTAGAGTTCTCAGTCGAAAGGTCGGTGGTTCGAATCTAGGGGACGGTTTCTACTTTTTTTATTCAGATAAATTGATTATTGATTTATATTCTCTATTCTCTTTGTATCATATAAAGAGACAATTTAGCGTTATTGTTTAAAGGCGTGGGTTGTCAACCGATAGGTCAGCGGTTCGAGCCTATTCCGGGATGAAAATTTTTATAATTAGATTAATTGATTATATATGTATATGTCACTATTGTTTTGGAGTCATTGTAACAAGTCTCTGTGGCGAAATTCGTTACAGTGTTGTGATGACAACCAAAAGGTCGTGGTTACGAAACTATTTGGCGGCGCAAAATTTTTATATTAATAGAGCAATTGATGATTATTTATATGTCACTACTAATTTGGATCACTGTAACAAGCCTTCGTGTCGCAATTCGTTATGTCGTTGATCTATTAACCAAATAGTAGGTTGTTCAAGCCTATTAAGGGGCGTAAAATTTTTAGTTTTAAAGTTATTATTTCATGATATTTCAGTCCTGTAAAGCCTCCATCAGTAGAAACTTCCCCTTGAACTTAATCAGTTTCATTGTGACAGTTGAAGTGAACACATCAATAATTAAAAACAGTGTTAGAAATATTTAACAGTGACATTGTGAGGTTAGTTTTAAAAGACGCGGCAATTCGGTGAGCCAAATTCAAATATTTCATAATTTGCAAATTTGAACTTAATCAGTTTCATAGCGACAGTTGAAGTGAACACATCAATAATTAAAAACAGTGTTAGAAATATTTGACAGTGACATTGTGGGGTTAGTTTTAAAAGACGCGGCAATTCGGTGAGTCATATTAAAATATTTCATAATTTGCAAATTTGAACTTAATCAGTTTCATAGTGACAGTTGAAGTGAACACATCAATAATTAAAAACAGTGTTAGAAATATTTGACAGTGACATTGTGGGGTTAGTTTTAAAAGACGCGGCAATTCGGTGAGTCATATTAAAATATTTATTAATTTAAAAAAATTTGCTATTATTATTATTATTTCATTATTTTTAGGTTCTCTAAATAATTTAAAACAGTGTGACTGACTGTGACTAATGTTAGGTTAAATTGACAAGACGCGGTAATTCGGTTAGACGGTTTGAAGGTTTGAATTAGATTTTATACTAATCATAAAAATCATGTTTTTTCCGATGATTATGTGTGTACTAGTGAAGTAGTTCTGCAAAGGACGATTGTACCAAGTCATGATATTTGTAAGCCCGGACTGAAACTCCGGCAGTTATCTCTATGGCTTAGGTATATAAAACATACAAATTATTGTTGAGAATGTTTGGTTTTTATTTTTAAAAGAAAATCAATTCGACCTGTAACCTATAAACTGAATGACTGACCATACTTGAATAGGTTTTTGTTTGAATTAGATTTTATACTATTCATAAAAATCATGTTTTTTCCGATGATTATGTGTGTACTAATGAAGTAGTTCTGCAAAGGATGATTGTACCAAGTCATGATATTTGTAAGCCCGGACTGAAACTTCGGCAGTTATCTCTATGGCTTAGGTATATAAAACATACAAATTATTGTTGAGAATGTTTGGTTTTTATTTTTAAATGAAAATCAATTCCAACTGTAACCTAAGTGACATAAAACTGGATAGTGTTAGAGTTTGACTTTATATTTGTGTTTAATGAAGTGCCATGGAAGAACAATGGAAGGTTAGCTTCACAAGAGGCGGTAATTCAGTGAGTCATATTAAAATATTGATTAATTTAAAAAAATTTGCTATTATTATTATTATTACATTATTTTTAGGTTCCCTAAATAATTTAAAACTGTGTGACTGACTGTGACTAATGTTAGGTCAAATTGACAAGACGCGGTAATTCGGTTAGACGGTTTGAAGGTTTGAATTAGATTTTATACTAATCATAAAAATCATGTTTTTTCCGATGATTGTGTGTGTACTAATGAAGTAGTTCTGCAAAGGATGATTGTACCAAGTCATGATATTTGTAAGCCCGGACTGAAACTCCGGCAGTTATCTCTATGGCTTAGGTATATAAAACATACAAATTATTGTTGAGAATGTTTGGTTTTTATTTTTAAAAGAAAATTAATTCGACCTGTAACCTATAAACTGAATGACTGACCATACTTGAATAGGTTTTTGTTTGAATTAGATTTTATACTAATCATAAAAATCATGTTTTTTCCGATGATTATGTGTGTAATAATGAAGTAGTTCTGCAAAGGACGATTGTATCAAGTCATGATATTTGTAAGCCCGGACTGAAACTTCGGCAGTTATCTCTATGACTTAGGTATATAAAACATACAAATTATTGTTGAGAATGTTTGGTTTTTATTTTTAAATGAAAATCAATTCCAACTGTAACCTAAGTGACATAAAACTGGATAGTGTTAGAGTTTGACTTTATATTTGTGTTTAATGAAGTGCCATGGAAGAACAATGGAAGGTTAGCTTCACAAGAGGCGGTAATTCAGTGAGTCATATTAAAATATTTATTAATTTGAAAAATTTTATAGTATCATTTTATTATTTTTCAGTTCCTGTAAAAGATATTCAAGCAGCAACTTCTATTATATAAAAGAGTTATAGAAAAATATAATTGTGAACAGAGTAAGGTTAGTTTTACAAGACGCGATAATTCGGTGAGATATATTAAAATATTTATTAATTTGATTTGATTATTTAATTAAATTTCAGGGCCCGTTTATTTTTTAATTTTATTTTCTATTAATAATTAAATCAATTTTTCTCTAATATTGGTGTATTTATTTTGATAATAAAATTTGTATATATTTTTGTTTGTATAAGACTGTAAAATAAATAATTAAAATCAATGTTTCTCACTTTTATAAAATTTTGTAAAAAATAAAAAGTTTAAAATTAAAGTGTTAGTCATTATTTCATTATATTTCACTACTGTTTTCGATCGTTTTGTAATATGTACTCTCCTGTTATTAAAAAACCAAAGGTATCTTAGGATCGTGATAATATGCGGTTGAATTTGGGATTAAATTAATTGGTATTACATTAATTTTAAACTAAAAACAATCATGTAAGGATTATTTTTATTTGAAACTATTTTGATAAGGAGATATTTTGTAATAATTTCGATATTTCACCCTTGAAATAATTGATCGTTTAATTGGGATATTTTAATGTTTTTATTATTGTCATGGAACATTTAATCATGTAGAGTAGACAAATGAAATGGCAGAAAATACACCAATATTTTTAGGAGTTAGGTAATATATATTAATTATTGGTAGGTGTAGTAGATACTGGAGGTACCACCAATTCACATGAAATAATATAAATATTTTGACCTGATTTGAATGTTCCGATGGAGTGAAATTCGATAAAATGGTTTTTAATAACGTTTTTTGATCTAAAACGAATATTTTGATCATAATTTGAGGGGTCACAAGTCATTTTACCTTAAATATTAATAGTCAAAAAATTCAATTTTTAGGTTTGTTATAGAAAGTTTTCCGACAAAGAAAATTTTATGAAAATGTTTTAAATCAACGCCCGTTCATGTTAATTGCATAATACAATAATAATTCGCGGGGTCATAGGCCATTTAAGCCGAAAAAATTATTTTAAAAAAAAAGTTGTATTTGAGGGTGGGTTATGGACAATTTTCCGATGGGGTGAAATTCGATAAAATAGTTTTTACTAGCGTTTTTTGATCTTAAACGAGTATTTTGATCATAATTTGAGGGGTCACAAGTCATTTTACCTGAAATATAAATAGTTTAAAAATTCAATATTTTGGGTGGTTATAGAAAGTTTTCCGACAAAGAAAATTTTATGAAAATGGTTTAAATCAACGCCAGTTCATGTTTATTGCAATCCAATAATAATTCGCGGGGTCATAGGCCATTTAAGCTGAAAAAAGTTTGTAAAAACTAAAAATGTAATTACATACAAATAAGAGATACATGTAAATAAAATTGAAGAAAATAAAAAGAAAAATTTTGCGAAAATTATTTACAACTAACAAAAACTGTCTGGTATAATATTAATTAACAATCACAAACATCTTTCATACAAAATTATTATCATCGAAAATTTAGGTGGGGGTTAAAATTTCGTACCTGCCCACCCAGCAAAAATTTCGTTCCTACGCCCCTGTTACTAGATAAAGCTATTGTCGGTGTAACAAACTTGGTTTTAATTTTCAAAATACCCAAAAAAAAAAAAAAACAATCATAGAGAATTCGTGTAAAAACATTGAGAATTTTGTGAAAAATCTAAAAATAAAGTAAAATAAATAAATAAATAATACTGTTTATTCATTAAAATAAAAATTTTTTATAAGAATGCTTCAATAAATGGGGTATATGTATATACGGATGACTTTTAAGGGAAGATAACCGGTATTTACCTTAATGACATATTGGGAATCCGTTCAAAATCATGCCACAATAGTCGGTGTTTTAATATAACAATGTTTTCATATATCTACAGATTGTTCATTTTTCAAAATAAGAATATTTTTAAGTCAATACTCATTTTTATCTCTGTATATTAACCAATTTTAAAATAAAATTTTAATTTTAATAATAATTTATAATTTTAATTTTTATTTTTATTTTAAAATAAAATTATAAATTTTATTTGTCACTTTATACGAATTATACTTTCTTTCCATACAAAACAAATCAATTTGTAAACAAGCCCTTGAAAACTACAATATCTCGTAATAATAAATTTTATCAAATATTTTGCAAAAAAAAGCTATTAAGAAATTATTTGAATTTTGTAGGAGTGTTCATTAAAAAAAAAAAAAAAAAGAATAACTTGCAAACATCTTAACGACAAAAAAAATCAACTATAAAATGTGTATGTTTTTATTATCAACTTAAATTATAAAATGTATTATATTATTAATCATAATAGGATAATTATATTATCTAATCATATTACGTTATTTAATATGATTAGATAATTTAATTATCCTAAAACAAAGAATTTTTTACTAATCTTAGGTGAATTATATTTAATTAAAAACAATTATTAGCTTCTGCTTGAAATACCCCAGTTACTTAAAACAATTTATTTTCGATACAAATGTAAAACGTAGCATTCTATTCAGACGTTAACCAAACTGAAGTTCGATTAAAAATTACACCACAATCAAATATTAATGTAATTAATTTGCTGAATCCAAAATGAATTTATCATTCTTTTTTAATAAATATAATAAATACCATTTTCTTTATCAAATCTAGTCCAATGGAAACGGGGCGTTGCATGGATTAACATAATAAATTCGATACTAGGACTATGTTATCTTTCTTAATTTTCATTTGCAAATTTTTGCATACACTCAGCACCTTTCCCAAATTACATCTTCCTAGTTTCCTTCGCTCAAAAATTTGGTATTTATGTAAATTTTATTTGTGTTTATTTGTTTATTTATGTAAATTTGTTTATTTATGTCAAGATTACAATTTCGTAGAAAAATCTGATGTGGTTCTAATTCAGCTTGCAAGATTTGATACTCACATTCATGCCAAGCAAAATACATGCTTGTAATCAATTAAGTATTAAATGATTGAATCCTTTGTTTAACTTTTTAATTATTCGTCCTTATTTTATGAGAAATCAGTATTAAAAGTATTCTCGAAAAAGAAAAAACAATTTAACAAAAATTTAATTTTCAATAGAATAAAACAACTCCTACAATATTTTATAGACTCTCGTTAAACAATACCACACACGTAGAGAGCGATTGGCCTCTAGTGATTGTCCAAATTAATAAGATTTGTTATAATAGGTAGTTTTTAATTATTGAAAATAAGTTTATTGTGATTATTATAAGTGTATTAACTGATAAAATATTTCGATTAAACATTGTATATTGAATTGATAAATTGTCTTGGAAAATTGGTAAGCAATTATTATATTAGGGATCCGTAACATATAAGCAAATACAGTCTCTGTAATATAAAAAACCACCCATACCAATTTTCCATTACCAAGTTTATAAAAATACATCAGCCTATCAATATCAATTTTTACTCAGAAATTGCAGATGTATTTGTTAATTTTTACTCAACAGAAAACTGCGTTATCTGTATCCCAATGTCAATTACAGCATCAAGTAGACACAAGCTAGAAAATTTGGAATAAGTAAAACTTTTTTTGTTAGAAAATATAGATAGTTGGATATAAAATTTTGGGTTGGTTTTCTTGTATGGCAAGAAAAATTGCAAATTTGTGTAAATCATATTTTGGCATTTAGCACAAAATCAAGCAACTGGCTGAAGTTACAAAATTCCTCTTATTTTAAATATTTTCAGTGTTGATATAATAATAAGTAAATAAATCAAATCAGTTCATCGACACAGTAAATAAAAGAAAAAGAAAATATTTATTTAGTTTTCGAAGAATACCAACGGAACCATGTGCGAACAAGGAATATTTCAAATGATGACCTTTTTTTTTGAAATTTCGTATTGAAAAATTGTATATAAATTCACAAACAGTTATTCGAATTATCAGTACAAATTGAAAAAATGTTACAGTTTCTACGAATAATTACATTATTGTTCGCAGTTTCAATCACTTTATGTAAGAATTTTACTTAATTTATATATTATTTTTATTTTTAACAATGAAAAAAAAGTATGAAATAATTCGAATATTTTCTTTGTTTATTGAGTATCTATTGGTAATTTGTTTTCTTTTAAGTGTAAAGCGTAATGGAAGTGATGTGTGATATTAAAAAAGAAATTTAAATAATTTAAGCACAATTATTGTCTTGCCAAATTATTTAAATTAATATACACCCTTTTTCACTAGAGTGTATAAATCTGTAACAATCTTTAAATAAAGAAAAGTTAATCATGTAACCGTGTTTTACCTTTTTAATTTAAAAACGTCATTTAAAATCAGCCATTTGAAAAAATAATTGGTAATTAGTCAGAAGTGTGGGTCTTACTTTGATTTTGCTAGCAATTGAAATTTAAAATAGTAAAGGACCTAAAAAACATTGAAAAATTAACGAAACGTAAATGTCTAGATCCCTTTTTATTAAAATTAAATATATATTTTTGTTTTTTTGTTTTACAGCGAGGTCAGCACCGACTGACAACAATGATATACGTTTATTACCGAGACCTGACTTTGCAAACTACCTAGAGCATTTGATCAAAATTGAACAAGAAAATGAAATTAAAAATTCGGTAGAATCTAGTGAAGAAGATGATGCCGACGATGATGAGGATGACTCAGATGATATTCAAAATGAAGATTTCTTGAGATTTGAAGACGACAATGGAGTATGGCGTACAATTGACTTAACAGCATCACTTGAGCCTGAAGAATTATATGACTTTTACAATTTATCTTGGGTGGATCAACCAGAATATGATATAAATCTTTTATCTGGCCGGAATGCTAATATTGAACCAAGAAAAGTTTCTAGCCATGTATCACATAATTTATACGTTCGTGATGAACCGGAAATGCCATATGAAATTACACCGGTAAACGGTCGTGATGCCCCATTTGACATTAATCATCCGACAAAAGTAATTGTTCATGGGTGGTTAGAAAACGAAGATAAGAATTGGTTGAAAAGTATGAAAGATAAATATTTCATTGGCGGTAATTACAATGTAATAATTGTCGACTGGCAATATTATGCATTAATGGAATACACAATCGCCGCACAAAAAACAAGAAAAATTGGTACATACTTGGGTCAAGTATTAGTATCTCTAATTAAAGCTGAAAAAATTCGCGTCGAGGATATTCATATCGTTGGTTTTTCATTGGGTGCACATATTGCTGGAATTGCAGCTAAAACTGTTATAGCACAAACTGGAAAAAAGGTAGGACGTATTACTGGTTTAGATCCAGCTGGTCCAATGTTTGAATTTCCAATTTTATCTCGTAAAAAAACACGTTTGATAAAAGAAGATGCACTGTTTACTGATATCATACATACTTGTGCAGGAAGATTAGGATTTAAACGTAGTATTGGTCATGCTGACTTTTATCCAAATCAAGGAAAAAATATTCAGCCTGGATGTGGAGTTATTAAGAATAGTAAGTAATTTTTGTTAGTATTTTAAAAGTTTTCTGTCTGAATATTGGCACGTTGAAATGAACACGTTACTACTGGAGTCACATTATAAACTACAGGCTGGTTGTTAGTCAGTCAGCCATGTAGAACACAAAAGATAAACACATAATGCAACCCCAATTATTTTATTTTATTTTTTGGCCATCAGATATACCAATATTGGATTGAAATTAGTAAATATTTGTGTTTTCAATACAGTGCCTCTACTAAAACGTATAAACTATTTTTGCAAAATGAAAAAATTATTTCATTTTTTTTCCAGTTATCTGCAGTCACAACAGGGCTCACACATTTTACAGTGAATCAATTAACTCTGAACGGTTTGTTGCAACATCATGCCCGTCTTGGAAAAAATTCAAGAAAGGTAAATGCAAGGGAAATGAAATCGCAACAATGGGATTGTATTTAGATTCTACAAAAGCAACCGGAAAATATTATTTGCGTACTAATAAACGATCTCCATACGCCAAAGGAGGATAAATCTTTTAACGCATAGTAACAAACGTATTCTACACATTTTAACCCCGATTAAGATAAAAGTATAAAATTAGACATAACCTTAGGGAAGAAATATTACGAACAATTTTGATCATATACTTGTCTTATTTAGTCTATAAGAAAAATAAAAAAATCGTCTGGTAGGTGGCGGGGTATGGAAGACCAAAAATGTAAAATTTAAAAAAAGTCGTTCGCTCAACTTATATAATGTGATAACAGTCAGTATAATCAAAAAAATGGCAAACATATTAGTTAAGGAGACAGTTAATTTGTTCCACATTGTATTATTGTATTCACTTTATAAAAACATTTTATATATTATACAATCGTATTGAAACGCTAACAACGGAATCAATTCGCACGCATCCCCCACGTTTATATGTATATACGTACTACTTGCTACATGTAGAAGTAACGACTAACCAAGAGATGTCTGAAGACGATGGATGCATGCGTTTGATGATGCGATTTCTAATTAATTTATACAAGATTAATTTATATATTTTGTACCAAGCATATAATCACATTGATTTAAAGTATGTATTTATTGATTTATTATTGAATAAAATAAAAGTTTTTAAATTATACAATCTTCAAAGTTTTATAATTATTTTATTATTGATGAGAACTCTAGGACTTTTCGAATAAATTTCGATTTTTACCCGAATTTCCTAGATTCAATTATTTTTAAAATATTAAAATATTCGACATGCTTAGAGTAGGAGAAGAAAACATTCCGCCAGCTAAAATTCCAGTAAAGTATCTAGGTGTTCACACTTATATAGGAAAATTTCATTTGTGCAACATACATTTGTGGAACAACAAAAGCAAAAGTAGCAATCATAGAAATTTACCCACTGATGAATACAAATAGAAAACTTATGACCAAAAATAAAAAATTACTGTACACGGCAATGTATACGTAAGGAAATTTTTTTCAAAAATTATATAGGCCTGAAATTTAAAATTTTGGCCTTAGTATCTCATGGGTCTTATCTGCCATAGGTTATTAATTTTTACTCAAAGCAGAAAACTGTTTTATCTATATCACAGTGTAAACTAAAGCATTTTGCACAAGCTAAAAAATTAGGTAATGTAAAATTTGTTTGGTACCAAATAGAGAGTAGGAGTGCTGATACACAATTTTTAGTAATTATCCAAGAAAACATGTAAATTTGTGTAAATCATCGTTAGACAATAAGCACAAAATCAAGCATCTGGCTGAAGTTACAATTGCTTTTATTTTAAATATATTAAATTTTGATAGAATATAAAGTAAATAAAACAAATCAAAATTTATATATAAAAAAAAAAACATTTATTTAAATTTCGAAGGATAACTACGGAACCAGTTCCGTACAGAGAATATTTCATGTCATGGGCCTTTATTCAAATTTCGTATTGAAAAATTGTATATAATTCACAAACGGTTAATCAGTACAAATTGACAAAATGTTACAGTTTCTACAAATAATTAACTTATTGGTCACAGTTTCAATCAAGATTTTATGTAAGAATTTGAACTAGAATTGTAATGAGTCTTAATAATAAGTGACAAAGTGCTACAAACAAAAGTTGTTTTTAAGTCATTAGTATTGTTAATATTTAAGTATTCCCTTATCTCTATCGTAAAATTATAGATCAAAAAAAAATTTGAACTAGAATTATAATGAGTCTTAATAATCAGTGAAAAAGTGCTACAAACAAAAGTTGTTTTTAAGTCATTAGTATTGTTAATATTTAAGTTTTCCCGTATCTCTATCGTAAAATTATAGATCAAAGGTGAATGACATCCATTTGGCGGATTTGGTTAATTCACAAAATACAACATCAAAATTTCAGCAAATCTATTTTTGTTTTAGAGTTATCTGGCAAACGAAAATATAGATACCCGTACCGATATTTTGAAATACTTTTATGTGTCAGGTGCTATCAACTTTAAACTAAATTTAATATACCATTATTTCTGCTTATTCCCCCTTATATATCGGCTATTACATTCAATATAATCACATAAAATCATATATATTATATGGGTACACAAATTAGTATGTATTTTGTGTAATATTTTTTGGTTTATCAAAATATCTTCTTCATACTATAAAGTTTTCACTGCGTTGTTTCAGGTATGTTACCTTTGTTCTTCGTGTTCCTTTGTAAACACTTTAATAATGAAAAGAGTTATAATGTGTACTAATAAGTCTTAGTCATACAAATACATCCGTATATATATATATATATATATATATATATATATATGTCTATTATGGTTTGTAACAGTAAAATATTATGTTTTACATTTTCTTAATATTCTCTTTTCATCCATGAAATTCGTTAATTTTATTTGAATGAAAATAATTTTCACGTACTTGTACCATAATTAAATATCTTTTTATTCGACGAATAAACTGTTAAATTTTGTCTTTATAATTTTTATAATTTGTTTCAATATAAGGTAAATAAATATACATTTTTCCGGGATAGTACATAATTACGGGAATTTTTACTTCAGAAAATTATACTCAGTGCAGAAATTTATAATTTTTTTAATAATATCACAACCATTAGAAGTAATATGGGTAACATTATACCCCTAAAATATGTGCAAACCGAAAAACCCATCGACCATCAGTAAGACAGTGGTGCTGTATTATTATGGATGTTTTAAATTCCAGATAGATAAATCATATTTAAATTTGATAAAATATTTATTGAAATAGATAAACGAAGTGTTTTAAAACTATTTCGATTAATTTCAACTTATTTTCTTGACAAAAACGTCTTTTTATGCTTCCCGTAATTATGTTATTGAATCTGAAAAGCAGACTCTAATTACGGATTTATCCCGTAATTACGATAAATTAATTTATCCAAGAATTAGAGACAAATACAAATCCTTTCTCCTTGACGAAAATAGACATTTTAAGGGATTTTTGAATTACCATTTTTTATATTAAACCAACTTTGATGTGAGAGAAATTTATATTTAATTCGTTAATCATCTCCAAAGTATGTTATGTCTAAATATCCCGTAATTAGGTACATTTACCTTAATAGTAAATATTTTTCCAATTTTTGTATGTATAAATTGTAAAGAAAATGGCAAATAACAATTTTATGAGAATAAATACATTATTATAGTAAAAAATATTTTTAAAAACAATCTTTTATTTAAATGCTCTAAGATGAAAAAATAAACTATAAATTAAATCAAACCGATCAATTCATTACTCTACATAATTTATACGATTGTAAAGATCCAATTATATTTTGTCAAGATCATGTTACATTTTACATTTTATTTTATTTACATAGGTAAATCTCGCGATAAGCTTTTATATCATAAATTGTAATAAATTGATAGGTTTGGTTCAATTTCAAGTTTATTTGATTCTTTTCACACTATTTTAATAAATAATTTTTTGTTTTTTTGTTTTTTTATTTATTTTAAACTTTTTATTAAAGTCATTTTTTAGTGATTAAGGGTAGCTAGGGGAAAGAAAAAGAAACCATTTTTACGTTTGAATGATTAGTTTTCCAAATATCATTGTCAGTATTTTCGGTATATTGCGCGCGGAATACGATTAAAAGGAATACCTCTAAAACGGTTATTAAACGGAAGTTATTTTTGTAATTTTTAGATCGAATTAGCCAATAGAGAAAATTGTAAAAAATTTTTTTACAGTTTTCCATTGATTTCAACAACCCCTGAAAATCGATTAAATAGTAAAATTCAAATATAACACCTTTTAAATTATAGGAATCGTAATCAACAATCCAATCGCTTAATCGAAAATAAGAATATTTTTTTGTGTTTTTTAGAACATATTTATCTTAAAAAATCCAAAAACAATTGATCACTAGTGCTATATAAATTTAACAAAAGACTATTTTCTAAACGGCGAAATATAGTCAATAAACATCTTTTTAACCAAAATTTAAAATTTATTGCCGATACTAAAATTAGTTGAGAAAATAGATTCGACAACTTAAATTTTTTAACAATCCTATTTGGAATTTTAACTATTTTCATTTACAAGTAAAGATTTATGATGGAAAATACCAAACAGAAATAATAAAAGCAAATACTAGAACATTTTCGGAAAAGCCACAAATAAAAGAATCAAGTAACAAAATATCTATATACCCATCATAGTTTAAAGTTAAAACATTTAAACTTTACACAATAGAAAATATTTGTTTGGATGACAGTTTTCAGATATAAGTTTTAGATACTTTAATGCACTTCAATACATTTTAAACATACGTTTTGTATCTTACGATTTATGCTGAATATATAAAAGATACATGTAAAAAAAAAAAAAACATTTGAAACAACACATACATCAATTTAAAAAAAAACAAAAACAAAAAGGTCTGGAATGGAGTACTTAAATGCATATCTATTTTGGAGTATTGCCAAGGTAAATGTGCACAGTTTCCACATAAAATTATAGTTGGTACATTTACAACAGATATATCAAACAAATCATTTGTAATTGTATCCAACGTGAACCAACAAGTGGTTAGTTAACAACAAATATATTGCAGTGATGTTCAACACAAAAAGATACTCTCTGAGACCATACATAATAATAATAAATATTATTTGCATAGAAAAATCATAACAATGAATCAGGCTATAATATTTTATTTTTATATGTTTATAAAATAAATTAATAAATGTTATGTTTTTTATCTGTTTTCTTAAAAGTTGTATAACATAGATGTGTTATTGTAAAAATTCATTTTTATAAAATAATAATGAAAACTCTTAACTTTGTCTAATTTTTACTACGAACATTTAAAAAAAAAAAAAAAAAACGTAAATGTACATTATTTTGGAAATATATGGGTAACGTAGATAAGAATTATTGTGAAAAAAGAAATTATGGGTGGAGGTGATTTATATTTTTTTTATGTTTATAATTTCAAATAAAAAGAATTTAATGCTTCTTGATTATTTAAAATTTGGGCTTTTATTTAATAAATAAATTCCAAGGACTTCTATCAAATTTAATTTTTGGATTTTAAGTTCTGCATTCATCTGACCAATACAGGTCATACAACTGATATTGAACACAAGCCGGAGGTGTTAGATATTTGCAGCAAAAGCTTAAAGTTACATTTGTTAGAACCCCTGAAGTTGAATACATTAAATAAAAACATAAATTTTAAGATTTTTTCTAATCAAATAGACATTTATAAATCCACTTTATTAAATTTTAAATTATAAATATTGAAAAAATATTAAGCAACTCCACCCATAGTTTCTTCATTCACAATAATCTTACCTACTTTCCCTTTATATTTCAAAAATAAAATAACAATTATTCTTTACTTGATAATCACTTTATAAATCGAAAGTACAGACGTAATTAAAAAAACAAAGTTTTAAGTGAAAATTAGAGAAGTTAAAAGTTTGCAATTCTAATGAAGACAGAAAGATTCGTTTTATTCTAAAAACCTCAGTGACTTAAGACCTTTCATTTCAGCTATTAAACACCCAAATTGGATGAGATGAGATGAGAGCAAGGCGCGAACATTCAAGTTGACTTTCAACTCTTATGATTTTCTCTACTGAAAGTTAGATATCTCCTGTTCTTAAGAAGATTTGTTTTGGTCTAAGAGCAATCGGTGACTCAAGACCTATCATTTGAGCTATTAAAGAAATTGGATGAATAGGAGATTGTTGAGATCAAAACACATGCATAGCTTATTTTTGTGTGATTTAAATGATCCAAACAAGCCATATAAAATGTCATAGCTTAAAATTAACGATTCAAGTTTCTTAAATTTGATAAATGGACATAATGAATAACTCAAAATTTTGACAGGATTACAATCTTCTTCTTATAGTAGGTAAAGGGAGTAAAAATGTTAATACAAATTTTCGATCATATTTTATGATATTTTAATTTTTAAACTGCATAAAATTTGACAATAAATTTGAATTTTTTAAATTTAATGACAGACAACAAAATATTATTTTTATTTAATTAAAATATTTCGAATATGCACCTTATATACATAAATATGTTTAAAAAAAATAGCAAATAAAATAAAATTATTCACCCACGAAATGTTTTATTTTTTATATTTTTTGTTTCTTTAAAATCACAAAATTGTGTCTCATTAAATAATACGATTGCGTGTACCGTTATAATAAAAAAATCCTTGCTGGGGGATTTTATATATGAAAACATGAAGTGAAAGAAAAAATATTATAATAATATAAATAAAATCACGAAATATTTTGAATTATAAACGAAACGAATTTATATTAAAATATTGTCTAAGAAACAAAACCAACTTCAAAAAAATAGATACTAAGTTAAAAATGCCACCATAAAAAACAACAAGTTCCGATTTGTGTTTATATATGAAGAAAAAAATCAAAAAATAAAAATAAAAAATAAAATTTGCGTTGGGAAAAAAAGTTTTTTCAAATATATTCCTATAAAATTTGTAACCTATTCGATAATAATTTTTTATCTGGAATCAACCATACACATAAGTTTATTGAATTATAAAATATAAATATACAACTATATTTTTCCAAATCTCTTTTGTTTTGTTTTTGGATCTTTTTTAGTATAAAAAATTATAAAATAAATTTTTTAAATATATTGAAAAAATTCTCAAATTTTGTTTTGCTTTCGATTAGTTATTTCAAAATAACTAATTGAGTTGCGCCATCGACATCGCCCCCTTAAAATGCAACTCTAGAAACAGGGGGTATATTGTGATTTTATCACATTTAGTTGTAAAACTAGCATATAAAATCCATAAAAATTCTTGAACGCTAGTTTTCCTTTCGAAAATTAATTTTAAAATATATTATAAGTAAAGATTGTTTATGTTAAAAATTTAATTTAATTAAAAAAAAAAAAGAGAAAGTAATAATTATTTTTATTAAGGAAACTAAGGGTAAATACCATTTCACGCTATGAAGATAGAATATCGTATATAGAAAATTATCAATATGAGAACCTCCTACAGTTTTGAAGTCGGCTAATAAAATGTACCTGGTATATTCATCATACATACATTACTACCAAGTAGTTTACCAATTGAATTATAATTCTTGGTACAATTATCGAAAACAAAATTATTATATTTACTATTTATTATAATTACTATAAATTGTTAAGGGTTTTATTAGAATAAATCAAGTTAATTAATTATTAATTGTTTAAATACCCAACATTTGTAGAGTACAGATTATTCAATTATTATTGAATTATGCCTCAAATAGCAGATTCAAGCTGACCGTTTTACTCTCTTTTACTGCTAGTTAAAGGAAGTCTTGTAATCCTGTTAAGCTTTGGATTTCGATTTTTGACCAGATGTACACGCTTTAAAGATTAAACATGATTTTAATTACAAAAATAGTGGAATGTAGGAATATTCTATATATATCTAAGAGTTAATATATCGATATTAATTTTCAAGTGTTTTACGTGGTGGCCAAAGTAGCACTAAAAATTTTTTTTAAAACTCAGTGTGTACAGAACATTGTAAGCTATTTTAAATACTTTATTTGAAACATGTCTTCGGGAAGATTCAAATAAGACAGAAAAATTTCAACTAATCATGTGTTGCTACATACTTCAATATATTATTTTAATAGTTTCTTGTATTAAAAACAAGCAAAAAAAAAAAAACAAATATTTCCAAAAGTATATAATAGTAAAAGAAATCCCAGGACGCGTTGTAGCAAATATTTGTATTAACCATTGGACAAATAAAAATATTTTTTAAGATATTACTCGGTTTGATTACTACAGTCAGTAACAAGTATCCAAGTAAAATTAACAATACCATGTTAAGGGTTAAATTTATATTATAACAAAAGATTATTTTAAGATGATAAACAATATCTTTGTTTATACAGAAACGACCCTTATGAATAATACTAATTTAAAATTAAAAATAATAAATGGGTAGCCCAGCTCCAATGTATATGCAAATGAAATTGATTTTTACGAAAAAGAAAAACAAAACAAACAAAAAAGTAGTATATTTCATTCTTTTAAACACATAAAGTATGTAGCACAGTTTTTTATAAATCGTAAAAGAAAAACCACTACTATATGAGTAATCATGAATATAATTTTTTTTACAAACGTAGTTTTGCTCAAATCAAGTGGAACTGTATTGCTTTTCAAAAACACTAAACGTTAAAAACTCAAGCCAAGAATTTTTTATATATAAAATAATTCTTAATTCGGGTTTTGGGGTCTTTTAGTCTTTTAAATATTGCCAAATTATTTTTAATACAAGAATGAATTACAAAGCAATAAATCATGGTAGGAACAAAAAATGAAGTAAATTTTTTTTTTTTTTTTTTTTTATTTTCTATTGGATTATGACCATTAACACAACCTCATTTATACGTAGCCTTTAAAAGTAGAAATTTAAAGTAAGAAAAATAGCATATATCTTCATATAAACGCCCGAACCATAAGGCTTTTTCTTTCCATTCTGACGACAAACCTCACTATTTGAAGGTTAAAGAACGAAATTGATTATTTTATGGAGATGCAATTTATTTAATTATTGTATTTTCCTAAGAAGATTCGCTTTGAGATAAAAAACGCTCATTTGAAACCACTTAGTAACGAAACATGACGATAGACCATTTAACAAGCGTTCTTGTAACAGCAATTATTTGTTTCAAAATTATATATGATGGCATATTGTTCCTTAGAAATTCTATAGCAAATTATTCTGTATTTTTAAATAACATCTAGTTTGTTATTTTCATAGGAAACAAATCTCTGTCTCCTGCCATTGACATTGCATTCAAAAGGTCGTATCGTGATACGAATTCGAAAACTGATAAAAACGGAAATGAAACTGAATTTAATTTTTTTAGTATTTTTAACTAGCATTCATAAAATACTAGAAATATCCAGTCTATACAGTTATATATAGTTATATATAGTATTCATGTATAATAAACATATGTATTGTTATTACCTATATGTATTGATTATCCTAATTTGAGCTAAAATTGAGGAGAATTCAAATATTTTACAAAAAAATGTTTCAACGAAAGTTGTTTGTTTCAAAACAAACATTTTTTGTGCTGGAACTTTTCTATATTTTATAGTTTAAAAGTTGGATCAAGGATCCATTGGACCCAATAGACCGATTTTGCTAGCGAACTTTTTTTATGTTCAGAATACGTAACTAAAATTTCAGCTCGCTATGCCTTTTTGTCACACTAATCGAGATGACGGGCGGATAGAAATGAAATAATAAGATGTTTCTATGAACACCTACACCAAAATTTTGTTTATGTGGTCAATATTATGTAGCGTTACAAACTTTAAACTAAAATTCATATACTCTGACATATTATGTATTTCGACTGTAAAAAGTTTTAAGTAAAACACACTAACCAAGGACTTTTAAAATGTATTAAATAGTCTTACCTTTATTTAAATTAAGCGTGCCCTTCGTTTACATTTGAATGACTAATACTCATGATCAAATTTTTATCAAAAAATCAGTTCATTCTCATTTGCATATAAAATATGATGTTTTAAATTACGTCACCATACTGAAAACTATATATCGCGTCAAAACAACTGCATGTAATACTTTAGACAAGAAAAATACTTTACGAAGAAAAGTTTCTATAAATGGAAAATGTTAAACATGTTTTGATGATGAAACATACATTTCTAGAACAAACATTGTCGAAGTTTTCTATGTATGAGTGTGTGTTGAATCGAAATAGATTGACTTGTCAAGAGGAACTGAGACTACCTGTGTTAACTATACCTACACACAAGTAGATAAATGCTCTCACGTCTGGTGTAGTAATATGCTTCGTAGAATATCAAATATGTATCTTGTCGTTTCTCTTGAAGAGTTGTTTTTTTTTTTGTTAAATTTATACAATTTTTCACCTGTTACTTGTTTTTAGAAGTACATTGGCAAATTTCATTCTTGATTAAATTGTCAACTCTACTGATATATGAACGTTTTACAGAAATTGAAATGTCAATTCTGAAAATGCTGAAAATGTTGTGGGCTGTAGTATAATATATTATACGCAATGAGCACCGTGCATTAGAATGTTATCATTCGTTTCAACTCTGTGAATGGTATATGATTTAACATAGGAAATTTATCAAAATTTATTAACTAATTTCAATGATTAATTATTTATATTTGCCATTAAAAATAATTACTAATGAAATTTTCAATCCAATAACTTCAATTAAATATCTTTTTTTGTAATTATTCAATAATTTTTGTTTGATATTTGCTATA
>CM035593.1:51426465-51513091 GCA_020423425.1 Chrysopa pallens | reverse complement strand
AGAATATTCTTTATTTGTCAATACAATTTCTTTCTTGTTTTCAAATGAGACATTTACCAGCATGACATTTTTAACTCAATCTGTCTTTCTAACAGAGCTTTAATTGGTTATAAATTCATAGAACTCAATTGAATGATTTTGATGATTCACGAACTTTTAAGTTTGCTACCGTAATATCATATCACTTTGTAATTTCCTTTGATCTACTTTTAGTAGAAGGCAGGCAGACAGACGAAAATGGACTAATTATGTAATTCTATGAGCTAATAATAAAGTTTATATAACTTAATATAATTCATTTCAATGTGCAAAAGAAGTTAAGTAACTACATTTTTCATCTGTATAAAGTATATAATTTCTAATTATAGACATAATATAAGATCTATCTATAAGTAATGGCACGCAACAATGGTGCGGCTTGACCTGTGTCCACTTTAGTTATATTCTTTACCAATCTCTCTCACATACATACATGCATATGGGTACATAACAAGTGTATAATATTTACTTTGAATTTTATAGAAAAATAAATAACGTAAAATACCACACACACAACACAATAAATACTATAAACATTAAAAAAAATGTCTTATCAAATAATAAAATCAACACATCATATTTCAAAAATTACGTATATTGTGCATAATATGAATCAAATTACTGTCTGTATTTTATTTATCAAACATTTATTTTCAGATGTACATCCGCATCTCTTTATCTGGTATGTAATGTATTTAATTTACAAGAAAAGAATCAAATACGTTTACAGAGTCGATAAATAAATCATCTGCATTTGAATAATTGGTTTGAATTTGAATAAAAAATTAAAAATGCAAATAATTTAATACAATAGAGGATGTCTCTTCATTCAATTTTGATATATATTTGTATTTGGATTCTAATAAAATAAACAATACAAAATAAAATTAATATTACCTAAAAGTAATGAATAGAATTAATGCCCTTTTCTCTCTAACTCTTCTACACAATCTGCCACAAAAATATATTATCAATGAATATTATAATTATAAAATAAATAATAAATATTTAATGTACTATTTACACCTCAGCTCTACACGAAACTATTTTCCATCAAATAGTCTAATCCATAATGTGGCAGCAGTTTACAAGTTATGAAATTTATAATTTTAAAAGTGTTTTCGTAAATAATATATCCTTACCGAAAAAACTGCTTTGAGAGTTATTTCGGTAAACAGTATTTACATCAATTTAGCCACCAGAGATTGAAAAATTACAATTTTAAAAGAAGAGTAGAATCATTTTAAAAATAGTAGAATGTGTATTACGATTAAGAATCCGATATGAAGTGTCAAGCGTTGATTTTTGTTGTACCATATATTAACATGAGTTGAGCTTATAGAGATCTTAAATATGTAGGTCAATATTGTGTTTCAAACTACTATTTGTGTTGTTTTTCGAAGAAATATTCAGGTTATTTTTTCTAGCATCGACTCCATGTAAAGTTGGACTTCAGTTAGAATGAATTTTTTAGCATGGGATTGATATAATAATAATATTACATTAATATTCACACCGAATATCCTTTTGTTACAAATTATTAGATTGTGTTCCCTTTCTGTGGAATACGAATCAAGAACATAATTACAACCTATGTGGGTAGATACCATTGATACTACCTACGTCTTGCAGGTAAATTGAACTATTGTTTGTCAGATGTGCTATCAGTAATGCAATAGTGTTCCATTTTAATATGAATCAAATACGTGCTCTTCTATAGGGATTTTCAACTCAATTAAATTATCATGTAATTTGATATCTAGAAATATATACTTTTAAACTAAACATGCTGTACAAAAATTTCTAGTTTTTAACGGACCAAGATGTAAAAATGCACTTCATATTCAGTTTTTTATCATCATCTTTATACAGATCGTTTTTCATAAGTTTTTGGCATACGAAAAACAATATTAAAATACACATATATAGAATGTTACAATTTTTTACAAGTGTATATAAAAATATTAACATTGATAACCCATACATTTAAATCATACCATGTTTGTGTTGATTTATATTAATTATTATTATTTTAAACTTTTAAAAGTGGGGATCCCCAATATTAAACAATGTCTTTATTTGTGTATATTTGTATGTATAACAAAATGATATATACCTATTATATACCTAGGTTTATTTTATCATATCCTTGTAGAATCGAACTAGCTTCATTCAGAAGCTGGAAATTTTTAATGAGAGTTTCAAAAAGTTTGAAAAGGAAGTTTAAATTTTAAAATGATATATAGATAAAATTAATGTTTCAATTAAAAATAATTTCTAATTAAATTTCTTCAATTATTCTTAAAATTTCTTTTCTACGCTCTATGCACGGTACGGATAATATAAACTATTTGGGAACATACTTAATTAGAAGTGACTGCGAAAAATGAAAACTTTATTATAAATCTTCCGAATTTTCTGCGATTAAATGTTTTCTACTTTTAAAAGCAATGAATTTATTTTTTTGTTAAGCGTCACTTTTGAATAAAAAAATGTAATACGAATTACGGGGGATAATTAAATTAAGACTAGTAAATTAAATTAATACAATTTAATTTACTAATAAAAAGGAATATTAATACAAAGTATAAAGAATGAAGTGTTACACTTTTAGAGTGAACATAATAAAATTGTACTGGACCCAACCTGATTTATTCAGATAAACAAATCAGGTCCAGAGGTTTTAGAAATCGAAACCGGAAGAACTATTTGATGCTCTTTGGAGCAACACTTCATAATTTCTCCATCGTAAACTAACGAAAAGGGATTATTTAAGAAAAAAAGTTCGCACAATATGAATTTTAAACATTAATATTGAATATAGACCACACATGGTCGATTTATTTTAATAAACAAATTTAATCAAACAACACTATTGTTTAAATAATTACAATTGAATAATATACAATATGGATTTCAAAATTATTTAATTCATATTAAAATAAATCTCGTTACATTTTTGAAATATACAATTAAAAAAAAAGAAACTTACTTTAAGTTATTTTGAGGAGTACTGGTATCTCAAAATTTAATAATCACTATATCCAAATAATTATATTTTAATTAGTACTCTCATCTTGTAAAATATCGTGTTCAAAATTGCGTCTGATATTCAACAGACCTTTGCTAGGTGTGACTAGGTCGAGTGCTCGAATGCATGCCTATTGCACTATCCACTCGGCTTGTTAAGATAAGCAACCTATTTTTGTTGCTTACAAAAAATAACTTATTACATAACAAAAAAAAAAAAATTATTCTGTTGGGTTATTTGTGTATAAAATATACACAAATAACGTAACACTTTGAAATCGTTTATTCCAAATCACAATAATTATAAAATTTTAAGAAATGCGTACTTTTTAAATAAAAAATTTCAAATAATTAGTATCGTTAACTAAAAAATAATAAAATTTTTCAACCGAAAATTCGTTTATTTGATGGCATTAACTACAAGTGTGTTTTACATCTTACAAAATCAAATTTATAAAATGCAAAGAACTTAATTTGTATAATCATTACTCTTGTGTATTTTTAATTAGCTATACAATTTTGTTTAAAAAAAAATATATGTATTTAATTAATTAGTTTATAATCACAAAAAAAAAAAAAATAATAATAAAATTTTTTAAAACCAATGTTTCCCGGAGAAATACGGTAAACTACATCCTGTTGCAGTAACTAACAATATCAGACGTGTAGTGTATTCACTGAAAGATGAGGTGAAATATAAGGAAATCCGTTATTTTACGTATGAATGTAAGTTTATTGATTGTATGTATATAAAGTAAATATATCAATCATATTTATTTTTATACTGGCTTAGTCAATTGATAATATAGGAAGTAAAATTTTTTAGTTTAGTCAAAAACTCAAAAACGTCATAAAAAACGTTTGATAACGTCATCAAATATTTCGAAATATTATACCTAGTGAGTCATTTAACAAAACTTTTCGTCATTTCAATCATTTAAAATTTTTTGTTACATTCGGCCAATTCATTTTTTATGATATTCTATTAAAATATTTTTCGTAAAGAATAATAAATTTCAATCAAATTGAATTCACTACAACATTATGCATCTAATTACATAATTTCATTAAAATCCGATGAATAGATCACGATATATCGACACTTATCCACTGTCGAATATAGGTACTTGAAGCTATATCTCCGAGACGCCTTGACTGATTCAAAATGTATTTTCTATAATACATTTATATAATAATTAATTCTCCATGACAGTAAGAGCACTTTATGTTTTTCACGTTTATTCGATCCGATTTTCGATTCTTCTTGTATAAAAAATAGTCAATTTTGACACAATTTAAACTATTACCTAATGTAACATAATATTATACCACGCATGTTCATTAATTAATGGAAAAAGAATGCAAATCCATTTCCAAAATCAGGCAATCTCGAAAAATTCCACAATACCACAAATTTATAAATTTTTGTTCATGATCAAAGATATCTATAATAAATTTCAAGATTGTTAGTCTCATCATGGCATTTCAAATAAGGGATAAAGATAGAAAATTGTTATCAATAAAATGAAAATTATGACTCAAAATTAGTGGGTTTCAAAAAAAAAGTTTACTCAAATCGGTTGAAATTGGGCCAAGATATCGAAAAAATTAATTTTTGAACTTATTGACGTCATCAAAATCAATAAAATTAATTTTGCTCTATTAAAGTCAATTGTTGTCCAATTTTGGCAATCAAAGTATGCAATACTACTAAACTTAGGTAAAATACAAATATTTCTTGGTTGTTTAATTGGCCACGAGGAAATAATTTATAGTAGCATTGAGTAAAAAATTTGTTTTTTTATGTAGTCTGTTGAATTCTATTTATTTATTTATTGATTGTTTAAAATTTTAATCTAATATATTAGTATTTGAGTACGTTGTTTGGTTATATTGATTAGCTTAAGGAAGGATGGGCAAATAATGAATGCCAAAAAAAGAGACTTTTTTTTTATAGCCAACGTTTCATCAACTTTGTTGACTTCTTCAGGTTTCTACAATGAGAAACATTTATTTGCACAATATTAAATGTAAAAAAATTATAAAACATTTATTTCCAAAATATTAAATGTAAAATAATTATTAAAATTTAGTACAACATTAGCACGTAAATACTTTTGTCTAGATTCAAATAATTTAGAAAATAATAAAAATTATTAAACGAACATTATTTAACAAAATTATTTCCCAAAAATTAGACATTTTTACAATCGTGCATTAAAGTGGATAAAATTATAAATATATTTCATTGAAAGATCACAGTGTACATAGTGTTTGCATCTTCTCCACATAACTAAAAACATGCCAGTAACGTTTTATTTATTGTATTTAATAATTTAGAGTAAATTAATCAGTCACTTATATAATATTTCAAAAAGGGTCTACTTAAGTATTTGTGTTATAATGTATTTTTTATAACTTAAAAATTAATGTTCTTATCGGAATAGACATTTGCTAGACCCACATTATTTCTGCAAACACCATAACTAAGAGCTGAAATGAAATTAATTATGCATATACATTTTTGGCCTCTATTTTTCCCATGTTTATTTCCTTAAAATTATTAAATTTCAATAATATGCTATGGCTATGTATATTATATATATAAATTTATATTACAGTAGATTTGGCTTTATCTTGTATATCAATGTCGAAAAATTTTAAAAATATTATTATAGTTTTGTGTTAAGGTAGTATGAGCACCGTGCCCAGCAAAATTGTTTTCGCTCGTTTCTACGGTTACAAAATACTAGTTCATCAATCAAATGATATATAACGTAATTATGGTTTAACATATGAAAATTATCAAATTTATTAACTAATTTAAATGAATAATAATAATAATTTAATAATATTTGCAATTAAAAATAGTTACTAATTTCTTTAATCATTCTTACATTCAACCTTATAAATTCAATTAAATGTCTTTTTTTTTTTAAATTATTCAATAGTTTTTGTTGGACATTTGCTATATAATTTATATGAAACAATTTAACAAATAATAATTGTTATTTTATACATATATACACACGGTATACGATATCTTCGAGAATATAATTGAAAAAGTAAATTATTTTCTTACTTAACTTATATGTATAATTGTTTAGTGTAATTTCTTGCACATAACATATTTGAAGGGTTTTAAAAAGAATAGTTCTTGTAACAACTGACATGTTACATGCGCTGCGAAATGTTTAAAGATATTACATACGCAATATATATTGTTTTTTTACATGGTATTCGTTATTCATAGATTTTATATAACTTTCCTAAAATTTGCTGTTCATAATTTGAATTTGAAATGGGAAATGTGCTGTGTACGTTACTGAAACACACAACAGTACCAGTTTTATGGGTATATCGTGAACAAAAATCTGTATTTTAACAAATTAACGAAATGTAATGACAAATTATGGTGTTTCTTTTAAGGTGAAAAAAATAAGTTTTAAGAGTATTTTTAACCAAAAACCATTGATACGAATATTAAAAACAAATAATGAATGCTTTGTTTTTGATAAGTATTTATAAAAATATATTTGTTACCCAATTTTTTATTGCAAAATTCAGATTTTACGTTATAATAAGATTTTACGTTATAAGATTTCGTGTAGAGGTATGTGTATACTAATGCGGCCATTTTGCATGACGAGGACAAGTATATTTCCTAATTAAAATTGCACAATGAGAGTAAAGAAATTTTTACTCTAATAATTGCCCCAATAATCATTTTCCCCAATCAAACATATATCACAAAATTTCTTAAATACATTGCCCGAAAACCGCCAAGCTCTAAGTACTTAGTTTCAAGATGAATGTTAACACACAATTTTTTTCAGCGGATTTTTTCGTAATTTCTTCTTGTCTTTGAAAAATTCAAACAAAATTAACTAAAGTTTATTACTAAATTAATATGTAAGGGATTGTATGTAAGGGGTGAGAAAAAATTGAGAGTTGGTGTGATTCCTTAGGAATATAAACACGTCACCTAAATAAAAATGTATGCTAAAATGATACAAATAGATTCAAAATGATCAATAATGCAATGGATCGACGAGAAATTTTTAATTTGTAAGGAATATGAAAATAGTGGCAGATTAAAAATACAGTAGAACAGAATATATAATGAAAAAGGAGGAGACTTCCTGCTAAAACTATTGGTCTGGCAATGCTTGTAAAAATGTGCGCGCATAAGATCTATCGAAGAAAGATAATATATAAACTCTGATTTTAGTGAATACATTGTACATTTGTTTGTGGAAACATATAAAATATAAGAGATAAAAGGCATTCATATTATTTATATGTGTATGTATATTATAACAAAGTATGTACCGGTAAAGGAAACCAAATCAAAATGTTGTTTTGTATTTCCAGGAAATGTATCAGTCTTATAAAATAGTTACAGTGTTTATAGTATTCAATCAATATAATAAACATGGATGGATGGTCTCACCATCTGATGGATGCCATATATATGAAATTCTTTATGAAAAATAGTTGAATTTTTTGTTTTTTTACTTTTTATATGAGAAGACCTTCGAAAATATACTATTATATTTTTATAGACCAATAAAAGGTAAAAATGGTATACAAGCTGTATTTAATAATCGAAATAGAGTGGAAATATACCACAGATGACCACAGACATGGTGCACTTCATAGTTGATTTATAATTTTCAGAAAATTCTATTATTCATTAAAAATCGCAATTAGCGTAAATGAAAATTATTGGAATCTATGTTCATTCGAAGAGGAGATAACTTAGAGAAAGAGTGGAGAAAGCGCCATACAGAGTTGAATGTCCTCCATCTTATCCAATTTGAGTGTTTATCTAATAACTCAAATGAAAGGTCTTGAGTCACTGAGTGACAAACTATCAGAACACTTGGACAAAGAAACGCTCCATTAGAAATACATATAGTGACTCAATACCTATGATTTGAGCTGTATAACACTCAAATTGGATGTGTTCGATATTGTTGAGAACATAACCAATACTCATCACATTATTTTGTATGATAAGAATGATTATTAGTATCAGGTCTGTTTGGAAAATGGCAGAGTTGTTTAGGATTTCAGATTAAAATTTAAGCCATTAAATTACAGGTTCACTAGTTATTGTTACTATGTTAGTATTGAAATTTAGTTCAACAATTATCTTAAAATAAATACTTTGAGAACAGAACCAGACATCTATAATAAAGACAATGACAGAAACTATAAAGTAATATACATTGTTTATTTTTTATGAAATATTTGGCACTCTACTAAAGTGTAAGAAGTGTGGCTTACAATTACATTTAAGTTTCGTAAAACGCATAGATACTTTCGACTGATTATGGTCGAATTTTGACCAATAAGGCGAACTCTTGTAGTAAAAAATTAGTCAAAAATATGTCCATCGTATGCGTATTTCGTATGTAATACAAATCATAGTTATTAAAGTTTATTTTATAATTAATATAGTTTTGTTATTATTAGTTAAAATAATTTACAATTACAACAATAACATTATTATTATAAATTTACTGATGTTGTTTATTATGTGTAAAACTTGTTGTAATCAAATCTGCAAGCAACCAAAGCAACAAGAGAATGCATGCAGTCAGTACATAATTATGTTGTAGTCAGAATGTAATTTTATCAATATCATAATTGAGCTATCTTGATTCTAGGTATATTCCACTCTGCAATATGTGCTTTCACAGAAACTTATTACTTAATTTGTGTTGTAAGTTCGGAATAAATGTTCCCTTTAGGGCTTTATTGGCGTATGTTTCAAAATTTTGTAGTAAATTGCAATTAATTTTCTCAATTACAGAGCCAAATAATCACCCAAAAAATACCGAACAAAATCATAGAAAAAATAATAATTATACTTATTTCATTTTTGTTTAGTAACTATCAGTGATCTCCAATCATTATCATTAACGACACCAAGTGTCATCTAAGTAAAGTGAACAAAAATTTTGAAGGGAAATTTTTCAGACAACTAGTGCACTTTCAGTTATGTCTATCGAAAACTAAAATCTGAAATTCAAAAAATTTATAAACAATAGAAATATCAATTTATTCATCGCACTGTCGGTTTCATCAAATTTGATACATACATTTGTTAGTTTTAAATAAAAATTATTAAAATAATATTTTTAAGTTTAAGCTTTAAAATCCCATCAAGATTCTCTGACCTGATAAAAAATGCACTGAAAATCAGTGAGTAGGAATTTATATCCATAAAAATATTTTAAATGAAAAACTTGGGGTCAATATTATACATATATTCTGCATGTCCGTCCGTCCACCCATCCTTCTGTCCGTACGTCTGACCATCTGTGAACAAGATTACTCAGAGCGAAAAGAGTTAGCGAGCTGAAATTTTGGTGAAGTATTCTAAACATAAAAAATGAATTTAAGTTCGTGAATGATCAAAATCGGTCAATTGAGTCCAATGGATTATTAAAAAGTTCAAATACAAAAAAAGTTTATTTTTTGAAACAAACAACTTTTGTTTGAAACACTTCTGTGAGCCGTATCTTTTATTGTCACAAATTTTTCTAAAATTGATATTTCATTAAAATATAATCTAAAATGTACACGGTTGTCAATTAATTAAAGCAGTGGATTGAAAATGTGGCGAACAGACCAATATATTTCTATCAAAATTATAGCATGACTTATTTTACAATGTGACCACAACATACATCGTATAAAATATAGTGATGACAATTACATACATCCCACTAGATTTTAACGAGAATAAAGTTGTAAATGGACTAGAGAAAAGTTAACTATTTTCTGTCCGTTCCATTACATACGTGTATTTGTTGATGTAATAATCACCACATAAATTCCTCATTGGTATACTACGATATGGAAAACTAATTGTAAACTGTAAATTACAACCCCAAGAGCGGTTGGTTGGTCGGTGATGATCTAATATATACTATTATAACTCTCACTGATTGTAAATATATTTGAAAGTACGGAGATGTATTGCAATTTAATTTTGGTGTTGTATTGAACACGAATATATTGATTGCTTATTGGGCCAAAGAATATGCTGAGTTATCTTGTTTCATAGCTATCTTATCCAGAATATAAAGAAGGGAACCGTAAACGCGTCTCTTGTACCTAGACCTTTTGGTCTTCTGTTCCCTCTTTTTTTTTAGTACACTCCATCACTTAAAAGTAAAGATGTCTAGCACAAGATGACAATGATATTATCATTATGTTGTTGGTGTGAAGCTGGTTACTTCGTTCTTATCCAAGCGACGACCGTGTGATGAATCAACCTCCCTTTTTTTTTATAATAATTGTTCAACCTGCCACTGCCTGGATTCGAACCCGCTAGCATAAGAAGTCAAATGGGTGGTGGTATCAGTGTCTTTAGTCACTTGATAGCCGGTTATAGCTATCTTAATACTAAGAATTGTTTGAGCTGGGGCTAGAGATTTTGATCCAAAGATTTAAAATCTCGAATTTTCAGGATCCCGATTGTATTTAGATCCCATAAATCTCCTGATTGAATTTAAAACATTCTTGTATTTGCAGGATTAATTTTAATTAATAAATAAATTTTTTTTCAATTACAAAAATCCAATTTTTTTTATTGTCATTTTTGGTATTTTTTGTTGTTGTTTAACCTATAAAAACAGGAAGAAGTTCGAATTATAGTTTCTGAGGAAGTTCCGAAACGTCGATATACAATCGATTAATTGGAGTAATTGGAGTAAAAACAATTTTTCTTTACACACAGGATCGTAATACATCGGAACTCTGACTTTTTCAGGCTTAGTCCCTGGAGAAGTGAGAAATTCACTGAAGTTCAGAAATTCTTTAATTATTTGAATTGTTAAACGAATGGTAAAACGCCATTATTTTATAAAATGAGCTGGCTTTATTTAAATTTTCTTTTAAGTTTTTATTATATAGGTTTAATTCATTTATATCAAATAATAAATATTTTATTTATTTTGAATTAATCGTTTTCATGTTCATAGGTAAAACTTCCTGACCTATGATAATAATTTTGAAAAAAGTATCTGACTTTTCCAGGTTTTGTGAGTTTTTTTACTGCTGAGTTCACTGAGAAACGGATGTAAGATCTTATTATTATTACTATATTAGTTTTTATAGTAACGTAGCAACATGTAGGCCGCATTACTTCAGAACTTGACGGAAGTATTAACCGCGAAATAAAACATATCGGTATGTACGCCTAGGGAAGTTTCGAAGCTAATTACATCTACTTAGGCCACTAATGGAATATTTATATTTAAATAATCAATTTCGCTCTTAAATACTTTCAATTACGGCACTGTCTGTTACATGAAATTAAATTTTATACACCTGTTTTAGATGTATTACAATGAAATGAGTTTTTACACAATTATTGTAGTGAAATTGACACAAATGTTATTGTGATTGTAACAAACCTATGTTTTAGTTTTAATACATTTTATTTATTTTCTCATACGTATAACATTAAACTAGCCGATATATGTCAGCTTCGCCGCATTGTAATTTTATCAGTGTTATTGCCTCAAATTATCCGAGCTCTGACAAAGCCTGCAACAGACTCGTAGACCCCAACACAAACAAAACACACACAAAATTATGAATGTCTAAATGATTTATGTTCCACTAGACCTGATGTTCATTGGAGGTTGATTTTCCCGGTCGGAACCAAAACAGCTCATTCCTACTTTTGGATGAAGTCTTAGTAACTTAGCTTGTTTGAACAACATTTTAGCTTTGTTTAGTTAAGTTTTTTTTTATGCAAGTAGTATCCCCACCACGTTTTGATTACAAACAGAGGTAGTATGTCCACTTGATATTATTCCGATATACACTGACTATTATATGTACTATATAATTTCGTTAATATAACTGTTTATATTGTATACTGTTAAAAACTAGTTTATATCGGATTATTGCTTTAATAAATTGTTTACCTGTTATTAATTAGCCTTGTTACTTAGTATTACTTAGTGCCATTATCCTAGAGTCTGTTTAGCTAACTATATTCTACCTGTCCACCGTTTCCAAGTATACTACATATGCTCCTATTTCGGTGCGTTATCATATGCAATTTTACTTTATTTTATTACCAAATTCCGTTGTTTATTATTGGATAAAATGCAAGAGAGTTTCATTAATATTCTTCTGGAAAAAATATACGTATGCAAAAATTGTAAAGTAGCTCCAACGCCAAAGATTTAAAAGTAATTACTGTAATTACAAATGTTCTTACTGTAATGAATGTATAATAATAAGATGTAGACGGATTTTATCTTAAAAAAAATAACATGAACGATTAACAACCAACAACGCGATTCATTCATGTGATTTCATCGTAAATACTTTTTTTTTTTTTTTTGTAGAATTTTATGAATGAATGAAAATGTTATCTCTACATACACTCAAATCACGATTTCTTACTTAATAATATTGTAAGTTATCGGTTAAAAAAGTATACATACGGTTATTGTTTTAATATCACATACAATCCATCAATCGATCGATCGATCCAACGATGATCTGCTAGGTTCGTGAACTTGTATATTACATAAGTTTTAGTCGTAATGAAATTCTAGAAATTAATAATGTTACTAGACATAAAAATATTGTATTGTAACGATCAAGTGTTCTTTTTCTTCTCAGAATCTGATCTGTGACTAGGCATTTTGTTTACTTTTTTATAGATAACCGTTGATAAATTTAGAATTATTGAAATAAGATAGTTTTCTTTTGCATTAAAAATCATGCAGGATGGTATATTTTTTTATGTTATAACATTTTGAAGTATTTTCAATTTTGTGGGAGGAATTGGATCTCAATTCACCTGTTATTATCATTTTTTAATTTACGTATTTAATAACACTCCTTTCAGTGTTTAGATTCAAAGATCCATAAAAAATTAAACATTTTCAGACCTAGACAAAAAGTGGTCAGAGTAATTTTTTGGTGATTGAATATCACCCTAAAGGCTAAAAACCAAGTTTATGTGGATTTGTAAAGTAAAATCCGACTAAAAAAATGAACCAAAAAGTAAAAAATAATTTTGATATATTTAAATCGATTTTAATAATTAAGTGCCATTTTCCGTTGGGATCAATATAGATTCAGAGTGAATCCATTAGTATATCATCCTAAGACAAATATTTAGAGGTTGTATACAACCAACACTAAAAAGTAAAATAAAAAATTTTTTCGAAAAATAATACAAATTTTTTCACATACAAGCTATAAATATTTTCCTAGAGACCTATTACTTTTTCAAGCCAACGCCAATCGTTATTGCCGACTTCTAAAGATGAATACTTTTACTTTGTCTTACTGACCATTTAATCAATACTTCTAGGTAGTGTTCGACCGAATCCACTTTATACGGCAGACATCATAACCGAAACTACCGATTATGATCCTGTTTTTATTGAAAAAATAAAAAGTTAACTTTCATTTTTCATTTTAGTCGAATATCAGGAACTGAGTAAAAAGACAGTTAGCCGTTTACAATTTAGTACATCAAACATATCCGATTCCAGCCCGAAAATTTCCAAATATAGTTTTGGTTTTGGCCGTAGCGCCAATCAGATACCAGAAGAAAACTACACTAAGCTAAAAACCGTTCGAAAAGTTCGGTCGAACACAACTTCAAAGTTCGTTGCCTAATAACACACAGTCTTATAGCATAAGAATCGAATCTCAATGATTACTTTGTATCAAAATAATAATACTTATGAATGAAATATATTTCAAAGGAAGCTGAAACTGAATGATATGAGTGATTATCATGCCGTGTAAAATAAATGTACATATATATATCTATATCTGGTTTTTTTAATGACCATCAAACACATCATCAACAGTGGTTTCGTTCAAAAACACAAACGAAAGAGGGAAATTTTACAGGAGTAAATGTAATGTATGTTTGTATATGTGTATATACGTTTTTTTGAAAAATATAATTTTAGTATATAATAATGATTATTGATACACGCCACATGAAGATGAAGAATAACAAAGCTGTGTATATATATATATTTATATATTACATTTCTGTATCACGTTTTCAAGATAATTATTTTATGAAAAAAAAAAAAAAAATCAAAACAAAACACAAAAACCAAAACATTAAAATGTATGGAACATTCATTATTTACCACAATAATATATATATATATATAGTTGATCAATTTGTTTTTGATATTCAAAAAGTAAATAGTTTTATCATTCATTTGATTGTAGCCTTGATAGTAGCGGTCGGTTGCTGTGCATTATTATAAAAATCACTAATAAACAACAAACGAACCGTCGTCAATAACATAATGTTTGAAAAATTCAATAAACTGAATTATTGTACTCGACATGTATAGAATATGCCAGAGAACATAAATTTTAGTCTATTAGACTAGACACATAATATATAGAATATGTTAGAGTATATTACTTTTAGCCTAAAGTTTGCAACGCCAAAAAATATTGATCGCATAAACAAAATTTTTTCATAGGAATTCATAGAATCACCTAATTAGTAAATTTCTATCTATCTGTCCGTCTGCCCGTCAACAAGATAACTCGAAAACAAAAAGAGATACGGAGCTGAAATTTTGATGGCGTATTTAGGATTTAAAAAGTGAGTCGAAGTTTGTTAATGAGCAAAATTGATTCATGATCTTACTTTTTAACCATAAAAGAAAAATGTATTACATTACGTATTATTTTTATTTGTGTATTTATAATTGTATGAACTGAGTATTTAGAATATTTTGTGAATGCTAATGACTAAAAATAGTTCTATCATTGTTACTCATTCGAAACCGAGTATGTAAATAATTTACACTGATAGTTGTTATCTTCAATTGTATTTTATATAATTAGCAATATTAGTATACTATAAGTAAGACATTATGCAGTTTTGAAATAAACGCTTAAAATTTCCTGCATCTGTAATTTATTATAAGAAGTTAATAACTGACATATACAGGCCATTTAAAAAGCATTGGCTAAGTCCCCAAAAACTGATTAACTTTTAATGGCAGTTAAATGGTTACAATTATTTTTACCTTGCTAACAAAGTTATTTTAAGGTTAACTTTGTTTTTTCCTGTTTCTAATAGCCTTATTAATATTGTATCACTAGCAAATATTGACCACACTAAGAAAATTCTGGTATACGTGCTCATAGAATCATCTAGTTAGTCCATTTTCGTTTGTCCACCCGTCATCAAGTTAAGTCAAAATCGAAGAGATTTTGAGCTAACATTTGGTGACATTTTTTCTATCTTAAAAGTGAATTAAGATTCGTGAACGAGAAAAATCTGTCCATTGGATCCAATGGATCCATGATTAATCCATAAAAGATAGAAGAAACTGTTTAGATTTGCCATAATTTCAACTAATATTTAGCGTACATGTGTTTGTTATAAACGTATTTACAACTATATGGACTGGATATTAAGAATTGTACGAATTATAATAATTAAAAGGCATTAATACTTAACCATTTGTTTTGTATGTGAACAATTAATTGAATTAGTTGCCATCATCATCACTTATTTTATACTTCAAGTTCTTGCGTTTTTACAAGAAATTAAATTGACGTGATAATTTGATTGATTGAAAAATTTTATTCGTATTTTTGCACTGTGATATATTCCTAAATTGAACATTATATTTATTTCCAATGGATTATTGTAATATTAATATACATTGTAGATTGTACGCACATATAATATCGTATCTATAATATAAGTAAGTGTAGCTTCTGGCCAGTGGCTGGGAAAGGGTTGGACCAGTCACGATATTTATGTTGTGAAGACCATTGCATCTCATTAAATACAAACACGCTATTACAATCAACTTGTTCATACAAATATATATATATATATATATATATATATATAATATCTACTAACAAACAATAAATAAATGTATGTGTATATTAAAAATTACTTTTTTTTCATTACGTACGTATATAAGTACACAAAACATTTCTAATAAGCATAAAATAGAACGAACGCATTTAAAAAAACTTTAAAAGTAAAAAAAAAATAATTCTAAATTAAAAACTTAAATAATTTCCTTGCTACTATCCTAATTCATCACCAACGGAACAACAAACACGAAAAGTAACATGAAAATTATTTAAATTTTTAATTCAAAATTATTTTTTACTTAATACTCCGATTTATTTTTTACTTTTTAATGTATTATACAACTATGGAAAATGTACTCAAAACACCAAAACTTTATATAAATGGCATCAAATTCGAAACATGTATATAAAACAGACGTGTTAGTTACATCACTTATAACTCAAGAACGGCTGGACCAATTTTAATAATATATGATTTGTTCGATTCGTCACCTCCTCGAATAGCAGAAAAATTATTAAAACATCGTTACTCACCCGCTTCTCAGGACAAGGTAAAATGACCCTAGAAAGCACTAGCTGGAAGTAACATGCGATCAAAATTCGAAAATTTTAGAGATGTCGAGGTTAGGTCTATATGACTATCATGCGAACGACTGTCTGACCGTAATTAAAATAAAATAAATCAGTGGTATTAAAAAAATAAATGTATATAATTGAAATGTACCTATATAACCAATATTTGTTGTTATGTTGATGAATATCAAAACCTCCTTGAAAGAATTTGCCTGAGAACATGTGAAAATACAGTCTTACATTAATGAAAAAAACTGATAATTAAGTGAGACAACTATCAGCTTCTGATAAACTACAGATAGAAGAAGATAATATCCCATCGATTTCCATCGACAGGAAATCTGGTGTCTCTAAAAACCAAAATCGAAGAGAGCTTCCTCCTTAGATAAACGAAAAAATAATTTTGATTATTTTTGTTCAATTTGATTTGTGTACCAAATTGGAGCATAATTAAATTCGTAAAATTTAAACACTGAAACTATTTTATAATTAAATTATTATTTTATTGGAAATTGCTTTACTCGTTTTACTGTACGCATAATTATATTTGATTTATTCGAAATTTAGATGAACGTCATAATATTTCATTCTATTTTATTTCTATGTTCCTACACAATTGCATTTTTACTATTTCATTTAGTTTGCACTATAAGTTCAATATTTATTTATCTGTTTATGGATGCGAATTTTCTCTTCAAAGAAATGAGCTATTGGTGTTGTAAGAACACCAGATGACTGAAAATTTTATATATAATACATTTATCGAATAAAAAATTATTGCATGTTTTATGAATTTTTGTCTTTTCTTTGTACCCGAATTTCGGTTCATAAAAATAGTCCACTGTCTAGAAAAATCTAAAACCTGGTCACACGCCGATTGGTCGAGAATTATAAAAAGTTGTTTATAATTTGTTGGCTTATCTGACCATCTACGAGCAACTTATAAAGAAAAAAGTTTCCTAAATAGAGTAAACTTAAAAGGTGGACTAAAAATTTGATTTTTTTTGTTAATTTGTTTTCAAGGTATTGTGTTTTAAATCCTATTTCACACAATTGAATTGTTCGTGAGTAATAGAGAACATTAAATTTTGGAAAGGCGCAACCGGTTTCGAGTAATTAAGACTTCAAATCTAATTTTTGCAAAAACTACCCATCCAATCGTCTTATAGATGATATTTGTATATTTTTGGGTCGCAATTAGAATGTACAATCAGTTTTGACGACATAGGGAAACAAAATTTTCGATTTTACAAAAATTTCTTACCTAGTTGTTCGAAAACATTTCCACAATTTTTTTTTAAACTTATATAATAAAAACAGTCTTCTTAGGTAATTGACTCAAAAATTCAAAATAATCATTCATTTAATGATTAGATGTGACATTTCTGAAATATCAGCGAAAATTTCCGATTCTAATATCGATTTGATAATGAAGATTTAAATAAATAATAGAAAATTAAAGTAAATTAAAATCAAATCAAATCAAAGGATCTTCTATTAAAAATCATGATCGTTTTTTAAAAACGCTATTTTCAAGTAAGATTGAATCTATAGCTATTTTTACACCATGTTTAGTAGTATTTAAATTTTCAAATCTCATTATTTCATAGTAATTTTTTAATAAATTGTCTTAAGCGGTGCCTCTCATGCCTGGACAAAAGTTTAATATTTATTTTCGAACTCAAGAAAATTTGTATGCCACAAGCAATCTCTTGTGGCATAGTTATTGCTTGTTACGAACTCGAATTGCTATAGAATAAAGTATTTTTGTTTTAAAATTAAAATACAATAAAAAAACCAGTTAAAAACGAAATAACAAATTTTTGTTCAATTATAGTAAAAAGGTAAAAGGTCACTGATTACTACTTCATAATTTCAATCGAAATAAATTAACTAAGTAAAATATTTTAGTTAAATGTTTTTTTTTTTATACATTTTATATTCATCTAACCATAATTATAGATTACAGAATCGTGTGATTTATGGCTATTATTATTTTTTTCGTTTTCTATAATCATTAAAATTACCGATTTGTTTTTTTTCTATAATAAAAATATCTATAATTTTGTTGTTCAATAGGTACATCTTCACTCTTTTCTCTATAACGGATAATTTAATAAAATTATTATACAGATTTTTAATTAAAAAAATTTAATTTTGGTGTTGTGTAGTATTATATGTTTTTTTTTTTTTTTTTTGTCCATTCAATATTTAAAACATTTGAAAACTTTTATATTTGTGACATACAGCTTCAGCTACTACAAAAATAGAAAGAAAATTTTTTTATATTGTCTTAAAATTTAATCTTTTCCAAATAAACAAGGGTAGAAACCTTTAAAAAGCCGGTAAAAAGTGAAAAAAAAAATTATAGTGGTATGAAACCCATTAGAAACGGAAGAGATTTTCACAAATTGAAAAGAAAGATAATTTACGGGTGATCTCAGATTGGAAAGTGGAAGGGGTGAATTTTTAAGGGTCAAACACGGCTTATCTCGATTGCTGGCAAAACTACAAGTTCTATGGAAAAAAGTTGAATATTAAAGTTGTGGGATAAAAGATCTACAACTTTGTATATACACTTTTTTCACATAACCTGAAAATTTTTCGAAAATTAGGTTTTTGTTATTTACTCAAAATTAGTTGAAAAAATAAATATTTTAAATTAAAAAAATTACAGTGTATTTGGAACATAAACATGTAAGTTTTCACAAAATTTCGTGAAAAAGAAAGTTGTAGATCTTTTATTACCTACACCTTTGCCATTTAATTTCTTTTTTTATAGGATTTTTTATTTTGCCGGAAATCGAGATTTTACCATTAGAAACTCACCCCCACCCACTTCCCGACTGTAGATCGCTCGTAAATTATTTTTCTTCCATTTTTTCAAAATACATAAATTATATAAAAAATAAAACCCTGTTGTTTTATTAAATATATTCATGCAAGCGTCAAAAAGTCTGAACCAAAATCAAATAATTAATAAATATTGACACAAAACGAAAAAAAAATTCCGATTTTTAAAAGACCTTAAAAATGCAGCTACCATTTTCAAATTTTCACAACAAATGCATTACGTCATACTTGTTATTTTCTTATTTATTAAAAAAAAAATCTACAAACTCAGCTGGTCGTATTATATATTTTGTAATATTATTTTCATATCGTCATTTCCTTGTTGGTAGATTATTTTCTTAGTCTATAAAATTTCGCATTTATCTATATACAATACAGGGTTTTCAATATATATCAGATCTTCCTACAGATATGCATAAAAATTTCATTTTGTAAAAATGATTTACACAAAAATTATATTATTTTTAACCATGAACTCAAATGTGGTAGTTACCTGACAATAGTCTCAAATATTATTGACTTTGTAATTAGGAGTATGTGGTTTAGGAACTTATAGATCATTTCGAAGGCCAAAATAAATATCATTATTGAGCTCTCTAAGACATCTGTCTAAATAATTTTTTTCTTAATTCATTTTCATCTCCGCGCATATTGCAGCGGATCTTAGGGGTTCCCATACTTGAAAATATGTTTCAAACAAAAGATTTGTGTTTTGAAGAAACAAACATTTATGTTTTCAAATTTTTGTTCTATCGTTTATGCTTCCAAAGTTGAGTCATTGATTCTATTCGACCTAATCGATCGATTTTGCTCATTCACAAATTTGATCTTATTTGCTAGGTCTAGAATACACTGTCAAAATTTCAGGTATCTCTTTCCGTTTTTGAGTTAATGACAGACGAATGGATGGATAGGAAGAAATGAATTAATTAGGTGATTCTATGTAAACCTATACCGAAATTTTGTTTATAGATTTGATATTTGCTAGCGTTACAATGTTCAGACTAAAACTTAATGTACTCTGACATATGTGTGAAGCATAGTCAGCTCATTATTAAACTTTAAATTCATTTAATATGGCAATTTTTATATTATGGCAATGTTTTAGGATTTAAAAAAATTAACTTCAAATTCATGTCGGTAAAGACGCTTCAATTGAAGTTATAAAAAAATTTCTGCATCTTCCCTAATTACACTGATCGAATATTGCCTTCTCTTGGATCCGACACTGATATATATATATATATATATATATATATATATATATATATATATATATATATATATATATATATATATATATATATATATATATATATATATATATATATATATATATATATATATATATATATATATATATATATATATATATATATATGAGCGAAGTGTAAAATATTATAATTTACAACTAATAAACATTAAAAGTAAATACTTGTAAAAGTATTATTTAAGAAAAATATATATAAATGTATAAAAGTATGTATATTTCTTCGACATTTGTTGTTGTAAGGCCATAAAGCTAGCGGCGAGGTCGCCGACATTGATATGCCTTAGGCGCATATAAATAATACCTATATACACTTGTTCGTTCGTTAAAAGAGAAGTCAGTGATTTGTTATTAAATACAGCAGATAGATATTAAAACTACTACCATCAATATATAGATGATTCATTGAATGCTGATCGTTTTAAGAAACGTCTAAAAAGGTCATTCGAATGTCGATAATCAATGCCAGTGTTCAATTTCTGGCAATATCTAAAAACGTAACTTTCATATATTTAAATTAGCTTTTTTTTTTTAAATTAATTAAAAAAAATATGGAAAATTGAAAAATAATTTTAATCTAAAATTTCCTTCAAATTCTGTTTATAAGGTAATTGTTTCCCAAGAATTACAAAAAAAACATCCATTTAAAAAGTGACGTGGTTTTAAAGGTATGGCTAAAATAAAAGCTAATCATCCAATGGGCATTTATTGATGATTTTTAAAAAGAAGTTTACTTTTTTTATAACATTCTCTTTTTATCTGGCGCCCGTTCACTATGTCAAGCTAAATTTCGTCATTTTTGACCCCCCCCCCTTCGTCACGCCGTGTCAAACTCTTTGCGACCATATCAATATTACATGAAAAATTTCCTAACCCTTCAATAAATAGATCATTTCATTTAATAGTACAATAAATGCATTTTTAATTATTTATTATTTTAATATGAAAAATAGCAAGCAAAAAAGTCTTTTATTTTATATCAGCAGTTCAATGTTTCTTCAAAGGCTCAATTGCCAACGTACGGTTACTTAAAACTATACATTCCCCTTGCTACCTCATCATACTATCTTTCCCACCAGGTGTGTTAACGTATTTCATGAAGGGACCCCAGGAAAAAGAAATTATAGAACTGCAATGTAAATTATCTAACCGTTGATGTAAACTGCTATTTTTAAGAAAAAAGCTACGTTTCCTATTAAATTATTTTATGGTCTACCCCGCAAAATATTGGTCAAAATTTATTTAATTAAGGGGTTGGTGCAATCCATAATTATTTTCGTTTTAAGATAACAAGTGTAGTAATTGGCAGAAGGAATTCCTATATTAGGTTCTTTCTAAAATTATGGAAAGTACTTCAATTTTACGATAAGCTTCTAATGGGAAGTGAATATTTGATGAAATAACTCTAAACCAATATACAATTTTTTATACAATCCATGAAATAAAGATAATGCATAACATTACCTTGATATTATTATTTATCTATCTTTGTTTAATAGTGTTAGGTTTTGATCAGTTTTTTTTTTTAATTTCTTATTAATAATTTATTGGAATATTAGTAATAAATAAGGACGGGAGAACTCACATATTATACAAAAAACCGAAAAAATTAACAGTAAAATTTTTTTGTTAATTTATTACAAATTTTGTTGTTTGTTTTTTATGTTGTTGATAAAATGATTATTTTATGTGTGTATTATATCTGTGAATATAGTGATTTGGGTTCGACTTCTCTTACCTACATGGCGTGGGTTGTACAACTATTTATTGCTTGATTGTTTTTAATTAAAAAATTGTATAAAAAATGATTTTATGACACGAATGCTAAAACATTCCAGATTTAAGAATTTTAATTTAGAATGCAAATTTCAGAAGGGCTTGCAGATACGTATATATTTATCTTTGTCTTTCTTATATTACTTATGTTACTATCATAATATTCTACTGTTCATATTTGAAAACCAAAAGGTGGTTAATAAATAATTTGTATAGATAATGGAACATTTTTCATTAAATTTTATATTTAATTCAGATATTAAAAAGGGTTTGCACAAATTTTGCACATTTCAATCAGAGTATTATATTTAGGAGATATTGATGTTGATTAGAAATAATTTATATAACAAAACAATGTTTTCCCGGGTAGCTGTTCAAAATAGAATTTATTTATCTCTTCTTTTCTATATTAGTGGTTCTGGACTTCCTTTTACTATTTTTCATCAAGTATATGAGAACCACAGCACAATATACACGAATTGTGGGTGCAAGAGGTACCGGGTTTCCCACATCAAACACGAGTGTATATATAAATATTACACATCAAATACCGGGCATCCCATAAGAAAAGATTTTCTGAAATTCTACGCATAATGGGATGAAAAGCAGAGGCAAAGTTTGTATGGGACAACGGAATTCCTTCGTCCAATCTGCTTCAAATTTTGCATGCAATCGATGTAATATCAATTGTCACCGCAACGTGTCCGGGTATGCTTTAAAATATATATTAATATCATTATTTATTCTAATTTGCCTTAGCTTTCAGTATTAAGAAATAGAGGAAAGTTGTTAAGAATATGTTATTATACTTAGAAAATGTTGAAGTTAATTAGAAATATGTGGCAAAACGACGTTTGCCGGGCCAGCTAGTTCTATTTATAAGATTCCAATAAATTGATAAGGTCAAGAGCTGATCGGTGTATGCTATCTATAATGATGAGGAAAAGCTGTTCCAAAATGATTTTGTGCGCTCTTGATAGATAATAATTGATTGAAAGGTCAATCAATTCCTATATGCTATAATCGTTTCGAAAAACCACTATCATACGAACGCAGAAATTGAAAAATCTGAATAAAACTTTGCATTCAAGATTACACGAAAAAATTTTTTTGGAAAATTTCTGAAGTGTTTTATCATATCATGATTTTCGAAAATACAAAGATATTTTTGTGCTTTTCAAATAATTTTGACTGTTCTGATACAGGGACAACAGATATTGCATCATCTTCATTTTTTAGTTCTTAATTCTATAACTTTTGGAATGAATAATCCATTTTTTCAAGAATCGTAGGGACTGCGAAAGAGGTAGAACTGCGAAAACTGTTAGTGATTGTATAATCAGCGGAATTTGATCAATTTTTAATGGTAAGAAAAACCTAAAGAAAAAATGGTTCAAACATCGATACTGAATCATATATCGAGTATCTAAATAATTAACTCATTTATTTATAATCTTCACTTGTTTGTAGAAGGTTTTTTAAATTTTTAATACAATTTTGAACCAAGAGAGAGGTTGAAAATACCCCACGGCAAGAGACCCCTTAAACCGCTACCAAGTATACAGATTAGTGTAGTGTGCAAATTTGTATTCTAGATTAAGGAGAAAGTGGTACAATAATTCTTTGTACATCAAATATTTAATGATATACCTACGTTTGACTTTTTAAGAAATTCACAAAAGATTTGAACAGATTAACGGATTTATGTAAAATGATTATTATAACGATATAATGATTAAATTTTACACATATTATTACTACAGTCAACTTATTACATCTGGAATAAAACCGTCATAAACAGTTGTAAATAAAAATCAAGTAGTTTTATTATTATAAAAATAATAATAACTAAAAAAATTTTATCATTAATATATCAATCCATTCTTATACATACTCTGGCTATCTTTGTTTAATCTATTAAATGAATATCATGTGGATCAAATGTTCCCACGCCTGACTTTTTCACTTGTTACACTGTTGTTGTCCGTCCATCAGTCCATCCATCGATCGCCCACAGTTATTGTGTGACGTTGTGAAAGGTTCTTAGTTCTTAGTAACGTATGTACATCATACTTGGTGAATATTATATATAAATATATACTTATTACAGGTGTTTCTTCTCAGCTTCTTTATGATAGGAGTATACTTCTTACAAGAAAAGATTATTTCTGGTTGTTCACATTATACCAGTACACAAAAAATGTATCTGTTAATGTTTTCCTAATAACAGAATTTATATTAAATTGTTGGTATAATTAATTAATCAATTAATTAATTAATCATTATGTGAAAAATATGTGAAAATTAAAGATCAAAAATTTTTTTTTTAACACGCTTTTATTAGCTTCACTCGTATGTTTGTTTGTCTGTAGGTAACTCTCTGAAGTTGGCTGCAGAACGCATCTGAACGGATCCTTTGCATGAGAGTAATAAAGATAGAGCTAGTGCGCGAACTACGCATGCATGCGTGTTTTTTTAGTTTTTTTAAACTATTTTATTTCAAATATACAAGCTTTTATGGAATTAAATGAAGGAGCTTTTAGAAAGGATTTTTTTATTAATAAAAATAAATGTTATAATAAATACTAAAAGGAGTATTAACATTAAAAATATGGTGGGAGCGCAATGAAATGAAAATGAATTGAGTTCCACAACTATGCCATGTTATTATTATACTCGACATATATAATATGTCAGAGTATTTTAATTTTAGTTTAAAGTTTGTAACGGTTTATAATATTGACCGCACAAACAAAATATTGGTATTTAACAAAAAAAGTCAGATTAAGTTCATGAATCAGCAAAATTGGTCCATTGGATCCTTGATCCAACTTTTAAACTACAAAAGATAGAAGAAGAATTCAAACAACTTTTAGGGTTTGCCACAATTTAAGCTCAAATTTAGCTAATTATCATATATTGGTAATAAGAATACATATTATTATTATACATTTATACATATATAACTGTATAGACTGGAGATTTATAGTATTTTATGAATATTAATTAAAACTAGTCCAAACATTGATATTCAATCATGTGTCGAGTATCTAAACAATTATCTGTTACTTGCTATCTTCACTTATTTTTGTGTTATATTATGCTATAATATTGTATTGTTATCCAATAATCAAAATCAGACATATAAGCAGTAACTGTTAATTGAAAATTCATTTTCATTTGTCAATCAGTTTGGCGGCTAGTCTTTAATTCATCAATTATTTAAGGAATGATATGTAGTAACAGAACTCAATTTTAAGTATTTGAGGCCTAAAAATTGTTTTTTGAGTTTATTAATGTATAAAATCGTTCGATTGGATTTTCCTGGAAGTGGAAGAATTGTTATTAAAAAATATTTATTTTATAAAAGCAAAAAAGTCACCTTTGATCCACGAGTATTTAAACGCTATTCATTATCATATTGTTTGAACTTGTTATAGGTATTTCACATCGATTGCAAAAACTCGGATCTTTCTGCAATGTAGAAGAAAAAAAATTGGCATGTTTGGAAATTTTTCCCAATTAATGGGATCAAATTTCCTGTCTATCAAATTCCACAAAAGTCGGACAATGGGTTCGAAAATAATGGTAGGACAATCATAGATTGATCAATAGATAGATGTAGGCAAATGAAATGCAAAATCGTGTAGCTATACCATAAACTTAATTCTGTTCAGTCAAATATAAAGATTTATTTTTATTTTTGTTCCCATTTACCATAATCCAATAGCTAACATACATAGCCATAGCTCAGCAATTTACTAATCTATGTAGATGGTATTTACTTATTTATTAAATATGAGTTTGTCAACCCAGGAACTAATAATATTAATAGTATTATTATAGTGCTTTCCTGATGGTAGGTGCGTCTTCATCAATAGTAAAGTACTGTATTCATAACAACAACAACAAAATCTCATCTGTTGTGGACATCTTCATTGTCACCATAAGTATATTTAATGAATGTTTGTATTAACATAAATTAACTGATTTGTTTCTTAATTGTCTATAATAAAAAACAAATCTCAGGGTTCTATATCAAAAAATATTTAAATATTTAAGTCTGACTGTATGATAGGCGGTTTATTAAAATTCCTATATATTAGATACATGAACAATTTGAGAGTAAAATAACTATGGGCATAAAGGTGGATCGATATCTCTGAAATCGTTTAATTTTGCCTGTATGCAAAAATTATGATGTTAGTTCCGGTTGTAGTACATGAACCAAATTTATTTCAAAAGAACTCTTTCGACGAGTGGAAAACTTAAACTATAGATTGAGGTGAGTCAAAAGTTCGTCGACCATTTTATCTTCCCCAATTCCTTGTGTCTACTCACTTAGATTTGCCAGAATGTGAATTTTCATATTGTAAATCTTTAAATTCAATTATCCATATTCTTTTCAATACATCCATCCATTAAAAAAAATCGTTATTATGCTAAATTATTTTATTTCTTTAACACATCCATAATTTAAATAATTTAAAAATTTATAATGTGATTATGAGCATTCCAAAAATTAATAATAGAGTCGACATTGCGAATCGGGTAACTAAAAAAAAATAAATTTAGGATAATATAGTTCAAAAATCGAAAGGTTAATTATGATAATGGCACTTGTTCTCACAAAATATCGATTATTTATTTAAAAAAAAAAAATTATTCAAAAATTAAAAAAAATCGAAAAATACTTAATATACAACGTAATAAATATTATACCAGGGTAGAAGCATTAAAAAATGGTAAGAAGTGGAAGAAAATTATAGCAGGATGAAACCTATTGGAAACTCAAGATAATATGATAAAAATAAAAGGAAAAATAAATTACAGGCGATCTGACTTCGGGAAGTTGGAGGGGGTGAGTGTTTAAGGGTAAAATTCGGTCTATCTAAGTCCTATGGAAAAAAGTTAAATAGAAAAGTTGTAGCTAATAAAAAGACCTACAACTTTTGTATTCACACTTTCCTCACTTACTAACTTCAAAATTTATATTTTTATTTTGCAAATATACGCTAATTTTATTAAATTTAAATATTAATTTTTTTACCTAATTTTGACTAAATATCGAAAAAGTACACTTATTTCCAATCGAAAAATGTCACGTCAAAATTTCGACTTATTAAAAAAAGTTGGTGAGCTTTTTTTTCGTTGAAATCCCTACGTTTCCGAACAGGCACATATGTAAGGAAAATAATTGCTTACCGAAAAACTGGTTTAGATTTGGAACTGAAAGCAGAACTTTCTTTTCAAAAGAGCATGATATATTTGCTTTGAAATGTATTCCAAACTACATTTTTATTCTATGAATTTAATGATTATTTTAGATATTTTTGGAAGTTAATGAAATATTCTACGAAACTCCAGTTGTATTCATACATTTGTCTTGATTATAAATCATTAGTAATTATTATTGTTATTAGAATCTACAGGTATTGTTGGTGACATCTGGGTATGTTTGTTATAGTGTGAGAAATGTATATTTTTATAGTTTAAAATCTTTAAAAACTTCATGATTTATTAATTAATAAATTCATATTTTTTTATGTTATTGATGGTGACAATATAATGGTCTGTAAAAATTGTAATTTACTTAATAAATACATTGTAATTATTGCATTGTAATTACTGGCTATAAACCACGGCTGAGTATAGAATATTTATACAGCTTTCAAAGAAATAATGGTGCAAAGTGCCATTGAAATTGAAAAAAGAGACTGCCTACAGGTCCCCACAAAATTTGTAAAAGTAAAAAAATTATTAAAAAAATCATGTGAATCTTGTTTAAGAGTATTGCAAAAAAAAAATTCACTCTTAAATAATGCCAATGTATAGTACAAAAGCATTTAATTTTTAATAGCAGCATAATCATAGATTTTTCTGAATTAAAAACTTATTTTGTGTTTATTTAAAAAAATTCTTAGTATCTAAATGTATTAGAGGCTGAGGCTTGTTAATTACATAATAAGTATTAATATGATAATAATTTTACAACCATGTTTTTACAAGTTAATTTTTATTTAAACAAATAAAAATTTACTTTTTTAAACATATTAGATATTTGGAAATGTTATTCCGCAAAAAAGTCTTCAAGACCGTCCGTTTTCATATCATTATTGTTCATACAAAATTTTTTAATAATTGGATAACTTTTTTAAGAACTATCGCAGAAAATAGGTAGTTATACTAACGATAATTAAGCCATATACAAATTTTAGAGTATTTATCAACGACTTTATTAGATGAGGGGCACAGGAACTTAATATTATAAGTCCATCTTATTTAAGCATTTTAAATGATTTCGATCACCCTCCCTATTCGATAATATCTCTAAAAATAACTGTTTTCCTACCATTCAAGTAAATCAATGTGAAATGAAATGGCATAATGAGGGTAAATATGAAAATTAACAATACTAAATTTTTTCCCATTTTTTTTGTATCTGAGTCTCCCCCTGTCAAAAAGATTTGGTTTTTAAAATTGTAATTATTTAAAAAATGCCGCTCTTGTTTTGGAAAATTTTCCAAAATACCAAATTTTGTTCACTTCAAAACTTGTTTCGGGTTTTTTTTTTTTTAAAATGCTTTTTTTTATAAGATATTTGAAATAATGATAATCCAATATTTTACGTAATACAACTTCTTCATACATTCATAATATATACATAATAAGTAAGCAATGAATATTTTAATAATATTTCATTTAATATTACATTTTAATTAATAAGACAACATAATAATTAATATAATAAATCATTTAAGCGATATAAACTTACCTACTACAATCTACCTACCTACCACTCTTCTATTTAATAAGTTCAGGTGGTTCAATGCACATAGAATAGATAGAAATATAGGTAAGATACACACAATAAGTAAACATAGAAGCGCATATGTAGATAGATGCATATATTGCATTCAGACAGACAGACACGTAGATATTATTATAAAGGCGGCGGCACGGCACGGTGGTGTTGTATATGTAGTTGCAGTTGTTGTTCAATCAGAAAGATTTATAAATTTACTATATGGTAAGCATACATAGATATATCTTAACACACATTTACAACGTGTTTGAACAATAATGGAGGGAAAGTACCCTCTATTAAATATATTATGTATGATTTTTTGTTTACAAATTAATTATAAACTATAATTTACTAAGTACGAGATGCTATATTACAATCATCATCAATGGCTCGTCATCTCACGGTCTGTCTTAGAAATGTTTAAGCCCTAAAGGCTTCAAGTAGTCTTTTCAGCGGAGAGAAGAGGTTGTCCTGTAATACCAAATTGATTTGTTCGTGAATATTTCATGCAGATCGTATGGCTTCCATTCTTGCGATATGTCCAACTGAAGCCATTGTTTTAAGATTAATTAATTTGACAATATCTATATAACTGACAAAATTAAATCGGCATCTCTGTTTCATTACTTTTGGGGCCTCTGAAACTTCTCCTTAATATCTTCCATTCAAAAATATTCTTTCTTGGAGGTAAGCAGCAGTTAGTATATTATAATTTCCATATTGCTGTCATTATGCCGGATAATTTTAAAGCCTAAATAGGTTAAAGTTTCAACATTCAGGCATTCATGACTATTTATCTTGAAATGAGCTGGAGTTGGATTTTTTGTGTTGAAAATCATGCATTTAATTTTTTCTTGGGTCTTGATCATTAATAAAATTAATTTAATTTTGCGACTGATAAATAAGCAAATGCAAAGATCTATAAGGTTTTTTCAGCATGGTGCCTGTTTTCTCAATCTCGAATGAATTTTTCCAGAGCGATGATAAAGACCAGACACGCTAGAGCATCGCCTTGTCAAATTCCAAGAAGCATTTCAAAAATCTCTGTCGTACCTCCTTGAATTAATATTTTTGATTTAGTATCTTTAAGTATGAGATTTACTAGCCTTTTCAATTTCATTAGAATACCAAATTTTACTAACGCCTTGAACAGTTCAAATTTGTTGATGCAAGCGTATGCATTTTTGTAACCAATAAATATAAAATGAGATTCCGATACCAAATTCTCGGGTATTCTCTAAAATTTGTTTGATAAAAATATTAAAAATAATTAATTATAATATAGATGACATTTTGAGTAAATAAACATTTCTCGCAATCCTAATGACAAGTGGACTATACTGAATGAAATAATTTTATTAATTGTATTATTATAATTATAAATAGATTATATAATTTCATTAATTAAATTCTAATATGAATTATTTTTCCTTTTATAGCATTTTTCGAAATACAAAAAAGAAACATTAATTTAGATTCGTTTTGCGAGTAACAAACTACGTTAAAGTAATATTGACGATTTTAAAAACTTTCTGTAACAAATGCACATGATATTGTGCATAAACTAATTAACACCGAGCATCTATTCGATACTTGTTCGATTTAATATATTAATATTAATATACAGTAGCGTACTACTGACAATTATTAACGATTTGTTTCCATATTCATGTACTGAATACCTAGCTTCAATATTTTTAGAATTTATTTAAATTGTAATCTTTATCATCTTATATTTTCACTCTATATAGATTTATTACTGCAAAGAGTATATATAGCCTTATTTAAAGACAAAATAGAATTATTATGAGCTTCTAACTTTAAGTGTAGGAAATCCATTTAATAAACTTAAGAAATCATAATATTCGCATATTTGTAAAAATAATAATCTACACATTGTTTCAATAGTGTTTTAAACGCTACTGCTTAATGATATTGTGATATTTTGATATTAATTAATTACTCGATATTTTTGTACGTTTATCCGATGTGTAATATACGATGTCCTATCACATACATAAATATGTATCTGGAAGGTGTTAATTAAGAAGAATCAAACAAGAGACATTTGCACTATTAAAAAAATTAAAGGAACTAAATAAAATTATCAAATTTTAGAATAATTTTGAAACGGGTCAGTAAAAAATGACGTTTTAAAATGAACATAAGATTCTTCTTTTGAGGTTTAAAAATTTAGTAAATTGATGTTTGTCTTTTTTTGTGAAAAATTTCCCGGAATGTGGCCCTGATAATAACGAATATAACAAAAAAAAAAACAGTCACATTGGATGAGCAGATTATAGAGATGTGCTTTAATACGCAGGGAAACTAATTTATTGATATAGAATAGAATTTGACTCGATATTTGCAAAATCTGTTCCAATGTTTGCAGATCATCAGCCATTTTTGTTGCTTCAAAACCATTGAAAGTGCTGATAGACATGAACAAGAAAATTTGCGTTGTAATTTTAAAATAAAATTCCTTTTTGGTTTTTCCATAGTCTGATTGACAACCTTCACAAAAAATCGCCATGTATTAGTGTTCGGTTTGGATGTTTAAATGAGATTAATTAAACACTTAGTTTCATTTATTGTATTGATATTTTTTCAACAGGTACATTTCCTATTCACATAATAATTATAAATCACTGACAGATGTGTTGTATGGGTGTACCTATATTAAATAATGAATGCTTATTTGGCTTCAGGTAAAGTAACAAAGTAATCAGAAATAATCAATAATGGACCTAAAAGATAATAAAAACAATTTTTTTAATATCAATTTATATATAAAGTATAATTTTTATATCCAACAAATTTTATAACAGTAGCTTTCCATATCATTAATCTCTAAGAAAATATGCACATTTTTCTATTCTGACCAACCTTGCAATTAGAATTTTATGACAAGTTATAAATATGACATTGTTGCCTGGATTGCGAAATTTCGAAAATACCCTACAAAATGAAAAAATCATAAGTAATATACAAATTGCATGACTCAAAGTCCTCAGTTGAACCTCCGTACGTAAAACGTATAATCGAACTGAGAGTTATTTAAATAGTTTTTACATCTAATAGAGCTACTGAGAATTTCACAGTAATTCCAATTTCAAAGGTCTATAGGACTTGAAATGAATTTCAGAAACTAAAAATATGTCAAATACAAATCGCATACTCGATTTCAAAATATATGCCAGAAAAGTCAATTAATTTAATCTAGGAGAGATTTATTTTATTTAGACCTTTAGGTCCTCTGTACTGCGATTTAGTACACTCCATCACCTGAAGGTAAAGATGCCTTCTAGCACAAGGTGAATTATATTGTTATTATGTTGTTAGAAGCGATGGCAGTGTAATTGTTATAATGGATCTGTCCCTTCCTGGAATCGAACCCGCAACCGCCAGTTATGGGTGAAGGTATTAGTGCCTTAACGTTAGAAAAGGTTGAACTATACATATAGCCTTTTTAAATAAAATAAAAAATTTTCAAATAACACCGAGACTAAAAAAGATACTATAGGCATATTTATAATGAACAGGATAGGAATAATATCAATGTGAAAAATTATACTTTTTATGATATATTATATATTAACGAAGGTGGTACACTGTGTTCTTTAAACCGTTTCTAATCAGTAAATATTTGGTAATTTTATATATGTTTATTTAATTGAATACAGCTTTAGTGGGAATTTTCTTGTAACTGTAAAATATTACGTATTGTAATGAATTGAAATAAAATATAATTGTTTTTTTAATTCGACAACTCAAGTGGATAATAAATAAACTAAGATTACTATTTTAAAACAGGCGCAAGATCCATCCGATGAACTTCTCGATCAGATAAAATGCTTCAATGAAAACGGGCCTGATCGATTTTGCTGAAAACTGGTTTTTACGTCAACATTAATAACATTATTTGTTCCCGAGAGAATCGAGACGAAGCTAATTTAGAGACATTGAAACGTGATAATATGTCAAAATTCGGATGTATTTATTTAAGAGAATGCAATCGACGGAAATCAATATCATTAGGATATACAGAAAGAAACCTATAACTTCTGTACGATGAAGTTATTCTGACAATATATAGAAACTTGATTCGTACAAACATTAAACTATAATTAATTTGATGTAATATGTATTATAATATGCATTTGCTTAGGTTAACATTGTTAATGGACTTTGTGATAAAAGATCATGACAGGCTTCATTATTTATTTCCTTTAAATTACATCTGTATTCATATTGGTAAACAACCTGTAATATAAACGATTCTTTTTATTTTACAATGTAATAAAGTTTTCACAATTTTTTTTATCATAAATTATTAATTATAAAATTTATGATTTTTGTTTTATCTTTTTTTGAAATAGTTTGAACAATAAATGCTATCAAATCATAATTGCTTTTCACAATCTGTGATGTATTAATTATTAATTTTGAATTGATTTTACTATGACTATCCAGCAATTTTTATACTTTTAATAATTGATTTTATTCATAAAATTAACATCGGATGTCTGTGTCATGGGTAGGCTAGCAAAAATAACTCAATTAAATTGGATCAAAAGGATGAACTCAGAATACAAGATATTGTACTTTAAACTTGTTTTAGCATCCGAAAAGTTACGATAAAATTTCGTGAAAAGTCTTACCAATGAGGAGAATAAAAAAACAATTAATTAATTTAATATTTACGAATATAGTGTCGAAGTTCCGATTTTGCTGAATACTCATTCAGTTTTTAGTTACGTAATTATGCGTCGAATGAAAATGGTTCCATGGCTAACATTATTTGTTCTCGAGATAATCGAGATGAAAATTAATTAATAATCGAACGCACATACTTTCACACACTCAGGCATATTTCTAAAAATGATGGTTTTAGGTTCTAGTTTTCTTGAAATGTTAAGATATGTCAAAATTCAAGATTCACAGGATCAGCTCTAGTAAAAGAACTACTCTTTAGGAAGTTAATAAAGTCAAACGTAAAGGCGGAATTTTACGTAAAAATCAAATATATTTCTTATTTTATGCAGAATAAAATGAAATTGTAGGATATAACGAATGAAAGTTTCAGCAAAATCGGTCCGGCCATACAGAGAAAACTAAAAGAAGTCCAACCTGAAAAGATTGTTGCTTTTACGAACATAGAAGGGTTGCACATAGAAGGTTTGCAGAAAAGAAAGAAAAACCATCATAATGTTAACCTGCTAATCATGATTTTGCAAAGATTATAGGACGAAGCAAAAACTGAATAATATTTGTATTCATTATGTAATAAAAATTCCAAAAATCTTGTTTTTAAGCTTAATTTGGCTTAACATTTTAAAAGTATAACCAGTTAACCGCATGCTCTTATTATAAAATTCAAGAAAATAGTGTAAATATCAACTTAGGCGGTCCTATACTTCCCTCAATAAAATAATATGATGCGTAATGCTGTCAAATCCTTAATATTCACATTGAGTATTGAAAATTTGGATAAAACCATTAGTCTTACGCATTAAATAAACTGATTAAACAAAATAAACCATGATAAGAAAATAATATTATTTATAATTAATTATTTACATCCTCAAATATGTAGCATAAACACGAAAAACTGTAACACAATATGGGGGAATATTATCACCACAAAACTGAGGATTTAGCAGTATTTCGATATCAAAATGTATTTTTCATTTTTTTGTTCATAGACTCTTTATAAGTGGATATCAAAACTGTTGTTGATACCATGAATTTTCTATTCTATACCAAATGGACTTGGCAGCTTAATGAATCGCGGCCGACGATATATTACAAATAAAATTTAAGCGGTTATGAACATGATCATATAACTACTAGTCCTATTATGAATAAAATTTAGATATCCTTAAGTTTCCTGAAACACAGGTATTATTTCATTCATTAACTTATGTTATATAGATATAGTTATTCCCGATTGTTCCTCGTATACACCCTTAATACATACACATGTCATTAAAAAGAACAAGTTTACGTTAATATATATAGTGGTAATGCCCATTTCTACAATTCCAATTTAATGTATCATTATTTTTATATGTCTTTGATAAGTGCAATAATTGTCTTTGTAATTAAAATAGATATAATTAATATAGAGAAAATCTAGATTAATTAACTAATATTAAACATCGAACAGTAATTAATGGTCTTAAATTTTCTCATATATTTCTATATGAGAATATACGAACAAGTTTTTTTTTTATTCTTCAAATGTTTTGCTATTAATTGTAAGAAAAAAATTATTTAATTCTTGTATGTAGAAAGTTAAATGCTGTAGGCGTTTTAGTATTATATGTCATGATATGGCTCAAAGAGTATAGAAAATTTGTAAATTTTTTTAAGCTAAATTGTGCAAAATGATAATATTTAAAAAAATTTTAAAGTAAAATTTTATTATCTATAACAGTTTATGGTAAATAATTTAGAATATTTTATAAACTCTCACAAGTGACATGATGAACATTGACTTGTATATATATAAAATGAATAACAATGGTAATCGCTAGGCTGTAGCTTCTCGGGAAAAATTTGCTATTATTGTATAGTTATTTTAAATTAATTATTATGTCTGCATAGGCTGTATAAGAAATTATTGATCCATCAAGGAGTAATTCATTGTATGGACATTATCAGTGTGTCTTTAAAAAATGCACTTTAACTTTACCGTAGAAGCTTTCTGTGCCTAGCTTTTTAGTATTTTTATTTTATAAATCCTAATTGTTAATATATTCTTATGCGTATAGCTTATTAATCTCAAAAATGGATCGGATTTAACGGAGTTTTAGCACGATACAAAAAAGAATTATTGAATCTTTACTTTGTACGATAAATTTTTTCGACGATTCTTGTTAAATGGGATAGGGTTTACTCTTGTTTGACAATTAATTTCGCTCATAATCATAAATGACATATGGAGTATACGAAACTATGCTCCAGATAGAGTGACACATTCTAAGGGGCATGTGACAAAAACACAAAATCAGATATTATCAGACCTTTAAAAAAAATAGCTTCATAACGCCTACAGTAAAGTAAAATCGTTGGAAGTGTTTATTTTATACATCGCCACAGACATTATATTAGTTTGAAACTGTCAAAAACGCTAAAGAATATGTTTTTCTTAAAATTACAATTCATTTATCAGTGTTTTTGAGATCTGCAAGCATAAATAGTAGACACAAGCAACACCGAAGCATGATATAATAAGGTATTAATTCTCATCAAAACGAGTGGCCGTCGAAAAACCACGCTTTATTTACAGAATTTTTGCGGAGGAAAAATTATCAACTTTTAGAAGTGTAATTTTATACTTTTTTAGAATATTCTGCTCTCAAATAATTTTTATCATTAGGCAGTTTTAATCAGAAATTACAAATTTTATTAGAAATTTTCCATCCGCATAAGTGGAGATGATCAGTTAGAATTCCGACATATATCCAAACTGAAAAAATATTAAATTAGGAAAAAAATCGAAATATTTTGAACTGAAATATTTTGATTCGTACATTAAAAATATTAATAATTTTTCAATGTATGCGCAATTCAAGTTTAAAATTAATACTTTTAAAAAAATGAATACAATGAAATTATAATCAAAAATAAATCACCATGCATGCACAAGAACAGTTTTTATCTACACAAAGGAAAAACTCTTATACACGAGGATAAAAAGCTATACATAAACTGTATAATTGAATTTACACAGTCTTTATAAAAACGTGTTTTGTTATTTCAATTCACAAAAAAAAAAAAAAAAAATAGAGGGGATTTATTACTACACTTGGACAATTTACCTTTTAATAACGAAGAATTATTGCACAGATGTATAAGAATTTTATTATAATACAAACCGGACTTCCTACATATTCTCACGGTATGGTAATATACAACATAAAAAAGCTCACCCCAAATTTGATTTTGGGTGAAACAAATAGGGTGGTTTACTTATTATTATATAAACATCCCCCTAAGTAAAATGGTCTTAAGTAGAATTCCCATGGATTTTTCACAGTACGATATGTCACTTCTGACTATTGTAGTGTTTATATATTTTTAATAAATTTAAATTTTGTTGAGTACAATAGTTAATTATTATTTTAAGAAACAATAATAATTATATGTTTATTGTTCAATATTCTTTACAAGATCTCCTCAAGCCCACTAATAATTTTAGGAATATTTAAAATATATTGTAGGCCCACTTGTCTCACGACGCGACGTTATTCAAAAAATATTAACTAGTTATTATTTGAATATTATATAATATAATAATATAGTTAACAGTACTTTGACGGTAGGAAATGGTAGATAGGGGTACAGTAAACGGAAAAATAGAAAATACGTGAGCAGGCGAGGAGGAAAGTAGTGGGGGGGGGTCTTAAATGGTTAAAAAAGCTGAAAATTTGTATTGTTGCAAATTCCAGCCAAGGTTGAGGTTGAGGTAGAAATATTCTTTTTCTAAAACACCAGAAGGTTAAAAACAATTTTTATTTAATTTTTTCCCTAAAATGAATCAAAGATTACAAAACAAATAAATCATCTAAAATATCGAGTTTTTTCAAAAAATTTGGAAAATTTTGAATGATTGTTTTTGTTGCATTCTGTTTACTAAAGACATGGGTGTTATGATATAAATGAAAATTAACTTCATCTGGTGTTATGCGTATAAGACTTATTTCGTTATGAGTTTATGTTAAAAAATAATCATTTGTACAAAAATTGTAATAATAAACGCATCAATAAATTTTTATATCTATATTTTTAATTATATTTATTTATTTGTTAGTTAATTGAAATATAAAGTTGTTATTAAAATATTAAATCATTTAGAAACATTGTAATTACACTGTTTAAGACATCACAAATGCCTTTTGAATATCGATGCACGATACATTTATTTTCTTATATAGGATGATTTAAAATCATAATACGTTTTATTTATCTGAAGTAAAAATTCAATCGATAATCAACCATTTTAATAAGTTTTACCTAATTATTAATTTCGCTTTTTTCAACTTAAATCGATTATTAGAAGTTGCTTCCATTGGTTTTATTAGCAACTCGAAACTCATCGAGTTTTGTAGAAGATCATCTCTCGAATTGAACTAATTTTTTTATTGTACGATTCGATTTCATACCATATTCCAATCCCATTCGTACAATCATTTCACCTCGATGGTTGATTCATAATGAACATTTTTCCTATTTAACAGTAAAATCGGAATAATGCTTGTATCACGCAAAAGTACGCACTAACAATGATACCAGTCATTGTGATGTACGTGTGATAAAAATTGCTCATAATATTCTTCTTTTAAGCTAATATTCTTCTTTTAACTGTTTTTCCTCACGTATTTCATTGTGAATGGAATCTTTGAAGGTATTTCAAGAAATAATGTGAAAATATAAAAAAATAAAAATAACATTTTTCTCGTATATATTTTAAGGCATACGCAAAATAATAAATAACTTTATTATTTTGTAGCCACATAATTTTTTACTCCGATTTAAATAATTCATTTTTATTCGGTAAGGTTTATAATTGGTCCCCTTCTCATTAAATTTTTAGTAAAATTAAAAAAAAATTCCCCTGGTTGTATATTAAATCCAAAAGTCAAAAACTAAAAATTTTTCACAAAAAATATAACCGACTTCAAAAAAACTCACTTAAACTTAAAAAATAATTCCTGTAATCAAATTACCTATTGAAGTCAGCGCATATTATCTCCCAGCTTAAAATCTATTGTCGCCGACTTTAAGTTTTTAATTTAACCATTTTTTTCTATTTATTAAATTTTTTTCGACGTACTCTGAATTACTTGTATTAGATTAGGACTTGTGTAGGAACTAAAACCATTCGATGAAGAAGGTGGAAAAGTAGTCGAAATATGCAAATTTCAAAGTTCATAGTCGGATTATTTCATATGAAATTTGCGCAAATTCTAAATATTTTGAATCATAATGTATAATAATATACCTAAGTGTAATTAAATATTTATTATCGATATTATATCAATTCACTTCTATGAATTAAATGAAAATGTATCTTAATAATATAACAAAGATAAAAAACGTACATTTATATAAATTAAAAAAGGTTGAAAAAAAAAATGTTTATAATAATTATTGGTATCCGGTAATAATAATAAATATATATAGATTTATTATTTTATATTCATAGCGTGGTATTACGAACAGAGCGGTATTAATTTTATCCATATACCTGAATTCCATACGTATTTTAGAATTTTGATTATAATTGCTCGATTTATGCTAATGTGTTTATGTTACAGCCATCATACGCTTTGTTATTTCATTTTGTGATCTTTTGAAAGCCTTTGTACAAAGCCTTTTGAAAGGAGTTTGTACCCTGGAAATTAGCAGACGGATGCGTTAGTTTCTACATTAGTTGTTACTATTATTTGTATTTACGGTATTTGGAAGGATTTTTCAAAATTTTTTTATATAAATAGGTGTTACCTGTGGGTATATGTAATCTTTCCATAAGTGTTCTAAGTCTCAAAACGTTTGGTAATGCTTCATCGTTTATAAGTTAATTCATTACAATAATTTTTTATTATGCTTAATTAACATTTTATTAAAATTAACTACAAACTATTTACTTATTGCAATCTTCCTGTTTGTAGAATCTTATTTCTAAATTGGACTTACTAAAATTACACTTTATTTAAGGCTTACTTGATATTGAGATCTGTTTAATGGAAGCTATGTAGATGCGCTGTGAACAATACATAATTGAATTTATTATAATCGAAATTTTTGGATTACACTGTAAAAATAAAATTAATGCGTTTTTTTTTAACCGAAAAAAATCAACGCTCCACTTTTTGGTGAAAAAAAGAAAACTAATAATAAATAAGCCACACTAAGATTTCGAAGATTCCTTTAGATACAATCAGTGACATCAATTCAATAACCTGATTGTGTTATTTTTAATTTTAAGCCCCTGATTATATCTGCTGATTTCTGTTTCTATTATATATAAAATTCCAAAATAATTGTTTTAATGTTCAATTTAGAAAATTGTACTTTAAATGAAGAATTTAATATAGACAACATAAATTATTTAATATATAAAATTCTAATTTGCATGTTGCGGCTTTACTAACCAAATAATAAAATCTAATTAAAACTAAAATATTGTTTCATTTTATAACATTGACTCAATTTTAATAATTGATTTCTGTTGGTTAACCAATGTGCGCTGATACATAACCTGATCATTGGGCCTGTAGTCAAAAAGTATATTAGTACGGTTCTGTTTTATTCCTTTAAAATTATCGATTTATATATGAGAATATAATCAATCAATAAATTTTATGTGTATCTACAGGTTGGACCACCTAGAATAAAACGCATCAAACCGAAGATAAGCAATTCAAATTATTAAATTAATATTATACAGTTAGAATTTTGAAGAATCTAATCTGAATTGATCTTATAGTTTTTATTACTATTTAAATCGTTTAGGTTGCCATAATAGATTCATTTTACTTTGAATCGATAAAAATAGAAATTTTCAAAATTTAAAATTCTGCTTATGTTAAACACGCTGATATTTTTATGTGCCATTATTATCAAAAGAGTTGAAAATCCTTAAACCACTGAACCGAATTTTTTCCAATGCTAAGGAATTTTATTGAACGTTGAGGAGCTGTAGTTCCAAAAATATATAGACAAATGTACATGTTAGAATTATAACATCCTTATCTTGAAGTCGGGAGCTTGAATATACGGAATAAATACTTCTATTATAACAGAAAAATTATTCAGGAAACTTCAACAAATTTCAAAAAATGACCTTACGGAACCTTGGTACAAATGAATTTGTACCACTTTATTATTGGAATAATGTACAATTTCATGTTATTGAGTTTTGATGGCCTTATTTATAAGTTATAACGTTTGTTTGTTTTTTTTTTTTTTTTAGGACTGTAAACTATTAATATATAATTACTTAAAGAGAGCTTTATTTTGTGGAATTCCATTACTAGCCGAAGAAATTAAAATTATTAAATTCTGCACAATTCCTCTTTATTAAACTTTAAAACATAATGACGTGTTTCAATCTGAAAATTATCGAACAGTCCGAAAAATGTCATGAAAATATATTTAAAATATTAAGTTTCAAAGTTTATTAAAGTAGAATTGTAATAAACTAATTTTGAAGTTTAATTTATTCGGGTACTATTTTTGTAGATTTTATTTAATTTTGACAATTTTTCGTTTGTAAGATAATTCTCGAATTTTTTAATTATGGTGAATCAAACAGTGTCTATACATAACCGCATCCTTAATGAATTTTAATATTATAATTATTCAATTAATATTTAGTTTATTAAAGGTTGTTTTTGACTACCGTATTCTAGTATTAGTTTCAAGAATCTGGTTGTTTTCACTCCCAGATATTTATTTGTTTAAAAAAATTTCGTATTGTAATATAACCTTATAACTGTTGACGGTGCTAATTTTTTATAGAAACTTTTTTTTTTTCAAAATAATACAAAATTTGGATACTATGATCGCAGTGGATGCAAAAAAAAAATTAATTTAAAATCTGAATAATTCTATCTGTCTGTGTGTCCGAATATCACGCTAAAATAGCTTTTCTTATTTTGATGTGGATTTCATTAAAAGATAGAAAATTATACTGGGGCAGGTTATAAGTTATAATTTTTCATTAACGCATCTATGGTCCTCATTTTAAAAATACAACTTCTAAACGTTAAAAGGTATCGAAAACTGTTAATACAATGAAATATATTAGTTTTTTTTAATCGAAACATGCTTGAAATAGTTTTTTGTATAATCAAAATTTTAATTAGAATTCTGGTATATACATTGAAATTGACGTATTTCATGTTTTTTGCATTGTAATTTTATACAAATTTGGTATAGATTGAAAAAATTTTATGGTATTTTTGAGCTTTTTATAATTTAATAAACTCTCTATAACAATAGACACTAGGAAAATTCTGTGAAATACATTGATGTGTACTTTGATATTACTTTCTGTTTTAAAATTTATTAATGTATATTTTTCAAAAATATAAAAGAAAGTTAAAAGGGCTTATAATATCACTGTTAAGGAAGTTTATGACAATTATTTTTGTCTGTAAATTGGCAATTTTTTTTGTAGTGTTCCGGTTTGGTCAGAGAAAAAATGAAATTTTCGCAAAAACGTAGGTTTTATCATTATTTTACTAAAAGTTATTTTCCTTTCTTGTAGAAAGTATGAAGAAAATTATGCCTACAAACCTCTTAGGTATATTTATTTTTTTGTTCTGTTTTTTTATAACTACTTTGTTTTACAATTTTCACTTTTTTACACACTTGACGATAGAATAATATTATTTAATATTATTTTTCAAATCACATCCATAAAAATAACTATAAAATTAAATATTTTTTAATTTTATGAAAATAAAACAATTTTAATTGTTTCCAAGTCAGTAAATGAAAGTTATTTTTGTGTATAAATAAAAGATTGTTTTATATGAAATACTTAACATTATTTATTTTTCATAGACCACTAATTTTAACAAGATCTTCTTCTTGGTAAATATATTATGCCGACATTTGTTTATGAGTGATTCTATTTTTAAAGCTAACATATACTAAATAAGCAGGCATACATATGAATTCAGCAATAAAATTCCATTATTATTTTCTTAATTTTATAAAAACACCAATTTGACTTATTTTAAAAGATCCTTTCTCTTTAATAAAAAAATATGTGTATTCATATTTTGTGACCAAACAATCTTCCTTCATAATTAAATTGTAATGTGGTATTAAAAATATTGCATAAATTTTGAATAATCTGATTTATAAAGTTATAATAAAATACTTATATAATTATTGCACAATCTCGAAGTGTTTTTTTTTGAATCATCGTATTAATGGATTGCTTTAAATACAAATCAGAAAAATAAAATATATAATAATTATAACGTGATATAATTTAATTAATTTCTATTTTATATTAATTATTGTTTAAACTGTTCAATTAATCAGAAATTTTTATAAACCTATTCCTTTATTTTGACACGCTTAATACACTTCTTTGTTAACGTCCATATTTTTTATTTTCAGAGCAATTTTTTGAATTGAACGATTTTATTACAAACTGAATGCTTAAATATAAATATTCAAAAAAAGGTTTCAAACTGAGACCAAAACTTATGTTTAGAAACATATGATAAAATAATATATACAGTAAAAATATTTTTTGAATATAATCGTCCGATATATGAGCTAAAAAAATGCAAGCATTTTCTCAAGGTTGATTATTTGAAATTACGACACATTTATAATGAAGAGAAATAGCCTGCTACCTGGTAGTCTGATTCGTAAGCGTTCGCCGGGAAGTGGGCATTAAAGTTGTAAAAAACCATGCATGCTTTCTAAAAGCTGAATAGTTAATTGCGAGCTAAATTTATAAAAAAAAAATGAAGTAACTAAAAATAAATGCAAAGATAGAGCTCAAAAATGCTTTCCAGGAAACTGAAGGTGTAACCTCTCTGAAATTTGAATAAAAAAATACATTTGCAACTTTAATTTATAATCTCATATACATAACACCGAAATTTAATCGCGGTTTTTTTCAGATCATTTTATCAATTTTTTTGATAAAAGAGTAATTTTGTAAATAAATTATTTAGAAAAATTCTGTTATATACAATTTTTGGTGAATGACACCAAAAAGTCACTTGGAGTCGAATTTCATAAATGAAAAAAAAACAAAATAAACGCTTAGCATAAGAAGTGATTAGGGACGTACAACCTTGGCAAAGGCATGCATTTTTATTTGGAAATTTGCAGACGCAGACACAACACACGTGCTTCCCAAACATTATATTGTGAGTGCTAACTGATAGCATCCGAAGTAGAATGCTTGCTTTAAAATTCAAACCTTTAGAAATTGGAAAAATAGAACAGGGAGATAGACATACTAACTGAACGATAAAATTAACGTTGAAGAAAATCGTAAAATTTTTGTGTCGCATTCCTTAAAGTTATTTAATTAATTTTATATCGTCTTCTAACCGCAAATGGAAGTCAACTTTAAAATATTTTAACTTCGAACAACTTATGATTTCGTTTGTTGTCTAGATACTTTATTAAGCGATTTTCATCTCAGAAAATTATCTTATGACATATTTGTGTTGGTAGCTTTAAATAATCCGATAAAAGTAAGTAATTTACACATATAATTCGTTGAGATCAATTGATGATAATATTGTAATAAATTGTAATTATTATAATAAAGGCAGTCAACGTCATATAATATTCACAGCTATACTTATAAAAATATTTTTAAACAAAATTATGAATTATTTAATTTATATTTAAAGTTATGACATTAATTGAGGTTATTACTTAATAAAATATGTATTTAATAAAAGATTACTTTAAATATATTTAAATGTAAAATGTATACGGTACTTCTGATATAATATACACCTGTTTCACTAAAAAATCAAAATAAACCGTGATGCTTATGATTCTTATTACTCAGGCCATTAATTTTTTGTTATTTAATCTTTAAAAAAAGTTTTTGTACAATTTTATAATCAATACCACTGGCTGCTCGCCCGCTTTGCAGAAAATTTTGGAATAAAATTTAAGTAAATAACATGAATATACAAATTTATGCAATACTTAAATTTTTTCATCAGTTCATTAGCAGTTAATCTCATCTCACACACCATATTTTTGCACAACATTCGTAGATATCGCTTCCATCACAATATACCATCGATAGTTATAGACTTAATAAAAGCAGGTTCTTTTTACCAATAGATAAACTCAAGATAAATGGTTAGAGTTTTCAACAAGAAATTTCAGTGAGGAAAGAACGGTGAATTCCGCTAATTTTTATTAGAAGCAGTCAACTTGTTTCAAAAAGATTTTATTTGTGAAATTTATAACATTGAGTAATTTACGATCATTGAACTTTCCATGCGACATAACCGTGAAATGTTGGTTGATTTTAGATTTATGTATTACGGAGATTCAATTCAAAAATTTTGGACGAACTTCTCTCAAGAAAATATTAACAATTATAAGAAACAAAACGGCAATTAATAAAGCCAGCCAGGTATCTACAATTTCTTCAAGTTGTACACCCTTAAATGATATTTTCATGTAAAAAAAATTTGTTTTGCCGAGGTGAGTATAATATTTTCGAGATGAGTGTAATGATTTTCTATCAAGAACTTATGAACGAATTATTAAGCAGTTAGACAAATGATTCAACCCACGAACTATGGACATTAAAACATATGTACGAGTCAAATATAAAATAATGTAAAATAAAATATATAAATAATAATTACTTGAGCATTTTGTGTATGTTTAAAATCTTACTTTTTTTTCTTCTTCTAAAATTAAAAGATTTATATCACATAGAGATTTGTATACTTCTATATATTAAATTCTCTGCAAGTATGTGAAAACCACTTAAGTTCGATAAAATTTAGTGAAACATTTCATCAATAGAGAAGATGGGCAAATTTTTTTAATCATTTCAATTGAAGCATTTTTATTCATGAACATTCATTGAAAAAAAGCTAAAATATAGACGTTCAAAATTCTTAATTAAACAAAAAAAAGGTTTACATAAATGATGTCATACATGTTCATCTTCATAGTGATTATACATAAGGATCATTGAATGATAAAAGGTTTCAACGTTATCCATGATACTTATATACACTTTCCTTCAAAAGCGCAAATGAGATAATTGTAAATAAAAATGCTATATAAATTCCATAAATATTCCAAAGTTTTGTTTCTTCATAGAAAATGATCACTTATAGTGGGTAAAACTTTTTTTGCAAGAAAGAGTTCGAAAACAATCTTCAATAGCTTATAACATTCATTTTTAATCCACTTTAATTTAATATTCGAATTTTAATTGGTATTGAGCCTAGTTTCACTTTCTTTTTATTGGTAAAATAGCTAATATTTTTTATTACATCCACCATATTTTATAAGATTAACAAGGAAGTTGATAAAACTCTCCCGAGATTAAGTCAACGGTTACTTGTCTTTTCAGTAAAGGTTTATTACAACCGAAAAGCATTAAAATTTAATCAACATGTACTATTCAGAGGTGGTGACTAAAGCTAGGTAAAGTGTACTCTCAATGTCTTGAAGTAGTAAAAGAGGTAGTAAAAGTAAAAGAGACGGTTTTATCTCTTTTGGACTAACAATTCACGTTCTGTCACTTACGAAGTATTTGCAATCTGTATCGAATATTTAAAAGATACGAAACAGTCCGAAAAATGTATTATAGTCATTACACTTTTTTGTCAGACCCTTTTTTAAAATTAAATGACACTATAGTTATAGAACTGGTATTTTAGATGTACTTGCTGGTATAACCAAGGAAGTCTTACATTCTAGTTTTACATCAAGATCCACACAAATAAAATAGAATCCTAACATTATTAAAATTGTCATACGAAACAAATACCTACATAATTTTAGTTGTGTAACGAATATCAAGTTTACAACATCTTTCTGTATGACAGATTGTGAATATTTTTAAATGAGAGTATTTGAAATTTTTCCTTTACTACTTTTCGGTAAAATTTAGGAATGATTATTAAAGGAAACTTATTTTTAAAAAAAATAAATGTAAACCACAAGGAGAGTATATCAAATTTAGTCTAATATTGACAAATGACAAAACAAAACGAGATTCAGTTTAATTTTGTGATTATAGGATATTTTTTATTCCGATTATTTTTATTCCAAATAAACGTACTGTGAACTCAATTGTCTATAAGACTTATAACTTTCTAAGAGATGGCAATGTAAGTTTCTTATTTGGTAACAATTTTCGTAAACAATTGTCTGTAAGTTCCATAAGATGAAAGTTTAAGTTACTTATTTGACTTAAACCGTCAACAACTTTTCTTATCTATGTCGGGTAACAATAGATGCGGCTAAATTTTTCCACTTTGTGAAATTTTCAAAAGCCTTTTTCTTAGCTGTTTTCTCATTGGATAGACTAACAAAAGTATCAACTTTTTTTTCTGTGCAAGGTACAAAGATATGGTTTTTTGCAATCGTTGTGAATTAATTTGTTGATTAAATGACTGAGCCTGTTAGTTTTTATGTAATTTTAGCTTTGAATACGTCGTAAATACTACTAATTGCGATAAATTTGTTTGGGTTTTGTTTAGGTTTTCCCTAACTTTTATGTACTTCTCCCTATATTAAAAGCAGAAATACAGTTACCTTATTACTCATCGCTGTTCCTCCGAAAGTCCAATTACCTGAAATTTTATATGGATATTCGTTTTTCGATTTTAATAGATTAAGCCTTATCGACTCAACAAAGCACACCAGTTATATACGAGTTGTTGAAACATATTTTAAGTAATTTATATTTTGTTTCGTTACATCACTATAAAATAAAACACCTTTACGTATAAATTAATATTTTTTTCTTATTCTTCTTAAAACTAATTTAAGAATATATTTGAATATTCATATAATATGTTTGTATAATTTAGATAAATCTATTATTTATTTATTATGTGTTTTTAGTATGTTTATATATATATATATATATATATATATATATATATATATATATATATATATATATATATATATATATATATATATATATATATATATATATATATATATATATATGTATATATATATTTTATATTTTTTTTCTAATTTTTTCTTTTAACATTTTTTTTAGTTACATAAAAATATAAGTAAATAAATATAAACATGAAATAATAAAAAACTACAAGCACATACAACAAATATAATGTCGTGTATGTTTAATAATTTATAAGGAATTTATTTATTTATTTTTTGTGTTTTTTTTGTATTTTGTCACTGTTTTTTTTTTTAGTAATAATGGAGTTTGGGAAAAAATTTATAATGCATAAAATTTAATTAAGAAATTATACATTAATTATTTGCATTATGATAATTGAACGACCTCCGTAGTTTCTTAATAATAAAAACCGTTATTTTTTGTTTTAACTAATAAATTTTACCAAATAATAATCAGTATATTTTGTTTAAATTTTTAATAACAAAAATTTTATTAAAATAAGATTAATAATAGTATCAAACATTATGTATTTATTTAACGAAAGGGGTGTACAAAGGTGCCAGATAAAGCTTCTCTCCAGCAAACATCCATACCACAAAAACTTCAAAAATAAATCTTTATGAAGAGCTTATTAAAAAATCAAATTAATTTTTTTAAGTCACAATTATAAGCTTGGTAATTTTTTCACCATTCTCCCATTTGATAACACTATTAATTTCAGTGTAAAAAATTCTTTTAAACGAAGTATCGTAAGGTATATGGTACATTTGAAATTTTATAGTTGCAGGTCTCTGACCCTCTCTGAAAAAGGGTCACTATATTAAACTAGACTGAAATGTATTAAATACGCATTTTTTATGTTATTCATAATGTTATTGGAATAAAAGATATTGAATCCCTGTTAAAAACCAGCCTATAAAACGAAGATTATGCGAAATTATCACATGTGATAAAAACACAAAAAATCGATTCTAATTATGTGGACCCAGGCTGGCAGAATTGCTTGAAATATTTCGTCTGAAATATAAGTTTGTGTCTTTGATGTCGCGTGAATTCGGGTCTGCAGGTTTCTTGGAGAATATACAAATGTTAATCAATGAGTTTCATATTAGTAAATATTATATTAACTCCCTTCTATGAAAGAGAAGACTGAATTCACTTTAATTAAACAAAAATATACTGAATATATACTTTAACGAAATTGAAACTGTAACTGTAACATATACATATTATTATATAATTACTTTTTCAAGTACAAAACTATTATATTATTTTTAATATAGCTTGAAAATTACTTCATTACTAACACTTTTTATCATTAATAGATATAATAGTTAAACACATTAAAAACAAAAAATTACTGGTTAATAAATTAATAATGTAATCATACTCACATAATCAAGTTTTTGGTTGACGACTAATTAAAAAATCAAAAAGACACAACAAATAGAAATGTACTTAATAACACACGAAGTAAGTGTCAGTGTAAATGTACGAGGGCAGATCAGTAAGTTTTTAGAAAATGATATGTTTTTTAACAATATCTAGTTTTATACACTTTGACAAATATCCCTCCAACATTTGTATGTTTTCACTAAGTATCTTCCTTAATTTTACCTCATTAATTTTACTCATTTTGCGGCAGCGTTTGTTGTTAGCTGAGAGCAAATGCGGTTTAAAAATTGAAACGACAGTACTTTTTGAAAGCCCTATAGCATCAATTATTTCGTGTAATTTTATTCTTCGATCTCTTACCGTGAAATTTGTCGATCATTTCTGGGTTACTCACTTTAACGTGACGTCTTTAACGATGATCGTCTTCTATTAATATACGGCTATGCTTACATTTATTTATCCAATTCTAAAATATTGCAAATACAGGGGCATATGTGCTATGAACTGAATCCAAAACTGCTTTTATTTCTCTTGCTGTTAAGCTTTTTAAATAGGAATGTTTAATTACCCCTCTAAACCCATTTTTTTAAACACAAGTGGCTTACTTCAATTGGCGATTAAAGGATATGACATCATAGATATGGGTGCAAATCGGATTCTCTTTGACTAGATAAACAATGAGGAAAGAATACTCCTTAAAGGTCTATTTACTCAGTCAGGTCACAGTTCATTCAATCCGTGTCAGTCAGAAATAATATTATTCTGAGGAACGTAATGAAGAGTATCTATATTTGCCCGGCACAGTATAGTCTCAGTGATTCATTCACAGTTACGTCATTTTTAAATTCGTCGCCAACGATATGTTTATAATTTGACTGGCGGCATTTTTTGTTGTGTGATAGTGGGGGAATACACCAACCATTGAAGGAACAAGGATGGCACGAGTATTGAACTGTGATTGAACTGACACGCGACGGACATGTAAAGATAAAGTCGTTAGTTCTGACTGAGACTGGTTGGAAAATTAACTGTGACGTGATTGACATGTGTGAATAGACCAAAAAAAGACTATTGCCGTGCTACTATCGTTATCTCTTAGATGAGCTAAGAACTTATTGATCTGCCATCGTATTAAAAAAGGTGTTTTTATGTAATCTATTCCTTCGACTCTATAACTAAAATGTGTTAACAAACTAATTTACATGTTTTTTTCTTTTTATTTATATTTTTTAATTTTTATTATTTAATTGATAAGAAATTGATTAAACATTATTATATATTAATGATACTAATATATATTACCTATGTATATTTATTGTAGTGTAAAAGATGATCGGTCACCTGGGTGATGAGAAAGAAAAAGTATAAAACACAATTAGTAAACAGGTTGACTCATTTGAAATTTTTAAGTATGGTGCAAAATAATCTTGAAAATCAACTTTTTAAGGTCACAATTTAGAACAATGTCTTAAGTCCTACTAAGCTACCTTACATTTGTACAAAGGTTTTTTTCTAAAATCACCATTTTCGATTTAATCTTGAAGGCCGGAATTTTAAAACAAAAGAAAACCAAAAAACTAGCAGTATAGGTAAGGAATTTTACGAGAAGCGGACAACGACAAAAATAAAGTTCTAGAATTGTTTCATATTAGTTCTAGTTGTACCTTTAGAGGTTATGAACGTGGACACGAAATTTTTTTTAATGGATTTAGTTTAAATTATGAGATTCTAAAGAAATCACATAATTATATTTAAGATTTTCCAAATTATTTATTTAATAGTTTCAATTTATAAACCAGATTCGAAGTCAAATTTAATTGTCAGGCCAAAACCGAAAGTAAAATTTAAAATCAGAACTTTAATAACTTCAACAATAAAAAAAAAATTTTTTAATTATAAAATCAGTTATTTACGGATTAATATTATCATAAAATTTTAAATTTTACATTAGTTTAGGAGCGACAAAAATATACAGTTAATTGAAATAAAAGTTCATATATCTATGAACTTTTATGAAAGTATCACTTGAATGGTCCCTCATTTTAATTTCTACTAGCTATACATTTGAATTCGTTTCATTCCTAAACTAATTTAGATCCATTTTTAAAATTGAAAGGAAAGAAAAAAATTAAAAACAACAAAAATTGATCAAACTTATTAAATTTATGATTAAAAAATTTGTACTCGCTTTTGAGCAGAAAACAAAATTGTATTTTGAATATAGTTTAAAAATTTAAAAGAACAATAAACTTTCTATATAAACCAGTGTATTTGATTCGTTATTGTAAATCTTTTGGAAAATCCGTAGAAAGTAATTATGACACTTATTTAGAGTCCCGTAATTAAAAAACTAAACCTCATACAAAAACAAAATGTGTTCCCCGTTTCTAACCCAAAAATATACCGAATTACGTCTCGTTTTACGCTTCACTTACGTATCATGGCGGCACAACTTCATCGAGCTGGTATTAATTTTCATTCTTTCATCCTACACATACGGATACACAAAGAACACTATATCTCAAAAATTTATGTATTATAACAAATATTAAAAACTTATAAATTAATGATATAAATTAAAACGTCATTACGTTATAAATTTAATAATTAATTTATTAATTTACGATGCACCTGCAGATTATTTTCAAAAAAAAAAATGTTTTTTATACAATTTTCACCGTTGTCAAAACGAGAGAAATAAATAATTTTTATTATAAGTTAATTGAAAAAACCCATATTTTTGGTAAATATATTGTGACCTAAATATTTTATTAAAGGTTGAAAATTTCTATTGATATAAATTTTATTTGCAACATACATACATTTATTATGATTGAGTTGTTTATCCAATGTGCAGATACCTCAAACAAAACTAGCTACGAAGAAACCTTTAAACTAGTTCCTATACTTAATCCTAATCAGATGTACGTAATTCAACTATATACTGTAACGAATAATGATCGTACACAATAATTACCGTTATACAAATACTTAAAATGAAAATATAAAAATTTTAAATATAGAAAGATTTTAAACAAAAATGGTCAATAATTTTTCTTTTATTATCTTTACGATGTTATTAAAATTATATTACCATACCAAGCAACATTTATGTTTTTTACCCAATAGTGAATATAGCTTTTAAGGCGGTATGTTTCCTTTCTCTTATTGTTCTAAACGGTTTCAGAAATAGTAAATCTGTGCATAAATACCGAATGCATCTTTCTTGTCGTAAACACAAACTTAGGTGAATGAAATTGCTATCTTGAATCGAACTAATTGAAATCTCAAATAAACTTTTGGTTTCAATGATTTTTCAACGGGAATCCTTTTGCTTGTTATAAATAATTTATATAGAATTCATTTAACGTGTTTTTTTTTTACTGATAAATAATTTTTTTTTTTTTATAAATAAAAATATAATTTATATAAAGTTTTTTTTGAATGTCAACAAATTTATGAACAAACTTTATAACATGTATGAAATAATTTATAAAAACACCTTTTGTACAAACTCAAAATAATTTTCTTATTACTTATTATTTAATTCGTAAATTACTCATATGGTTTTTACTTCCATATTGGTATTCTTGATTTGTGAAAATTTCTGTAAATTACGAAGAAATTATGCTTCAATTAATTGGTTCTTTGAATTTTTGAAGTATCTTCCATATCTTAATCTAACGCATTCGAGTAAATCCTAATAGCCCCGCTTGTTATCCCCTACCATTATAAGTTTTGTTAACATTTGATTGTAGACAGAGACTGGTACAATTAAAACTGAATGAAAACTCTTATAATTTGTTTGATTTAAAGATTTTCGATTTAACTGTTTCAAATTTCTCATAACTCTGAATTTTAGTTTATATAACTTCCATGTCATATGAACGGTTTTATAAAAATCTCAGACAATACGAATGTGAAAAATCATGTTCGTATAATGAATTTGATAAAAATTTTATACTTTTATCACAAAACATAAAATACTCATAGGTGTTTTAGTATATTAAATCACTATAATTATAAAAATGACAAAATACATTTAGAGAGTTTACATTATTTTAATTCATATGTAATTTTATATTATTAATTAATGGTAGTTATTGGATACTAAATGTACTCATGTTTAATCCATGTACATAAATATCAAATATATTCAAATGTTCACTATTGGGAGAAATTTTATAGTAATTATAATATATGATGGAAAAAAAACATCATGTAAGGTGTTTGTAAATAAATACATAATATTTTATTTTCCAGTATTGAATGATGTATAAAGTTTCGAATTAAATTCTTAATCTTTAAACAACCTGTTACATGACTACTTCGCTCGATCATTCCAAGTCTATTCTCTTAAATTTCAGCTGGTCTTTAGATTTGTATGATTAATTTTTATAAAAAATTTAGTTAATTAACAGAAAAAATTAAAACTATTAAAAAGCACGAACTAAAATGTAAAAAACTAGTTGTATTAGAAAAACTGTATATACATAGCGAATGGTAACTTTTTGTATTATGAATTAAATGAAATACTTAAATCATGTACAATAAGATCCATTTTAAGAAATTGGTTTGATCGAAATGGACCATACATATAAAAATTGTATGACAACTTCTCAGCGCTTCCACCATATTTTTATAGATACGCCAATTATTCTTATATGCAAAATTCAAGAAAAAATCCTAAACACTTAAAGAAATATTTTTGGCTTAGTTCATATAAAAAGAATAAACAACCTTTATAGAAATGATTCTAGGAAATAAGTTAGTCAACAACTCATTTAAAATTATCAGCAATGTCGTCAAGATAGTATTTAAGTTTGTGAACTAAGATGCAAAAAGATGTGCTTGTCAACACCAACGTTTATTTGCCAATGCATATTTTTTTACAACATTAATAAATCATCCTATATGAAATATTCATAATATCTTCTTCACATTAATAAAATATTAAAAATTTAATTATTATAATATAATTTTTTATTAAATTTTATTATCGGCATTTATCAAATTTAAACAAATCTTACTTTAAATCAACAATAAAATGTCATATGCATGTAATGTAATTAATATAATAAATTTCGATGACAGAAAATAATTTTTATAAATATAGTATTGAATAGAACTAATATTCGTATCCGATGATGCTAAGATGTTGTTGATTCGTATAAAACTTAAACTAAACTATAAGAAATTTTAAAAATACAATTTGAATTGAGATTCTGGACATTTTCAATGGAGAAATTCCTTGTATAAGATTCAATTATGAACATAATTGAAAATTTAATGTATGAATATAAACTTGTAAACTTGTAAACATTAAACGCCAACGATTTTTTGATGTTTGAGTCATTGGTTAGACAGTCGATTCATAATTATAAGATATTTTTAACAACCGCTTGCTTTAAAAGTCTCTATTTAATATTTGAAGTATTATTTTTATTTTCGCATTTTTGTTTTTGAGAGACTTCTAATTGCTTGAGACCTCAGAGCACCCGACACAAATTCCCTTATGTAAATCACGCACAACTGTCTAGCAATGTAAATATAGACACCGTTTTGTTTAGTAAAACTAGATTTAACAAAATTATATTGTTCAAAAAAGCTCTACTAATTGAGAAAGTAAGATTTGTACTCAATAAAGTGTGATTAAATTTCAGGATGTCCAAAAATTTTCAATAAAATAAAAATACAATTAATTTATGTACTTTTCTGCAAAAAATGATTACCACATGCAAAAACTTGTTCGTAAAGAAAATTCAAAAATTATATGATAATTGAAGTTAACTCTAGAATCATAATTCTAAACCATACCATAGTACATTTTTAAAAACAATATCAACATTTAAATTCAAGCTAACATATACAATGACTGAAGAAAACTTCAAGGATATATATTTTGCATTATTCCACTATTTATAAATAGTGGAATAATGCAAAATATATATCCTTGAAGTTTTCTTCAGTCATTATCATGGATTTCCACAAAGTAAAGCTCTCTTCAATAAATTATCTAACATATACATTTTAAAATTCAAAATTTTTGGTTTTGTTATAATTTCCAATTTGTTTAAACTATAAAATTTAGGTCAATACTTTTAGAAGAATTATAGAATGTATGCTGAATTAAAAAATTTTGCTATTTAATTTGAACAGGTCTTTATAACATTTTACACTGTTGCTTAATTTTTAAACACTTGTCTGCTCCATAATTAATGTCATTAAGACTGTGGTTTGCAGACAACATAACATTTTTTCGGTGATTTTTTTAGATTTGTAATTGTTTTCTAGTTTTTTAATCCATTCCATTGTCTCCAAGTCCTAGCTTTCATAGAGGATTAATTGACTTTTATTTATTCATTATTTTCAAGTTTATCGATGAACGCATTACATACATTGAATCTGATATAATATGCAAAAGACTGGATGAAATCGTGCACCGAAGCATTCGATATCTATCTGGTAGTGTTAGAAAAAGAATAAGATAAGTAATTAATTGTAAACAGATAGAAAACAAAATACATTTAAATGTTTCTATTTTCAATAAAAAGGTTTTTAATGGTCACTAAGAACATATGATAATGTAACTTTTTTCTGTCTTTTATATGTTTTTAGTTAATTAGTTGTTTTATATTCAATTAAAATTTAAATATAATGGATACTTAAACAAATAATGGTGGCAACTAGAATCTGTTGATAATAGCGTTAATAGTAATAATAAAACAATATCGATAATTTATACGTCAAGAAATTGAAAGTTTTAATTGTAGTTTTTAAGGTGATAAAATTATACGGTTTTAACTAATAAAAACAAACAAACAGCTGCTATATATTGATAATCTATAATTAAAAAATTTGTTACCCTTTGCCAGTTTTTAGGTAGTTAATAATTATAAATTTTTATTAAATTTTTTTAATGAAGTTCGCTATTATATTGGAAGAAACGGTTATTCAAGAGTGAGTAAGTTTGAATCAAATATAAAACTTTCTCTAAATAAAAAAAAAATTTATTTAATTACTTAATTTGTCATTTTTTACTGTTAGTTTTCGGAGTAGATGGAAGGATGTCACAAAGTTTAGTCTTTATAGGCAGACTAATCTTGAAACTGTACTGCGTATAAATCGATAAAATGCTTAAATTTTAGTTTTATTTTCATACAATAATCGATTCATAACTACATAAGAAAATATTTTCAGTCGTTTAAAAGTTTACCAAGACGATTTCTATTTAGCGTTGTGAATTTGACTAGTTTTTATAGTTTGCTTTTAGTGTGTTAACTTTATATTTTTTACATCTCAGTAAGCAAGAAATAACATTCAACATAAATATTTTTAATGAGCATTTAATAATGAAACTATAAACTATTCTTTGCTTCACATTACATGAATCAAGTGCTGTATTAGTTCTAAAGCTATAGTACATTATTTTATTAAGTTATTTGTATACACGGATATTACCTACAAAATGTTCAGGTCAAGCTTGACCACTTGGAAGAAAAGAAGAAAATATTCGTGGGTTTTAGTAGTGAATTTGACGGTAAAATTTTGGAAACAATTTCCTAAAAAATTTTATAGCGTCTCCAAGTAATGCCTTTAAAAATCTATGTACTGCCTCCAAGCCGTATTTTATTTACTTTAGTAAAAAGAATTTTCAAAGAGTATTCCTTTGAGAAATCTTTTGAGAAAATTTTAGTATAGTTTTACAAGTTATATTTTGTTTTTAGTACTTTTAATTAAAAGTACGATAAATTTTACAAAAACTGTATTGAAACCTGCAGTTTTTTGACACCAAACAAGATATATCTTACAGAGTGTTTATTTGGTCTAAAAGAATAAAAGCTCTTGCTACTCCATTTCAGAGAGCACATTCCAAAAATGTGGAACATTCTGGATTACTTTTTGAAGCACCAAATCTATCTTTATTTATAAACTCATGTTTATACGATAATCAAACCTAAATCGATTATTGGTCCATACCTACATTTTCTCTTGTAAATGATTTCAAAAGACGTACGGTAGCTTTATGACTATACAGATTATTAGAAAATAAAAAATATCTAATAATTACAAGACATGTCTTTTGAATTTGAAATCAAATCTGTTGTTGTAGTTATACTTCTTAGTGCTGTCTTCTTGAAGTTATATAGTTAGTTTGATGTTATTTATTATACAATTGAATTTATGAAACACTTACTTACAAAGGCTATTTATTACACAAAAATTATGTTTGTAACTCATATTTTACATCTACATGTGCTATTAAGCGCTGTTATTGTGATTATTTATTTCATAGAGGCATAAAATTTATTTTATTTTTATTTCTATTTTTTTTAAATCGGCAATAAACAAATAGGAAGAGGGGTATTTACATTCATTTTTTTGCTTAGTTAAATGAACATAAAACATTCCCCAAAAATGTTAAAAAGAGTAAGCTATCATGTAGTAAATGATAAAATGTATATTGACTCGTATTAAAATGGATTCCATAAAATAATTGGTAAATGGAAATTGAAGAACTAATTTTTTAGTTATCATTTTGAAAAAACTATTTCCGTATTGTAATAGAAATTAAACTAAATATATTATTGAAAATTCATGACAATTTATGTCTAAACCCTCTTGTGTAAGAAATAAACTCACATATGAGAATTATTAATATTTACTATGATAAAAGCCAAAGAAATTCATAAAGTTCATTTAAAAAATTTTGACGGCTATAATTAAGGACTATAATAAAAAAATTGGAAACTACAAAATGAAAAGATTTAAAAGATTTATGATAATAATTTTGTTCTAAAGATATTTAAGTTTTATTAAAGTGATTTCCAATCAAATTGAAAACATTTCATTCAATTTAATGTTATTGTAAGCGAACAACAATTGAAAAAGCTATCCACGATTGTTTTATTTCATTTTATGTAGTTATTTCTACTAAAAACAGCGATTGTAGATGACGATTCGGTCGGTCACCTGTCACCGTTCAGGATTGTTATAAACTGTTTGGTTAAAATACGAGTATCTATTATCTAGCTTTAAATTAACAACAGCTATCATCAGCAGTGCAACAGCAACGTTGTACATATAAGTTGGTGATGAGTGTAGAGATAGTTATTTGTCATTTTCTAACTTGACTTTCAACTTAAGATTTGCGAGGCAATTATTTACAAGCAATTCTAATTTTTTTTTTTCTTAAAGTAGGTTTTATTATTTATTTGGAAAAGTTGAGTCATTTATTTTGAGGATATGTTTTTACCACATACTTTGAAGATATGTTTAGCCATAGAACATTTGGTAGATTTTGATATTATGTAAGAAATTCAGAGCACCCTGAATATGTATACTCACAAAACAAAAAATGAGACTCTTTAATTTTTATCATATTTAAAAACAAAAATACCCGATTTTATGTAGTGTTGAGTTGTTTAACAGAATTAATTTTGTTTGTCTATCTAAGACATTCATTTTAAACTGAAAAAATTATTTAAAAAATTCAGGCCATCGCGTTATTTTGTTTATTTGGGTATACTTAAGTCCTAATAAATATCAAAAAAAAAAAATGAGAGATTTGAAAGGAAAATAATATTCTATTTGATTTTCTGTATATCAAAAACGTTAATCCCCTTATACTCCATGGTTTATTTTTTATCAGATCAAGGAGATCAACTTTTAATGATTATTATTACTTTAGTAGGTAACTAAATATTTGTTTCTATTTATTTGTTGATAGTTTTTTTTTTTTTTTTTTTTTAATTTTATTTATAAATTTAAAGTTTATGTTATACACTGAGAAAAAAAAATGAGTAAATTCAAGTAAAAATACTTGACTTAAGTATTTTATATTCTTCAATACTTCCGAGAAAGAATTTTCTTGATTGTACTAAACAAAAATCTTGATTCAAGAATTTAAAAAATTAAAATCTAGTAATTAAATTCTTAGATACAAGCAAAAAAAAATTTAATGGAAGAAAAAATATATTTAACTTAAACATCTTTTGTACTTGTATATATAGCCCATTTACTGAATTCAAACCTTTTTTTAGTTTGAATTTAGTAAATTGACTATATACATTAGTACAAAAGATGTTTAAGTTAAATATATTTTTTCTTCCATTAAATTTTTTTTTGCTTGTTTCTAAGAATTAAAGGTTTATTTCAAATAATAATTACAATAAAAATAAAAATACACATACTTAATAAAAGTAACTTAATTATTTATTCAGAATATTATTTTTAGCATGAATACATAAATTAATATAAATACTATCAATCATTTAGTACAAGTAACTTATTTTCTAACCAATGTGATAAATAGCGCATATTTTGTCGCACAGGTTCAGACTGGATCCAATGAAAAATAATTTGATCTTTATCTCCTCGATGAGATTGCAACCATTCAACACTTTCTGCTTGTTTTTCGTCTATTTCTGATTCATTAATTTCAGAATCTGATGATTCCGACTCTTCACGGTTTAAATGAGAAATCTTATTTAAGTCAGTTCTGTGGTTTCGATACTTGTTATAAAATTTTCCTTTTGCTGGTTGAGTCTTTTTCTTTCCATTGACAATAACAGTTTTAGATGGCTTATAATATATTGCTGGATTTTCCGTAGGAAAAACTTCCATAAATTTTTCCAATATAATTAGAAAGTCAGCTGGTTTCAACCTGGTGAAATAAATAAAATTAAATAAAACAATAAATTTATATCATGCATTATTTTAAATTAAAAAAAAAATTATTCAAATTACGGAAATATAAATAAATCAGAAATATAATATATTCAATAAATCTCATGTTGAAAAACCTAAAAAAACTTCATTATACATGCACGGGCTTCAATGATACAGCATAGTTGATGATTTTTTCAATTAAGAGATTTCGAAATTTGGTGTTAAGTACTTTGTTTCTCTCATAACTTTTGAAGTACGCGGTAGCACGAGGGCAGTTTTTTATCAAATCATTCACAGACAAAGAAATTAACAGATTCCCAATAAAACAATTTTGTCGCTGGAATTTTTGAGGGTTGTAGCTGTTGTCAATATTTTCCTTCTGTAAGAATTAATTATTATTTATTAAAAAAATATCAATAAATATAAATGTATAGAAGATAATTTTGAATTTTTTACTCACATCCATTTTAACAGATTCGTGATTGGGAGGATCATCGATTGATAATGAGCTTTCTCCATTATCGGTAACTTGAAAATGGGCCTGCCATTTTTTTTGAAACTCTACACGTACTAAAAGACTAGGAATTAATTCTTTTATTAATTCTGGAGTTAAATTTCTCATCGTCTCGAAATCAACTTCATTCCCTGAATTCAAAATATTATTATTTATTAATAATTTTTCACATAAAATTATAAAGTACTTTAGCGTATGGTTGTGGATAAAAAAATTTTAAATTATTATGTAAAATGCCAATTGAAATTTTTAAAATACTCGAGAAATACCCTGTTACGACTGTGGAATTCAAGTTTGTATTATACTCAATTTAAAGATTGAAATAATTTTAAATAAAGCAATGACTTTCTTGATGCAAGAAAAAAATACTTGATGCAAGAAAAAAATACTTGATGTAAGAAAGTACAGATTAACTGGCATAATTAACACTCTTTTCTTAAAAACAATGTTTCAGTTTTATAAATAAATGTTTATTTACCAATTTAGAAAAGTAAAAAACTTTCGATCTTGAGTTATAGATAGATAGTTTTTTTTAAACATAAGTAAATATTAGAAATAAATATTTATTATATTGTAAGTATGAAAAGTAACCAAATTATTTATGAATTAAAATAAATTTATTACTTACGACGAAATTCTTCTATCAATTGAGACAGTTCCCATTTATTTAGAAGTTCTGCAGTTTTTTCATCCATAATAATTCACTTGTGCGTTATTGTTAATTGTTGGGATTATGGTATGTGATGATGTATAATTTTAAATAATTAAACACTTTATTTATTTTAAGATATTCTTTTATTCAAAAATAGAGTTTTCAGAAATATATGTCTTTACCATGAATCATCAATGATCAGACTGAACTACCTACTACTATATTTACAAAGTTGTTCCTTTTCATCATTAGTTCATGTAACATGTGTTGTATATTTGGGTTATTCCAACATCTGAATATTCAAATGTATCTATCTATTTAAGACCCTTTTATATAAATTTAAGCAATAAATATTTAAAACTAAAATTTTTTTTATTAAAATTTAATAAAATATTCTTTAAATAAATTTTCTTATAACTAACGAAATAAATTCTCAATTGGAGCAAAAATAATTCTAGATTGAAGAATTTATTTACTAAATTGAAGTAATGACTGCTTATTGCAAGTTATTAGAAACGAAAAACGTGAAATGCTAAATGTAAGCAATAAATATTTGAAATTAGAATTTTTTTTATTTGTTCAAGTAATAAATACTTATTTTGAGTATTTTTTCAAACAAGTAAATCAAATACTTGAAAAAAATTTTTTTTTCTCTCAGTGTACAATTGAATGATAGACGACTTATATAACGTAATGTTTAGTTACTTTGTTTGTTTGTTTGTTTACTTTTCTGTGTTTGTAAAAGTCTCTTTGTAAAACTTTTTAATACAATTTATTCATTTATTGAAAAATAATTGTTTTAAATCAGTCGCTTGTCAATACAATTCTATGTGTTATGTTTTGTATATTTATATAGAAACAGTGTCTTGTAGGCAAAAATCAAGAATCTACAACTCTAAATATTACGGAAAGGCAATACTGTAACAAAGTAGTGAAAAATTTTCCAAGTCAAAATATAAACTTATTTATTTCGATAGAAAAAAATATCATTTCAAATAATTAAGAAGGTATCAATCATTTAGAACAGACAAAACCAAAATGTTCATATCTTTACTAATTAATCAATTTATTTGGATTTAAAATTTTACATTTTATCATTAATATAACAACAATGGTATCATTAATAGACAACAATGTTAATATATTTTTCATTTTCACAGTTAGGCTGAACGCAGTATTCGCTTAGACTAGATTCGAAGTCGTTAAAATTGAAGGTATAAGGTATATTCACACATATCAGTCACTTCACAGGTCAGCCATTCCGTCTTATGCAGAAATTACATTATTCTGGAAAATCTAATAGACAAAATAATTTCTTAGGAAGACTTAAGAGTTCGTTATTGTAGATTTTACACCACAACCAGAATATATAATATTTGATATTTTATTTATAAGAATTGATAAATATATATTTTTTTTTAATATTTCTCAGACTTTTCTCCTGGATGAATAATACCATCTCTCTAGATAAATTTGGGAACAAGAATCTCAAAAATAAATTTCAACGAAAAGGAATTTGTGGTAAAACTAAGTATCATGCCTCAATCTTCGAATTTTTTTTGCTTTACGATAATCCTCCAAAGTAATCTTTAATAAAAAAAAAAAAAAAACAAAAAACAAAAAATAAATAACAAAAACAAATAAAAATTATTAAATTATAGGTTAGTATTCTAGAACATTAGATGTAATTTTAGTGAAATACACATATGAAAAGTTACATCTAATCGAATTCTAAAAGAGACCTCATAATTTTAACTTTCAAAACTCGATAAAAAGACTTCTAAATGTGCTCATATTTTCAAATTATAACGGAACTCAGAAAAAAGACTTCTTACAGAAATCACCATTCCGGCTTCCTTTGAAAAGTAGAAAAGAGACTTCTTAGAGAATTCACTATTAAAGACTACTTGACGAGCTCTGAATTGTGAAGGTCTTAATTATCTATCTACAAAATAAATCAATGATGGAAATTAGTCAACATTCTTATTCAAAAATTTAGGAGGAAAATTTAAAAATTCATTCCTAAAAATAACTCGTTTGCTAAGATCGATTATTCTAAACATATCGTTGATTTTAATGTGAATCAATTCAACTGAGTGAATGTGTTGATCAAATTATCAATGTAATTTTATCGAATCATATAAGATGTAATTTATTTGTACACTTGTTAAAGTTTTCCCATATATTTTTATACATATAAGTAAGTATTATATATTGTCTAATTTGTTAGTTTAAGAAGCAACGTTTAAAGAATAGTTTAACATATATAATTTATATTTAACCGGATGTATGTACATCACAACACAACACAACACAGCAATAATTTGTCAATCACAAACAATGAACGAACGGCTTCTGTTTAGAAATTTATCGAAATATATGTGTACGTATCATCTTATTGTATGTACCTTTGTTTTCTTTCAGTATAGGTATTTACCGATTTCAGAGCATGCAGTAATTATCCCGAAATGGTATTAGTGAAGTTAATTTCAAATTTTCACGATAACATGGCAAGTATAAAGTACGCCTAAAGCGGCCAGCATTTTTTAGAATACAATCTCATTTTTATAATTATGCTGACCAAATTTCAACTTTCCTCAAAAAGATTTTTTTAAATTAAGAAAAACTTTACTTTTGGTCCATCTGCCTAAAGTTGATAATCAATAAAATGATCTTATAGATATTTTAGTTTAATAGATAATAAATTGAAATATGCCTCTAATTTTAAAATATCTACATCATTCAGTTTGTCTTCGATTTTTATTTAAAAATTGGTTATATGATTTCAACAAATTTTCAACCTGTCTCAAATACATTAAAAATTCATTCGAATTCTTTACGAATTTTTTTTTTGATGTCGTCTTTGTCAAAATTTCTAAAGGCACTTTTATTATTGAAACAATTACTATGCTTTATATCTCGAGACATTTTTCGATTGTTTTCTATTTATTTAACACTTGATTAAGCAAGGAGTAAAAAATTACATATTTATGCATACAAATGACAAATGAGTAAGAATTTCGGCGTTGCCTGGTCAGTATCTGGGAAAATAGCACTAAATTTTAATGATATTATACAGTTACCATATTCTCCTAAAATGAATGGAATTATATTATTCAACATCTATATATATCAAAAATGATTAGTTTAGACATTGGCTATTGGCCAATTCGAACCGAAGTCACTTCATAAACATTAAAATTCAATTTTTGAAGTAAGTATTCGAATTGTAAACTTTTAAACTGTTTTTCCTACCTTTGTCCAACATAGAAGGCGATGATAGAGGCCAAGAATGTGCTAGTTATTTTTATTTAGAATAATAAAGCAATTACGGTACCTTCAGACTCTTTTCAAAAATTAATGAAATGAAAATTTTAAATGTTAACATAATAATAATTATAACCGTTCATTAAAACCTTTTATAAGTATATAAATACACAAATTCCTTTAATCTCAACCATTGTCCAAAAAAAATTCCCACTCATTGTAAATATAAATAAATAAAAATATACGTGATTTAAATTTAACGGGAACATTTGTGAAATATATTAAAAACCATTTGGCGGGAATTCTTCCCACGTTTAGTAAAAGATTTTATTACTACACATAAACACTCACCTGGCTTTACGTTTTTTTTTTGTTTGAATGCAGAAGATCAGATCATATTTTGAAAAGGGAGGGAGTACGTTCATAATAATACTTACTACACCCCATCTTACATAATAAAATGACGTCATTATTCACTGTTACGTCATGTCGTAAGATAAATGATAATATCAATTATAAGAAAAATTTATAAATATTATGGGGGGAATTTTTTTTTTTTTTAGAAATGTAATGGTATTTATGTATGAAACTTCTTTTCTTGGTGGCGTGGGAAAGCCAGAGATTTGTAAGGGTGTACTATTTTTGAAGAATTTTTATAGAAAATACACACCTGGTGTAAGAAAACAGATTTTGTTTTGGGTAGAATATTTATTTTATTGTCTAGGACAAAATCTGTTTGTTTAAAAAGTTGTTGTGTAATAAAAATTTAATCACCCTCGAATGTATGTTTCTTGTCGCCCTCTAGTTTTTATGATTGTCGAATAATACCGTCATCAGAACTAACAAAAAAATAGATCTACGGGATTAACAAATTTTCTATGGTTCATTAATCTTAAAACATCAATTTGATAATTTATTTCAAGACTTTAAAACTTCATATCTTAAATGGATCCGTTTTAGGAAATTTTTAATTTATTGAAAACCTTTTGTTTAAGAAACGCCTTTGTTTGCGTTACAATTAAGAAAGTAAATAATCTATAAAGAATGAATACATATTGCTCCAAATGAATTTTTCTACAATATTTTTAGTAGATTTTTACAAGTGACCAGAGGTTTACAAATAATAAATTAAGCGCTATTCTAACGTCCTGCTTAATATTAATAGCATTTTAGTCAGTATTTCAATGCTTATTTATTTTAATTATATCTAAACATATCATACACATTTGGTTTTGTTTGTAGCAAGAAAACAATTTGTAAAATATACACCTATAAATATCAATGCGTCTCCAAGACGTATGATTATCTTATTAGTACACAAAAATTATCTTTCTAGGGTTAATAATAATAAGTAATTGACTTTGAAGTCAGCGCCAATTAATTGTTTACAAGAAAATTATAAAAGTTTTTAAAGTAGAATTATTCTTAACTTTTTCTTTTTTACTTTATTTTTGTTATTTACTTTTAAGTGTAGTAAAATCTAGAAAAATGTCTTTTGAGTGATACATAATAACCAAAAATTTGTTTTTTGTATTTTAAATTGTATTCTTATTTGTCTAAAATTTATCTTTTTAATTAAAAAAGACAACAAACACATTGTAACTAGTTTAAACAAATGTAAATAAAATAAAATAATAATCTTAAGTAGGTAAGACAATTTGTTACATATTATATTGTACATAATTAATATTTATTTATTGCATTTAAAATATAAAAAATAGTATTATTATTAATAGTAGTTTTAGCTTATTAATTCAATTGCAAGGTCATATAATACATACACAATACAATTTTACATGAAGTTTGTAAAATGATGAAATAAAATAATGTTTTTTCATTAGAATACTTGTAGTATTTTAAAATAGATACTATCAGTATGAATTTCCTAACGTTATTATTCTCAAAGATAATTAATAAAATACTAAAAATTAAATAGAAGGAAATTAAATCAACTCTCAGTGTCATTATTACCATTTACTTGGAACAACCAATTTTAATTAATCATTTCCCAGTTGAAAATATAAAAGAAAATTAAATCTATAGAGTTTGTTTATTCCAAATAACTATAAACTGTAGCTTTACGAATAATTAATCTTTTCAGCTTACCGATGTATTTCTTTAAGAATTTTATAATAATTTCTTTTAAAAACGCATTTAAAAACGTCACCAATTTGAAAAGAAGTAATTTAGGGATCTTATGAATAAAAAGTTACATTTTTCAAATTTTTCCTTGCATATGTATTCTATAACCTTTCTCCAATCAAATTTCAAGATCTTAAGGTAACAGAAAATCATTCGTAACGAGTTGATGAATCAGCCAGTTAGTTTTAAATAAAGAGTTTTGGTTTATTAAAACTCCAAACCTTTAACATTTTTTGAATGTCATCGTAGAAAACTGCTTTATAGATGCTTAAAGTGAAAAATTAGAAGTGTAAGAATAACCACGCTATTAAAAGTAAAAACACGGTATAATATTTCGAAAATGTTTTCATTTGTTTCTATGATTAAGAATTACTACTTCATCAATCAAATGGCATATAAGTCTGTCAATGAATATATAATTTAACATAGAAAATTTTAAAAAATTTATTAAAAAATTTATTAAAAAATTTAAATGAATGATTATTTATATTTGCAATTAAAAATAATTACTAATGCAATTTATTCGATCATTCTTCCAATTTTCAAACTTAAAACTACAGTTAATTGTCATTTTTTGTAATTATTAAATAATTTTTGTCAACAAAATTTGCTATACAATTTACATGCAAACAAATGAACAAACAGTGATATTTTTTAGAATATGAATGTTTTTTTGTAAATGTTAGATACTCGTGGGGCAGTAATCGATTAGGAAGTCCCTTCCACGTACTATGCACGGTACGGATACAGCAGGGTAAGAAATACTATTTAATTAATACACGTTAGAGTGTGTGGGTGATGTAATTTTGCAAACTCCCAGTAAACATGATTCAAAAATAATAGAGATTTATTACATAATATAATTTCATACTATCATTAACGTATAATGTTGTTTGACGTCAACTGATGCGTATATCTAACTTGATCCGTGATAAATACTTATTTATTATTATTTTTTTTAAATTTCTTACATTATTATAGTTTTTTTGTTTCAATGATGAAGTGGTCTGATTAAATGATGAAGAAATTGTTCATAATAATTTTTATAATAAAATTGATAAAAATATTACTTGCATGTTGTTCTAATTATAATTACTATGAATATTAATGAAAAATTTATCTCATCAATGATTTTTCTGTGATTAAGAAGTTTTTTGTCAACAAAAAATCGTGTATATATCTATTTTACAAGCATTACATTACGAAATAAATAATAATTATTTTTTCAGTAAATACGCAGGAAAAATGGTTGAAATGTGGAAAAGTGGAGGAATAGCTTCGATTAAAAAAAATTCTTGATTAAACATCATATGTTCTATCTGTGGCACTCTTAGACATTTTTAATGGTGTTTCAACCATTCTCAGTAGCTTTTTTACGTTGGATTCGTGATCAGCGGCTTCAAAATCCCCCATGATTTTCGTGATGAAATATCGAATTTTTTATCATTGTAACTATTTGGTGTGTGAATACTATCCCAGTTTTCACAATTTTTATAATGAAGCATATATTAGCAGTGATGAATGTTCCTGAAGGTCTAAGGAACACGTACAAAAAACAATGTTTTAAATCAAACCTATTCCACCACTTTTCCACATTCACCGGCTTATTAAGTGGGCTAATAACCGAATTGTAAATTGTATAAACACACGATTTCCTACAAAATGTTAGAACGAATTTTTGTAATTTTTTGTCTTACATCTTTAACATAGCTATTCGAGCATTATTTTAACAAATAAAGCTGATTTTTGTACATAATCACGCTACTTTATAAGGTCTAAATGACCTTTTTGTAGGTCCTAAAACATTATCATTTATTTTCTTATCTACCCATTAATGAAAACATTTGTCTTCCTTTTTTTGTTCAAACTTTGTTCAAATAAATCTATTTAAACTAAAGATTTTTAGAATAATTATGGAAAAATAAAAATTTTAAAAATTTACATAAATCAATCCTACATTGCGCCTACATTCCAAGTTTATTGTATCTAATATAAATTAAAGCTTCGTTTCTATAGCAATTCCATTTTGAATTATACCCAATGTTGTTACTTAAGAAGCATGTATTCATTGTATAGGGAATGTTATTTGAAATGCATCTGTGGTTATGTTGTTGTTGAGATGTTATGTAAATACATAGGTTTTATAACTTTTTTTTGTTATCTGAATGATTTGTGATTCAAATTGTCTAAAGGTGAGTTACCAACAAGATTCGATTTATACACACAAATAACAAAAATAACAACAAAACTAACTAAACATCATTTTTATAACAAACATAACTTTACAAAAATAAAAAATAAAAAATAAAATAGTATGTGACAAAGACTAAAGACTCTATGTGCTATTGCTTATGGATGGATATTGGGCACTAAACTACTTGAATGCTGAAATTATTCTTATGGTCAAGAACTCTATGGATCCGGTTGATTTAAAGTCCTACGGATCAGATATATGAATAAATAATGATTTGAGTGGTTAGTATTACTATAGAAAGTAGATACTTCTGAATGTATTCAATTTTGAACAATTGAACAAATAATTATATTTTGTTAAAAGAAATTCACTTTAGTACACATTTTAAACACTCGCTAATCCTTTAAGAAGTCCCTTCCACGTATCATGCATGCACAGTAGGGGTCGACACATGAATATGAATACACAAAATGTTTATTTACTCATTTATTATGCTATTAACACCCTAAACCGTGATTTTTTGCAGAGTTCATGTCATTGAATTCTAAATAGAATCTTTTCTGACCGACTAGACGGACAAAATGATCCGGGTGAGAATTTTTTAGCCGTTTCTAGCAAAATATTAAAGACGAGCTAAAAATTTCATTAAAATACTTCCCAATCAAACACATATATTTACATTCAAAAAATTTGTCTATACTGTTCTTAAAAAATTGTCGAAAACCCCAAAACTTTGATTATTCTTGATTAAAATGCTTTGTTCACAGGTTTTAAAAAATTACCTTAAAAATTTTATACTAAATTATTAGTTAAGTAAGAGTAGGTAAAAATGTAAAAAATACGGTGTAAATCAAATTAGTATACATTTTAGTATATATTATAAATTATTTATGTTCAGGTAACATAATAAAAATACTGCTCAATTTATATATTTTCGTGTTACATTGACATTATCAATAATTTTGTTTGACTGTAAATAAATAATTTGGACAATATTTAATTTTTTTGTGGTTGGAATTTATTGTTAATGTATGTATCTTGTTAATCGATTAGTTTTTTTAGATCTCTAATCATACGTTTCGATCAATAACTATAATTCTTGTATATTATTTTTAACTTTTACTTTCAAAATTCAAGATGAAAATTACATATTTTTTTGGAGTTTTTATTTATACCCGACAAATATGAGAAGTACATTTAATTTAGTCTAAAGTTTATTTCACTAGAAAATATTGAAGACACAAATTTTGGTATAGGTGTTTTATTAATCTAATTAATCCATCCCATCTATTCATCCTTCTGTCATCAAAGACTTAAGAGATTTAAAGAGTTTAAGTTTGTGAAAGATAAAAATTGGTGAATCGTGTCCATTAGGTCCATGCCTACACAACCATAAAAAATAGAAGATAAATTTAAATAAAAAACTATTCCTTTCTTTTAAATACAGAACTTTTCTTTTTTTGAAAACATTTTTTATAAACTACATAGATTTTCAATTTTAGATCAAATTCTCCAATAAACATCACAGTTAGTTATAATATATTAATTGTTCACAAATTGTTCCATTGATAGTAGTTTTTATTTTCACTTGTATAAATTTTATTTTTATGCTTCTAAATATATCGAAAGAAATCCTCATTTTAGTAAATTTTCTATGGTGCAACGAATTATTGAATAATGTTCAGGGTCAAAATATATATTTACATATTATCATAGAAATAGATAAATTAAATATGTAAGGACCCACATAATGAAATAAATTTGATATTCAAAAATGCAACATTTTGATAAATGGTAATGCATTTAAAATTAAAATAATTTTTTATTTGAATTCACACAGTGACCAAACGCATGATGATTGATATCTATTCATCTTTGATAAAAGAAGAATCGGGTGTTCGTGGTCCTCTCAACATCTATATTCTGGTCTTCGCTCAACATCTGTATTTATGTAATATTCATAGATTTGGAGAATTAAAGAAAGCATTTGTAATTTTTTGTCTTTCATTTACATATAAGTATGACATTTCGGATGGGTCGAGTTTTATAAAAACAAAATGCCACACTAATATAAATTTTTTGTTTCATGGGGAGATATGCAATAAACAAAAAACAAGAAACTTTTTGATCTCATACGCGACAAAACATAACGATCGTTGTCCGAAAACCTGAAAATTTATATTTATTACAATGTATATTGGATGTACGAACAGATTTTTGACTAACAACCGATATCTAATTTGATGAGGTATCAGAGAAAATAATTATTCCAGATATTCCTCTTAATGAAAAAATATGCATCATTCAGCAGATTGGGGATTCAGTTTTACTCTAGGAAAAACTTGTTACACTAACCGTAATAGGAAAGTTTGCCGTGTTTAGAAAAGTTGCTTCAAAATATTGCTTTCTTAATAAACAATCTCAAAAAATAAATAATTTTGTAAAATAAACACGATTTCTTGCTATAAATTACATTAAAATTTGAACCTTTTTTATTCCTGTAACAACGATGCCTGCCATTTTGGTAACGTAATACCGGTATGTAATATTGAGAATACTGGTATAACACATTGGTAACAAATCATACCACTTACAAAATATTTTTTTAACTTATTAAGACTGTTTAAACTGAACTGACAAAGACAACTAATAATTTTTACCAAAATGACGTCACACCATGGCAGCCTAGTATTTTAGATCACGTGATATTAAGATAAAACTGTCGAATTTAAGGATAGTAAATTAATCATGTACTTTTACGACTCGAATTTAGAATATTTAAGAATTTTTCTACATAAATTTTATGCGTTACTTTTCACTACCGAAAGTACCCTATAGGAGGGCTCATAAAATATGTGGTGCCATAGTTAATATGTTTATGGTCATCGGGAGTATATAGCAATCTTTTGTAAAATAAGCATTTTTTACAATTAAAATCAATGCAATCAGAAAAGCAAACCATAATAATATCCAAGAATATATTATGTTATATCATTACTATTACTATATATATGGAAGTTTAAATAGAATGCAATTTGTTTATTAAATTTGGTGATATCAATCATTTGTCAACAAAAACTAAAAATTTAAAAATCAAATTTTATTGAATAGAACCACAAAAAAATTTAAATATTGTTGTTCTATTTAATGATTCAAGTAATAGGTACATGTGTACAACTATACTATACATATTTAATGCATATATCTATTAGAATGCATTTATTTAAATTTAAACGTATTAGAAGGGCGTTTATATATCAAAACTTAAAATAAAAGGCATCATCGGGACCAAAACTATTCCAAAGAATTATTTTTTTAAATGAAATATATAAGATATCTATCTAATGCACTAAAACAATTTTCTAAAGAAGAAAATTGAACCGAATTGAAGAAACAGGAAAAAAATATTAAATAATTTTAATTTTAAAACTTCAAAAATTTCATTGTGACCTAAAATCTTTCGTATTTGATGCCAAGTAATCAATTTCTTAGCGAGAACATAATTGGCACCGACTTCGAAAAATTGATGACAACGAAATTATAACTGTAAAAGTTGTTAGTTTAAAATTATTATTTACTTTTATTCCGTTTTTCGGCTCAATATAAATATCTTAGTTTATTCAGTTGTAACTTTTGAACACGTGTAGCTCGTTTTGTTCAGAATTAGTAGGTAATTTTTCTATCTTTAGGGAAAATACTTAAAAATATCTAAAATGTGCTTCCAATAACCAAAAATTTGTTTCCCCCCTTTCTTTAGTGCTCGAAATCTTGTGAGATTGACTTAAAAGTTTACCCTTTCCAATGCAAAGAAAACCATTCAGTAAGAAGTTATGCATAGTCATATATTAAAAAAAAATTTTTTTTCGTTTATTAAAAAAATCTCACAAAGATATTCAAATAACAACAGCGTTTAAATTAGAACAGAGTTAATTCTGCTGAAACGAAAAAAAATGTATGAATGACTCATTACGACTTCTCTTATAAAATTTTTCAATTAATTTTAAGATTTTTAACTTGAGAATACCGTTCAAAAACTTCGAATTTAAAAAACCTTCAATGAACAAATTTATTGAAATAACTATAGATAAAAAAAAATTATTATAATAGTATTTTCCAATAAATTTTAAGGTTTTCAACTTAATAGAAAAACCCGTTCAAAAACAAAAAAATTATTATCATTAAATGAAAAAATATTAAAACAAGGAAATGTTTGATTCAAAACAAATAAAAAAAGTATTATCAATTTTTACAACATAACAATTTTATAAAATAAATCATTATAAAATTTGATACGTTAAAAAATATGTGTAAATGAACCTAATATGATAAAATTTAAATACAGTTACAATAAATTTATTATATTTAGTTTAAATAAAAGTTTAAAAAAAATAATTTAATGGGCCAATAATTGACCTAATCAATGTTATACATATACTATAACTACTGTGCATTTGTTGCCCACCCACTTAAATAACAAAATATATATGACGTTCAATAAACTGTAATGAATGGCCTTTCTAATGACATGACACTAAATATTATTATGTTTATTATTTTTAATTTGTGTTTGTCCTTCATCAAATATCTTACATAAAAATAATTAGTATTATATTTGTTTATTTTATTTTTTCAGTAATCTAAATATTATAATTTTTCTTATTATTTTAACTTAGATATTTTATCAATAAAATTTAATGAAATTTTATTAATATAATTTACTGTAAATAATTTCTGTTAATGTAATAAATTTGATTCTCGCCAAAATGCCCATCCAGAATGACAGTTTAATAAGTCTTTTAACGAGTAAAGTATTATAATTACCACATATTCCATTAAACTTCACAGAGCTTCATCTTCTAGATACCCGTTGATCATATATTTCTCTTGATTTCTTCACAAATTTGATTTGTTCAACTATTTGTTTCCGAATGGATTTTATTGATGTGCCTTTTTTGTGTAGGAATGGTTGGTAAAAAAACTGTATATGGACACGAAATAGATACAAACAGGAGATAATTGGGGTTTACAAGTTATTTTCTTAAGGAAAATTAGTAGTTGCTAAAGAATTCTTTGATAATAACAGAAGATAATAACTTTTTTTAATAAAATGAAGTCTAAAAATTAAGCACTCATATTCTAAATATTTACTAATAAATTATCTTGGGCTGTATTTATTCTATCATTAATGGTCTAAATAGAATATAGCCCAAACAATCTGATAACATATTCTATACCTATATAAGTAATTTTTACTAAAACAATACACACTGGATGAGTAGAATCAAGTTGCAATTATACAGTGTTGAGAGGCAATTAATTATTCTTGTATATACAATAAAATTATACTTAACTACTTTACTAAAAATTTTTGTTGTTCAGATACGTTAAGCTACTAAATTACTTTGTCAATATGAACAAAGCATTATACCTCCAGCGTATTTATTAATTTAGCCAGTAGATTCAATTACGATAGAGCTTGTAAGCCTTTGACGGTAACAAGACTACCGTTTGTATCTTTTAAATTATTTAATAATAAAATAACCAAATCAGACACAAAAAATTTAAAAATCACGGTTCCTATTTACTGAAATTGAGAATTTATTAAAAATTTTCAAATATAAAATGGAATTATGATTTTTACCATAACAATTTTTTCGCAAAAAACTTTCCGACAAGTCCCTTTTCATATCAATTTTACATACCACATTTCATAAAATTTAGGTAAGTATTTTTTGAGTTATTTGGACCTGAAAATTCAAAGCAATACATTGCATATTACAAGTAATTTAAATCAACAGCTTGTTAGAAGCACACTCATAAATATCTTTTTATCATCACCAGCTGTGAATAATCGCTCTTTAGAAAAACTGAAATTAACATGCAATGAAGCAGTAAAATGAGGAAAATATTGGATATTACAACAAATCATAATTCTGTTGACTTTTTTATTTAGCCATTAATAAAAATATGAACCATTTATTATTGGCTACCACTGATTGAATTCAAACAATATAATAATAATATATAACTATTTCAATTTTAAATATGATTGACGTCATTAACTGACCCTTAACCTACCCAAAGAGTCATTAACAAGTATTATATTATATTGTATGAGAAATATATATGTATATATTTCTCCAAACTGTGTTATAATAATTGAGAAATTTCAAAACAATAATTTGTAATAGACAATATAAATCTATATTTTGGCTCCATTCAAATATTATTTTATTCTGCTGATAAGATTTTTAATTAATTATATAAAATATACGTCTTATTATTAATTTTTTATTAACTTTTCTCAAGCTGTATAAATTTACAAATAATTTTAGTAGCATCGCGTGGGTTGATTCTAAAATTAGGCCCAAACAAATTTCGATAAAGAAGTTATTGAAATTTTTAAAGATCGGGCATATAGATTATAAATTATTCGTTTAAAAAATTTCGATAAAGAAATCACAATATATCTGGGTATCTATCATTAAGTTTGTTCCGATCAAAATTGTTAGGTAATTTTTTTACTTTGAGGAAATACCTAAAAGTATCAACAAATTTCCATCGGAAAATTTGTATTTGAATGATTTTCAATCACTAGAAATTTGTAGGGTCCGAGTCTATAGAAAATAAATGATTTGTTTACAAATTTCGAGAAATCACAAAAGAAGAATTTTAAATTTTTTCTTAAATAATTTGATCGGCGATATCAAATCTAGGTGTATAGTTTTTATCTGTAATAGGCAGCTATTTATACAGTTGGGTTTCAGCTTCTTTTGTGAAACAATGCGATATTGTAATAGAAGTTTAAAAAGAGTATATTAAGAATATATATTTTGAAAGCATATAAAACTATATAAAATAAAGCCATAAAATATTACATTGAATAAAATGCAATCTTCTTTTTCAATTTAATTTTTCAATCGCAATATTGCATGTTTAAAACACATCACTTTAATACATATCCCTATCATTGATATTCAAAATTAGTAATGTTACGGTTCTTCAAATCACTAGCTAATTATTTATCTATTTTGGATAGAAAGAACATGCATCTTGTAACTAATTTTCGTGTGTACAGCTAAAGATGGAATAGCATGAAAGAAAATTACAGAAAATATATGTGTTATGTAATAGTTCTGTAAATGTAAAGCACTTGACGGAGAGTTACGGAGGAAAACTGGGGACCGTTGTCTAAAATTACACAATCTGAAACAACAAACATTTTAAACGATTCTGACAATCATGTTCTCTCTACCGTTTCAAAATATTTTCAATTTCTAGAATAATCGAATATCTGTCCTTTAAATAGTATCGTTGCTAAAGATGGCAGAGATGTCCAAGCAACTCAGGCGCAAACAAATATATGGCGCAATCTGATCTTGTAAAAAATATATGTTTTAAAAAATTTAGTAAAAAAACAAATGCAAACAAATTTTACTTAAAGAATATATATTTTACGTTTAGAGTTTACATTTATTGTAAATTTTTGTATACTTACCCCTATACTTATAATGTTAATTGGAATGCATTTGTTGACAGAAATAAAACTCTATGTTGCTCTGAAAATTAGGGTTTTATTTATTAAATTTACAAAGTTAAATTTAAAAAAAATTATAATAATTTTAGAGCAAGGACGTTTTAAGTATTTTAATTCACACTGTCCCTTTCAAAAACCTTTAATAATTCACTTTCTTTTTTTTTTCTCGCTTTAGCTACTTTTAGCTATACAGCCATTAACTAAAGGGGATTATTAATTTTTTTTTTATACAACAACAGTACACAGTTCTGCTAGGTGGTCACCCATCCAAATACAGATTTTGACTGCTGTTGCTTAACTTCATTGATTGGTATATGCATGTCATTACGTTACGTCAGTCCGGGGTCATGAATTCACTTTATTTTAATTTTTAATATCGCCTAGGAAACGTCTGGTGTTATTTACATAAAGAACCATATTTTCTTTACATAAACTGTTTGTTAATCGGAAGAGAATATTTAGCCAAGATGTTGTTAATGCTTTGATGTGTAGTCTATATTTTTAATGCGATACCACCTTCCGAAAGATTATGACTAAAAATTTTGCAAAGTATATGACGTTTCATTGTTTGTCAACATAACTAATTCGTAACATTACTAATTAATAAAATATATAATGTATGTTTGTTTCGCAGTTACTTATAAAATAATATTTAAAAATAGTGTTAAAAATTATTATATTAAAATCAAAATAATTTTATATTATGTTGAATAAAGTAGCTTATTTAAGTTATTTGTTTAGCTAAGCTATACAAAGGTAATAATGATACATTTACTGTTTACAGTTTTACCTCTATGTAAAGATTTAGTATGAAATGAAAAGGGAGGCTATTCTATGCAATTTTAAAAATTCGGTAATCAATTTTGAGAATAAATTTTCATCGGATAAAGCTAACATTCATTAGATGTATGATATAAGATCTAATATATAAAGGATAGGAAAATGTTTTCATAAAATAGTGCTTATTAGTAGTCGGTGGGGCGGTATATGATTTTAAAAAAAAGTACACTTTACGAACCAATTATTTCTTTGCAGCAATTATTTATTGTGGGAATAGTGCGGGCCACGTCGGTAAACTGTTAACTTTAAAGTTGCCGACATAGCCAACTGACTAACTTAGGTCGGCATATGAGTCTACAGTTTGTAACGCTAGAAAATATTGAAGGCACTATCATATTTTGATTTGTACGTTTGAATCGAATTATATTATGAATAGGATCGTTTAATAAGTGCATTTTCCATCATGTTATATCTTTTTAACCAAATAATATAAACAAAATAAAATGATTGATTTTTTTAACAAACAACTTTGGTTTGGAACATTTTTTTGTAAGCTTCTTAGATTTGCCGATTTTTGCTCAAATTCAGTAATATATTTTTCAGTTAAAATTCAGTTAATATATTTTGGAAATTTTGGCTCAAATTCAGTTAATGCATTATGTTTTAAATATACTTATATATAATATAACAGGCTTAATGGTCAAATGACTAAAGATGCTAACACCTTTAAACGTTTGACTAATTAGACAAGAGAGGTTGCGGATTCAAATCCAAGCAGCGACTGTTTGGTCCATTATAATTAAGGGGGCGGTTAATTAACCACACTATTGTCTTTTGGATAAGATGGATAATAACTGACATATTTATAATAATTTAATCGAATAAAGTTTAAAATAATTTAAAGATTAAAAATAATGATGTAGGTTGACCTCTGCTAAAGGCATGAATATTACAAACTATTATAAGTATATGAACTACGTAGTTTGTATATTATTAAAAAATAGGTCCAAGATTGATACTAAATAATGTATCAGATATTTAAACAATTACTACAGTTATTTGGTATTTTTACATGTTTTATACTTTTAACGTAATGCATGGTATAGGGTCTGGAGTATAAAGCTTAGACATTAGAGTGTCTAGAAAAGAATGCTTGTTAATAGATATACATGAAAGATATGAAGCTATGATTAAGTCCAAAGTTTATAATCGATAATAGTATTAAAGACAATAAAATAAATTTTTAAAATGATATTATTAGTTACTTTTCGCAAGCATTCTTTCCTGTTTGTAATTCTTCGAAAATCATCATGTAACTATCATGTAATCATCATGTAACTCATGTCAAAGTACAAAAACAATCGATTATAAACCGAAAACAAATTTTGTTTTTAAATTTTCTGATAAGACTGAAATACTCGCATAATTTTTAATTTAAGAGCGATCGTGGCGCCATAAATTTTATTAATCTTGCATATAGATGTTATTGGAGAATTTTAACCAGATTGTATATCTATGGACATAGTACAGTAAATAAAATGTTATAAATTGAAGTTTATATTTTTATAGTGAACACGTAATGTATAAAATTATAACTTTTCAGTAATAAAATTGTAAAATAAATAAAATTTCAAATAGGTTTTGTGTAATTTTACAAATGAATTCATTTTAAATAAATTATTGATGAATCGTGTTATGTTATAAAAGATGCGTTTGTTTCACGGTTGGTGGTTCAAGTGCATCATTTTTTTGCATATTTATTTATTTTTTATTAATTTTTCTTGATATCATAAATATAACAGAACTTTTTAATCAAGCTGTTATTTATTGTATACTAAGTGGAGATTTTTTATTGCTTTTTATAATCCCTTATATCTACTACTACTGTAATTGATATGATAAATCCTTTCGAGTTGGACCAATTTTTTTGTATGTTGTTTATAGAATATTTGAAAAATTATAAGTAATCTAGTAATTTTGATTTATTTAATTTAGCTGATTTATTTTAAAGAATTTGTCTTGTTCATTAACAGTATGCTTCAAAACCGAAAAAAATGAGTCGAAATTTATGAGTGTAAAATTCAACTAAAATAAATGAAAAGTATAAATCTTTTTAAAAAACAAGCTTTTATTTAAATGCCCTAAAAAGAAAAACAAAAATTTTTACTTTAAAATTTTTACTATCAGCTTATAACGTCATTACACAATTTATATGATATAAAAGCTCGTCGGAAAATTTATGTACTCTTATGTACTTAGTTTTAAGAAAATTTTAATAGTCAAGTAACTCAAGTAAATCTCGGGGCCAACTTTTATATCAGATACTAAGTAAAAGTTTAAAAAAAAAGTTAATTTTTTTCTTTTAAGCGCATTTAAATTAAAGCTTATTTTTTTAAAAAGTTTTCACTTTTAATTTATTTCTTACTTTTTAGTGATCGTTGGACCAAACAATCATAAATGTATGTTATGGCGTTTCATAACATTAAGATACAAATGTAAATATCTGTTTCAAAATGGAGTTACAAACTTTAGAAGTCTGTCATATTGGATCTAGAGTAACGTCACACAGTGAACCATGCATTTCCAACCAAACGGAACGTGTATACAAAATTTCAGGTCAATCGGTTGAAGATCTGTTATAGCAAAGGCAAACCCAGTAGAGAGGTATAATAGCGGAGGCCCAAACAGTTGTAGTGCCTTATTAAGTATGGTACTTCCACTAAGTATTTATTTACAATAATCTTTAGTATATCGAGTTTTCTTAAATTTTAAGAATTTTCCCTAAAGCATGACGATTAAAATGTAAAAATTATATCAAAGTACATTTGGATTATAATTATTCGTAAATTAATAGGTACAATTAATTTTGAATATACCAATTTTATCTATAAAATGTGTCAGGGTTAAAATTTAGATTAGGGTCTTATATTGTGTTGATTTACAATTCTATGATTTTTAATAGATGGTTATGTGAAACGTTAGATGTAGTCACACGTTAGCGTATTTATAAGTTTTGTTTGACTTGATTGTAGAATTTGTTTTGTGTTTTGTTTTTTGTTTTTTCTTTTCTGTTTTCTGTTTTTGTTTTTTATTTGTTTGTTCGCTATTACGACAATGCAGAAAATTGGACCGTTTTAGTGCACACATTTTTGTTATTGTAATAGGAAGATCATTAAATAACAAATGTCAAAAACCATTTTATCTCACACGTGATAAAACGGATTATCTGTTGTCCGACAAACAATGAATTGAAATTTTCAAATTATCAAACAATGCGAACATCTGGTTTAATTGCATATAGGAAAAAATAATTTTTGAATTTTTGAAGCTTGTAATTCGTAACCGAAAATTTAATGGATTTCATAAAACCTGGTCCACTTTCAGAAATTTCAAAGCGATGACTATTACAATAACCATATTTGGGCCCTATAAATTTTTAGCTGGGTATTTAAAAATTATACTATATGCTTATAGACATCCAGACTAATATATAGATTTTGTAATTATTAATGAGAACTCTAGGATTTTTCGAATAAATTTCGATTTTTTCGAAAATACGTATGTATAAAATACAAAATAATTTGATGTAGGAAATTGGGGAAAAAATCTAAATTTAATCGAAATTTAATATATAGATATTCAAATTCAAATTAAAATATAAAATTTCGTTTTTAAAAACGGATAAATTTCATTTACAGCAGAAATATTTTCTATACAAATTAGTAAGGTGCGGTGTTTTCTATTGATCCCCCTTTTTTGTGTAATGAAGGAAGATTCGTTTTATTTTTGAATGAAGTCTGCAGAGTTAAATAATTAATTAGTGTAATAATTAATATCCATAGTATGATTGGTTGTATATTCTTTTGCAATAAAAAGGTAACGAATATGGATAATGATATGACAATAATATAAAAATTTTCGAATATTATAAAGTACTATTTATGCATCATGCTTTCGTGAAGTTCTGCCGGTAGTTTTTCATTGGGATTAGTACCAAGAATTATTATGAAGAATGCTAGCGTGTAACTATGCATTTCATAAACAATTAAATGGTTAAATGAAAACCTAAAATTAAAAAATTAGAAAAGAATTGTGTTTTTGCTATTATTATAAAATAACATTTTGTGATAGACATTTGTAGAATATTTCGCCTACAGTCACCCACAATTATTAAATATTATTGTATTTTTAATTTGCCAGTTTTATGCTTTTAAAAAATAAAATAAAAAATCTTTTGTCAAAAAAACACTTATAAAAAGATTTTTAATTTCCAAGGTTTGTGTTTTTTTTTGTTTGTGTGTTAAATTTTAGTCTTTGTTATATATGTTTAATTGATATGGGTTTATTTAACACTTTGCTTGAGGGAATTTAATAGGAAATGCTATACATTTTATCAACATAAAGATGCTAAATGTTTAATGTTAACAACATATTCCATACATTCTTAGAAAAAAAAATTGTGGGTTGTGACGAGAAATTAACTTCCTTGCGGTTATATTTATTAAATTATGATAAGCCGCTTAAAACTAAAAAATAAATATAATAAAACTTTTTAAAAATTGTTTAAATAAATTTTTTTTAATCTATGTAATAATTTTTCTCTTTTTGACAATTTCGATTGTGATAAGTGGGTATTTGCAAAATATGTGGCAAAATTGCTTGTCAAATTAGACCAAACGACACTACAGGTCTGGGTGGGTTTTAGTCTTCTCAACAACTGACCTCCGTAACGTTCTCTTATGGATTTAGAACACATAATTCATAATTCGGAGATCATCCGTGAGATTGTTCACACAGATCCGTGTTCTTAACTTTGAAAATGAATACTTTCTTAGGCCTTCAGAAGTCGTCCATCCGTTGAATGTATCTAAATCATTGATTTTTCTGTACTTTCCGGAAAAAGAAAAAGTCTTAATTTTACAAGTTCTCATTTCTTTCTGCGTTGTATCGAATTCGCAATTCATTGTCTACTTTCATATTTATAAGAAAAGTGTGCCACGGCTAAATTTAATTCGGATCGACATCTAATCGTATTCACAACTGTAATAGCGAATATCTCAAAAATTGTAAACGTTAGAACAATTTAAAATAGAAATTTTAAAGTTAAAAGACCTTAAAATACTTGATGATAAGTAATTTTTATATTGTTAATTGCATTTTTCCTTACGTCTTATTAAAATTTTGCTGATAATTTTCTGTTGTTATAATCCAAATATTTTGTTGCAACTTTCAGAATAAGTTTTAAACAAAATTAATATTTTATTAAAATTATATACATTTGATATCAAAAATATAGCTTCCACAATTCGTTGAAAACCGTTTAGTTCAATAAAATGATTATAATTTTTTAATAACATAAATTATATCTTACACAAAAACAATAGTTTTATATAAAATTTATTATGGTTTTTATTCAAAACAAAACAAAAAAACTTTATATTCCATATAATTTTGAAAACGTTTCTGTGCCCGTTCGTGATGCATTGCCAGTCAGACGCCACATATAGGTATTATAACAGTAACGCCTGCGGTAGTAGCAACCCGTGCCAACCTGAAATCAAAACTATACAATTACTATTATTTTGTTAAATACCGCCAACACAAATATGCAATAATTTTTGTATTATATATATATGGATGCCTTTTTAAACTATGAATATAAAAAAGTCTATTTTTATTTCACTAATATGGAATTAAATATTTTTGTATATAGTGATTATTTTGTAGAATTTCTTTTTAAACTGTACATCAAAAAGTCTATAATTATTATGAGATTTCTTTCTTGTTTTGATTTTTAGATATTTCTGTAAAATGTATCACAGGATGGCCTCTTTTTGTTTTTATCACTGATTTTTTCTAGAATGTGTATAATTCAAAATGTATACAAAATTCTAGAGTTGTACCGGTTGTATGATTTTAGCTGACCAAGTGATGTGTCGGTCGGAAAACCAGCCGATTAGTCTACCAAGCCGATCACTGAAAAAAATGAAAGAATATATTTTTTGATGTGTAAAATTTAATTTGATTATGTACGATTATAAATCTGAATGTTTTTGTTCTTATGAAAGATGTTTAGAATTTTTAGACTGGTTTTATTACTTTTAGTTTTACAATACATCATGCAATTTTGATTCAACATTACTGATTCTAAAATTAAAATAACAAAATATTAATTAATAATCAAGGTTTCTATTTAATATAATATCAACTAAATTCATTTTACTGAGAAATTCATACAAAGTTAGAATCCGGATAGCCGCCCACTTTTGAATCAGTCGCATAATCGGCTTTATCACCGATTAATCGGAACAAGTAGTACTAATTTTAAATTGATAAAATGTAGCTAGTCATTTAATTCAATCCCGATAATCAAAAATTAGTTTTATTGTTAAAGAAAATAAATTTTATATTTAGTTGGTTATCGTAGCACACAAAAGTGGGGTACATTCTTATTTAAGCTTATATGTTATTTGTGCAAGAAATCAGCTTTTGCCACGGTTTTGGAAGGCGTTTGATGAATGGCATTTATTGCAAAATTGAAAATATAATGCAAAAAACAATTTAGACAATTCCATCCTGTACTTCGAATTAAATATAAATGCACTTTAAATTAAATTATGCACTTTTATAAAAATATTATAATCAGAATAAAAAATGTTTAATTCTAATACTAGGGCTAAATTTTTTTGAGCATATATCATTAACAATATTATTATTATTATTATGATTATTCCTTTATCAAAAAAAGGGTAAAAATGTTTGTTCCTTAAAATTATAGTGGTTTGCACATTTATTTCACCATTAAAATATTTGTATTTGTATAAAAATATAACAATAGTGTGGAACTGTATAATTTCTTTTAAAATTGGTTAATAACTATTATTTTCTATAGCAGGTATTTTATTTGATTATAATTACTATTGAGGGTGGTTTATATTCAGTATTAATTGGATTTTTTTCAAAATAACTTGATTATTTTATGGTAAGTTTGAATTTATTTGTATAAACCTGTAATATTTTCCTTTAACCTTTCCAAATTTTCCATCACAAAAAATATGAATCTTCCCAAAACATATAATTAATTTACCAGTTGAAGTTTTGCTAAAATTTACTAATATAATTGATCTCAATATATTTAATTAACTCCCCCAAATCATTAATTTGTGTATAGATACCTATATTTTAAATTTGGCCCTTTCTCATCATTGTGTAAAGGTTCTGTCCTAGGTATGCATTGCTTACACTCTTAACAATAGGTTAATTTACATTATCAGTCACAGATTGGGTGGCATGGTACGCACTCCTAAGTTTTCGAAGCAAGCAGTTTGTATATGAACGATACATATCGCCGTATTTTACATCCATGATAACTATTATGTACCTACTCTTTTGTAATGACAGGAATTAATTTTATCTGAAGGCCGATTTTATTCTGGAGAAGTTCTTTGGAATATTTTAATCTTAAAAGGGAATATTTTATATGACGTTTTGTTAAAGCACTCCGGGAGAATTATATTATATTTTTTCAATTAATTGTTACCAGTTTTTATGTTTTTTGTGAGATTATTATTGTACCAAAAATTTAAATATTAATTGTTATTGTATCTTCTTATATATTGAACCACTAAAGTCTGGGAATATAATCCTTTTTACTTTTTATTTGGCATAGAAAATAACCTTAAGAGTAAAAATTCAGCAGAAAATCATCCGTTTAAATATATTTAATAGTTTGTTTACATTTTTATAAGATGTATATACATTTTAGTCCTAATCAGAGATTTTGTTAATAAACAATTGGTTTAACGAAAAAATGTAAAAAATTGTATTGAAAGTTGTATTAACTTGACTTGAGGGAATAACTATTGGAATTGGAGGGAATAACTATTCATGGTATACTAATATTGGTTTAGATTTTTTTTTTTAATTAATTCCATTTTATAATATCTAAATTCTCCAAAAAAGTATTCGTCAAAACTAGCCTGTCGCCACTTGTAATGTCCGCAATTTGTGATGGACTAGTGTAAAAAAAGGGTCGACAAAACTTCTCTTCATAACAACAATCACAATCATGAAATTGTTCAGATTTTGTCAAGAATAATTTTTTACCCCTAGGGTTCTAAAACTTACTGAAGGTCTGAATAACTTGATAATATTAAATTATGATTTCTTTAAAAGAGGGGTTAAAATAAAACACTCACACCTATGTAAGATTCTAATAGATAGACCCTTATAAAATTCCATATGTAAAATATTCATTTTTTAGACATATAATATACAGTCTGCATTAACATATTCTGGTTTTGAAAAGAATTGAGAATTTTTTTAAATTATAAGTAGTCACTAAATGTGATTATAGATGTATTTGAAAAAATGTCCTCGAAATATAATGCATATATATTGAGGTCATAATTTCATCCTTGAGTACTTAAGTTCTTTGTACCATTCTGTTTATTCACTAATACTTAATATTTTGCTATTATTAATATTTTATACAAAAGAAATACTTGTTCTTGAAATAGTGGTCATGTTTGTCGATTTGAATGCAAGATGCTTCGAAGTAAGACAAAAATAAATTGAAATACGATTCATATTAAGTCAAAAAATGCTTCGTTTTTTAATGTACTTCTTCTTAAATATAGATTTATCGGAAAAGTGCGTCTTTACAAAATTTAACTGACTAATTTAAACGATTTCGTTCATTTATAATGTAATTTTATTCATTTACAAAATAACTTTTCCTTAAAATGCATGAGTTAAATTTTCATTTTTCTTCACCAATTATTGAATAATTTTTCCTATTAAAATCAATATTCTTCGTTATTTTTCATTGAATCTCGTAATGAATTTGAAGTTAACATAAATATAGAACACCTGTATATGACCCTGTTAAATAACCGCGTGGTTCCCGTGATTTAAAAAAAAAATATTTACCCCAAACAAATCAGTAATTGTTTTGACAACTATTATGTTTTTATATATATTGAAAAATAAATAATAAAACTGCGTATTTTATTTTTATTGTATGAGATTATTTAAGGCTTTTCGTATGGTAAAAGAAACTCTTTCACGTTTCACAATTGTGAAATAGACCACACCTTTGTACCGCCTTTTCACAAATGTAATACCCGCCTGTCATATAAGGATAAAAATTCGCTGTATACATTCGATTTGTTAGATAATGCAATAATTTTCCCTTATATACTAAGAACTGCATGAAAAATTATATCAACAACCACCAGTTGCTTTTCATCCCTCAACCAATAGACTCCCTCAACTATTTTTAAGAGGTATTTGCGTGGGTTTCGTGTATTTTTTTTTTTTTATTTTATTCTTTCTGACTTTTTATAATTTTTTAATTAGTATTCGTTTTTATTGAAGTGGATCTGTTGTATTTGTTTATAAACGATTAAAAACCGATAAGTTTTTTGTTGAAACTATAAATTGTAATTTTATTACTTTGGCATATTAAAATTTATTTATTAATTTAAAATAAAAGAACGATCACACGTTATTGCTTTTTTACCACCAAGCTAAAGTTAATTATTTTTTAACTTTATCTCTTAGTTAAGTCGACTACAACAGCAAAAAATAAACCTG
>CM035593.1:51343139-51426365 GCA_020423425.1 Chrysopa pallens | reverse complement strand
CACGTATGGCCATGTTTACAACAAGAAATGCGTACACAAGAGGTATTGGCAGCTGTTTTGCAGCCCATTTTGTACATGATACACGAATCAACCATCGAAGAATATGAAAATATAATTCTACCATCATTTCGGTAAAAATATGTAAATGTTACCACAATATTATACTTATCGTTTATCATTAAAACCGTATTTAATGCCACAAGGAAAAGTTCTTATACGTTTTATTTAAAATTATTATTATTATGTCATTAATTAATTATTGTTTGTATTACCACTTTGAACAAATCATATAATATTTTTATTTTAGTCAAATGGTTTGAATCCTTTAAACATGTTATTTTGGAGAACTGTCGAGACTTGGATTACAATTTAGTAAACTCTTCTGATTACTGCCTCATTACACCGTCTCATATAATCTTTTTTTTACATAACATCTATGTTTTTAGAAATTAAATTATTTTCCTTCATTTCTACAAAGCAAAATGTTCGTTGATACTAAAAGATAAAATAAGTATTAATATCATTTGCTATCACCATTTGTCCCTGTTAAATGACAATGTTTTGATCCAAGATACATGACAGTACCTAAAATACTGAAATCATGTTTTTCCATGTTTTTCCATTTTGTTTATATTTTGAATGTTTTTTCCGCCTGTTTGCTGACAGAAAATTAAACCATGGTTTAATATACATTCTGCTTCTTAGATAATAACAATTATTCAGAAGCTGAAGTGATCCAAGGTACACTATTATATACAATATTATAACAGTTTGAATATTTTGGCAATACAATATTTTAAATTTTGGGAAATAATTAATTATATTTCTATGAATTTCGAAAAAAAGAATTGATCATTTCGAGAAAAATTATTAAATAATAAACAAATAATTGATTAATACTCTACTAAGAAAACAATTCTATATTATTTCACAATTCTCGAACTTAAAGTGAATTGACCTGAAGCTTTGAGGCCTAAAAGAATTAGAACGATCCAAACTATATTTTCAGAAATTTGACTGGAATTCAAATTTTATATATTTTTGATGGAGACGTGAATATAATCGCATTATAGAAATAGCAAAAAACTCAAAAATTAAAATAATGTTTGCGTTTACATAATTCCTCGTATATTTCTGAATACGAAGAATTCACCCTTGAAAGTTTTTTTCTAGTACTCGTGAAGTTAGAAGTTTTTCATTTTTTCTTTACAACTATTGGAATAAGTATAATCATTATGTATAATTTTGAGCATTTGTATTTTTAATAACATAAAAAGATGAAATACGATAAATGTATCTTAAAATATTGTACAAAAATTTTACTTGAATATTAAACACAACAAAATTTCCGCACACATTTACCTCAAAAAATAATCATCCAATCATTATAAAATTTCGTATACACAATCTTGACATGAAAACGAAAGACGTGATAAAAATCTAACGTCAAATTATACTATAAAATGTTTTTTTGTGTTCGAACAAATCTTCGATACGCTCCTCGTTTTCATGTCATGATTGTGTATACGAAATTTCATAACATTTAAATAATTATTTTTGAGAGCAAAAAAATAATCAATGTATATTATATCATACAGTTTATCTTTATTATCTTTATTATTGAGAGAAAATGCTCTTCGATTATATATATATATATATATATATATATATATATATATATATATATTTTTTTTTTTTTTGAATTAATATACTGTATTTATTTTTAATTAATTAAATATTATTAAATATAGAAACAGATTTCTACAATGCGATGACTATTGACAATTTGATGTTCTATGTTAGAATCAATTTTAGTTTTAAATTAAAATAATAATGCTTTTAATAGAGGTGTATTTTTCCTTTAATAGGAGTGTATTTTCAACGCCCAAATCAATTCAAGCAACCGTAACGCTTTTGGAGAATCTACATGTGATTTTAGAAAAAACACCGCGTGATGATATACGGACAGAAGTGTTACCAATGTTATTCAATGCATTTGAAAGTACAACAATTCAAGTACAGGTAAGAAATTTCTCATAATTAATTTTTTTGATTTTTACTTTACTTCAGACTTTTACAATATGATAAATCATCAGGATAATGTTTGGAGCATTGATTTGATTTCAAACAGAATGCGAATAATCATACGGATATATTTTATTAAAATCGGATTAGTACAAAACAACTTGGCTAAAATCACTGGAAATTTAACCTCTCCGGCCTAAAACACGTTGACCAAAAACTCTCAACATAAAACAACTCATCACAAATACAACGCGTTGATTATGAAATCTGTTGAGTTGGTTGAAAGCTATGGCCAGAAAACCTGCAGACCCATTCTAATTCGATCAAAGCTATCACTTATATAGTTTAATCTCAGTTTGTACATAAGAGCCTAAACAATCGCAGAACTGTAGTAACTCGGACCTAAGTGACACTTAAGTCATTTAATCTCAAGTTGGACATCAGAGCAAAAAACACACAGTCCACGGATAACTCGATCTTATTACTCGATTTTATTTTGTAATTTTTATAATAAAAGGTCTTAAGTTAGGACATCTCATTTTGTACCTACATAACGAGTCCCCTTATATATGTGAGAAGACTGTACTATTTCTTTGCTAGTTCATCCTGAAATTGAACTTTTGCTTTCAAACATTGCGTTAAAATTTATTTTTACAGAGTGCAGCTTTAGTGGCTGTCACAAATGTACATGAATATTTGGATGAAACAGCAATACGACGAATGGTCTTGCCAAAGACAAAAGTTGTCTATGAAAAAAATCAGGGTGATTTAAAAATTGTGGCAAATGTTTTACAATGTATTGAACGTACACTTGATCGTCTAGATAAAGCACAAATTATTGATGAAGTTTTACCATTATTATGGGATGTACGATTGACTGACCCCGAAATAACACTACGAGTAGTGCGTAAGTTAACTATGTATTAATGACTTTTTAAACATTAATGGGTTCGTCCATCACGTGAATATATCTATGAAAATAGATTTTAGTTCAAACCTTCCCCGATAACACCTTAATCCAGCCGGTTATAATAAAGTAGTTTACCATGGCTAAAACAGTCAAAACATTGATTGGAAGTCACAAAAAATAAATATTTTTGCAAAATAAACACGACTTCTTGCCATAAAATTACATTAAAATTTAGACCTTTCTTATTCTTGTAAGAACGCCGTCTGCCAGTTAGGTGACGTAATACCAATATATAATATTGAGAATACTGGTATTATACATTGAGAATAAAACATAACCTTACACATTCAAATATTTTTTTAATAATTAAGATAACTGTTTAGATTGGACTGACAAAGACAACTAATAATTTTTACCAAAATGACATCACATCATGGCTGCCTATTGTTTTAGGTAACGTGATACACAGATAAAAATACCTAATTTTAAGATAATAAATTAATTATGTGCTTTTATGACTCGAACGAACATTTAAGAATATTTCTACATAAATTTTAATTTTTGTCCTAATTTCATGCTTTTACTAGCAAAAGTACCATATTTGATGGTAAATATGCATGTTTTTTATTACATATTGATATTTATCAAATTCTTATTCAAGAAGACAATATGCAACAATAATTTTGCAGATTGCAAATGGAAAATAGCTCCTCAATTAAGTATGCAATTAGCCATGAATAATTTAATATTGAAAACAATTGAGAACTAAGAAAATGTAACCCTGGAGATGAAAAATCAAAATTTAACTTTAATTTTAAAATAATAATAATAGCTTTATGAAATTAACTGGAAAATGGATTTAAGTAGTATCGAATTGGGTTTACTATGATCTGTTACGTTCTTTTTATTTTGATGGATGATCTCTTTTTTAAAGCAGGGTCTAAAACCTAAAAACTTATATTTTATTTATAGATATTTATCGAATAATGCTTAGCGATAAAAAGTATGGTTTAAGTGTGAATTTAATGGCAACACGTGTCATGCCGTCCTTATTACCACAAACAGTGAATCCATCATTAAATTTGGAACAATTTACAATACTATTAGAAGTATTACAAGAAATGTTAGATCATATTGATCGTAATCAACGGAATAAATTGAAATTAGATAATCTATCATTACCAAGTCCAGAACGTCATCGACCATTACGTCATCAATATAGTTCAGATAATATGCATGCACCACCATTTAATATACCAAATTTACGTATCGAACAACGTAAAACATCATCCGCTGAAGATATGGCACGTAAAAATTCTGCAACGGGTCAGTTCCTGTTACGACCTATTACGTTAAAAATAAATTCAATGCAATCAATTAGCTTATCAATTTCTTCACAATAAATTACATGTCTAAAAAAAAATTTTTTTTCTTCTAGTTTTTTCTAATTTGAATTATCTTTCAAATTTTTACAGTAAAAAATGGAATTGTTTTTTAATTTGATACATGTCTTATTTTTTACTGTCATGCGTAGTTTTCAATAATAGAAAGAGAATGTTGTATTTTTTACGAATTGCACTTATAAATAGGGTTTGATGCATTCATGTTTTTAAATATAAAGAATAGGGTCAGAAATAAAGACCTTTTTCAAAATACCATTAAAAATCCATTTTATATTTTAATCATATAAATCAGTATGATACTTAATGAAGACATGGAAGTGGCTCTTTCTCGTAATTTATCCATATAATCCATTTATCCTCGCAAATGCTAGTAATGCAAAAAAAAAATTCATACAAATTATTATTTCGCCATGACTAAACACAAACCATTGTTGGCACCTTCGAAAATAAGCAGTAGAATTACAAACAAAAAGTTGATACAAAACATATCGAACTAAAGTCAACAAGGAAATCTAAGAATCCATTTTTTTCTAGAAATGTGTGTGAGTCTAAATTATTCTGTCTCTGATTTTCGCTCTTTGAAAAGAAAATGCTAAAAATTAACGGGTATTTGTCAGTCTAGTAGAAAGATAATAGTTTTAAAAATGCTTAAACTGTCGGATATGCCATAAAATGAAGTATCGGTTATTCGATAGCTTGGATGTCTTATATCACCTTAATATTTAAAGAAAATCACTGGGAAATATAATAATATTATTTGTGTACAATTAATTTAAATAAATGAACATTTTCATAAGTGTCAATCAAACATTATGGTCAATCAGCTTTGATATAGGTTGCTTGTAGTGATTGCAATAGGTCTTAAACGGCAATGAACACAGTTTACTAGGACAACATACTAATCGTCGCAAAAAACCCTTCGCGCATATGCTTCTCTATCGCTTCTACTACTACTTTCAAGCAAAGAGATTGAAACCATTTCCATACTTTCATCATAAAGCTACGCACGATAATTTACTAACGAATGCATTGAACCATAGTTTTGTATTACATATTCTACTATTCTTATAAACAAGCATTTATATTTACAAAATATTTTTAATTAGTTATTTTCCAAAATATATAAGGGCTTTGCACAATTATAGGTAATCATTCAAACGTAGCATAAATTACACTTAAACTTTAAGTGTAAATAGTCTCGAGTCCAATGCTGAGACCCGGAATTTAATGATATATTTAACACTTCAAGCGACACAAAATCCAACGTACAGATTCTACTAAAATTTATATTTTTTCATATTTTCTCTAATCCATTTGAGAAATATATTAATATATTGGGAATTTTTTACGCTTAACGGAATAAATAATCTCTAGATAAGTAAAACACTGATGAAATGACCGTTACAAAGTTATTTGTGTCAAAAAAGTGATTTCGGAATTAGAGACTAGCGATATCCGATTTAGTTAAAGTCGTAACTCAGTTAAATCTTTAAATTTTTTAATAATTTTGGTACATTAGACACTGATAAAACACAATTGATGCGACCGACTGAAGCAACTAGTTGCATCAGTCTAACTCATAAGAATTTCGTACAAGCATTCACACTGGCGCAATCCCGATACAACCATACGATTGCTGGTATACGACTGGACATGTCATATATGTATGTATACGCCAGCGACAAGTTTACAGTCACATCGATTGTACCACATCATTGAAAATATCGATCTCATACAAACAGTTGCTTGAGTCGGCAGTGTGAATTGCGGTGCATCAGTGTGTAAGCTGTTTCAAATAGAAAATTCAGTCAGAGGTCATACTTAAGGTCCGAATTTAATAAAAAATGGAATTGACGACTTCGAATGTCGTAGATTGAAATACATTTTTTGAAAATAAAGTCACTATGATGGCCGAAAATAATGCTTGAAAATAATGCTTGAAAATTTAGTCCACTGAGCTCCTTGAGAAAGTTCTAGAAAATTTTTTTATTTCATCAAATCACTTCTCAGCGGTTAACCCATTATAATGCTCAACTAAATTCCAGGGCTCTAATGTTTGTACACGAGAAAATCTGTATCGGCTAGTAGACTTAAATCTCTTTTTATTTATAATAACAATACCATGCTACATTTGATTGATTGTAGAAATGATAAAAATTATTTACATATTATTATTTTGTATGATTATTATTCACTTTAGAGTATTCATAGGTTTGGTCAGATGTTTTTTTATTGTTTTTTCAAAAATAGTTTGCAATAGATTTTATAGCAAAAAAAAATTATTTCTTAAACAAACACATTTTGTAGAATAAAACTTTGATTTTGGAAGATCATTTTTGAACTTTAACTAATATAAGGTAGTACTTTCACGATAGCAAAAAATCTTAAACTCTTAAAATTCACAACATAAATCATTAAATGGTATAATCAACGTGCTGTAAAAATTGCCTTCTCAAATTGTGGACAAAATGACATTTTTTGTACATGTAGTAGTGGTGAAGCGTTAGAAAATGATATCTTTTAAAATTATTCCTTGAAGAACTTTTAGCATCTTGATGAAAAACTAATAGTTGATAGAAGAGTATATTCTGAATAACTAAAATAAAAATGGGGTGAATTGGCCACGTTGTTTAGATAAACAATTAAAATAAGTAAATATATAAAAGATTATAAAATTATGTTGTATAGTGAGTATAGATACTGTCTTGCATAAATGTTATACACATGTAAAATGTACATACTAAGCTAATACTATTGCCGTTGGACTGCCGTGAAAGTACTCCCTTAAGTAAAAAAAAAAATATATTGAATTTTGTTAAAGGTCTAAATTTTATACAATATAATTTTATCAAATAAACAAAATAAATTTGTAAACCTAGATCTTACATATATAGAAAAATGAAATAAGGATCCAAACTGAAAATGATTAATTATTTAGGATTTCATAGTTGAAAGCTATCTAAAATATGTCATATGTCGAATTTTCCCATTCGAGTCTAAAGCACGTACATTTTTAAAATTTTAAAAGATTCAAGATTTGTGAACAGTTCAACAAGAAATTGTCCAACACTTTCTATCGAATTTCACTAATTAGATAAATTTCGTACGTCATTTCACCACCAGAATGTTTTCTTTTAATAAAGAAAATTAAAATAAAAGAATAATTCTTAAAATACCACATTCTTTAATTGAATTAAAATAGTCATAGAATTTTAACTGTAATGACTAATTCATTGTCAAAATACGTGTTCTTGTATCACTGAGTATGTGAAAAAAGTACTTCTCATCTTATGAAATTCCTATGGTATCCAAAACTTTCATCCATTACTTAATTTGTAAATATTCAATTTTATATTTACTAGCCAAGTTATTTTTCTGCCTCGAAAATATATTAGGCTCAATTGAACAAAGGGAGTCTGTAAATATAGCATAAATTTATTACATTCTGGTGTACTTATAAAGAGAAATTTTATTTTCGCTTGTTATGAGTTCTTTGATACCAAAAATTATGATGGAAGCGTAAGCGTTATTATCATCCGAAATTTATATGATATGCTCCAATATTCTATATCAACTACCTTAATTTTCGTACCTTAATTTTCAAATAACAATTTTTCACCAAAGTTACACACATAATAAATTAATAATAGCAAATTGTTTCTATATTGTTAAAAAATTATCTGGTATTCCTTTCTTGGTGTCTTTTCTAATATATAAGATCTATGATTTATTTTTAATTTATTTATTTGATATTATTACTCCCAAATATATACTATTCAGACCTTTATTTCAAAGTTTCATAGCTATTCTAATTCTAATTTTTTTCTTATTTTGTAAATATTTAATATAAATTAATTCAATAAAAATAAATACATATATTTTTATCAATCATATTCACAGTAATGAAATTTGCACGATGACTGTTATTGTCGATTTGAAATTATTCTTATTAATGTATACAAAACCTTTATTAATATATATAAATATAAATATGTATAATTTAATTTTTTAGCATTATATTTTTTCTTATGATTCGCAGCAGCTTTGTTTTGTTTCCGAAGGTATACCGACTTATTTTCGAAGAAGTATTGTTAAAACTTATAATTAATATATTATATTAGATCATATTACCAAAACGGGATACAATTAAATTACCCCTCAAATCTAAACTAGAAAGAACCGAATTAAAATTATTCAAACCGTTTAAGAATTGCAACTTCTTCACTTTTCATTGTGATGGGGCTTAAACAATAAAACATCTGAGGATTTTAACTAACTTCTAACATCTGAAATACGAACTTGTTTTATTGTCCCGTATTAATTATAAATATCCATCTTAAAATTTTTATATCCTTATTTATATTTGTTTTATCAATTTTAGAAAAGAGACCGCTTTCCTTGCGGAGCTCTTAAATTTTCCGATTGTCCCAAAAATCTTCAAATTGGCAGATATCTGTTATTATAGTAGAAGGATCTTGCAAGAACAAATATAAAAACCATTTTGTTCCACACGTTATTAAACCAAATTTTCGATATTCGACAATCGAATTATTGTTTTTTTTTTCATGCGCAAATGGTTATCATATTTATTATCACAATCTTACTATCAGAGTAACAAGAAAAACATATGTCCATAAATTTCAAGTAACAATTCCGTCAAGTTACACTAAACATAATTAATCTACGTACAATATTTTAGATGGGTATAGATGATATGATATGCTAATGGCCCCCCAGTCTACAAGACCTTAACTTTTTTAAAGTATTATGAGTATATCAGAAGTCCAATCTCTGAATATTTTATTAGAGAAGTCCCCAAATAAACAAGAAAAAACCTCCCTTAGAGATATAATTAGTAATCCATTGAATTTAACAATTGATTCATTTAAGAGTCAAAAGATGTTAAAAGAGGAAATTCTGTGCATACATAATAATCTTTCCAATTTTAAATCAATTAAAATTTGTTTCCTTTATCATTGAATGCAAAAATATGAAATATAATAGAATAGATTTTAGTGGGAAAAATTTTATATAGTTGTTAATGATAATCAAATTATATTGTATATTGCCCTGATTAGCAAATTTATTTTCAAAGTTTTAACCCAACAAGTTAATAGTTTGTTTTTATAATTATGAGATTTTCTTATGAAATATTGACACTGAAAACGAGAAATACTCAGTAACAGTTCAGTGAAAGCATTTTTATTTAAAATATAAATAGTTTTACAGAATATATTTTTAACTAGGTAATTCAAATAAAATTTTGCTATATATTTTGCTTATGTTATTGTTTAGTTCGCTTACATGCATATGAAACATACATAGATATTTAAAAGTTTTGTTTTTACAGGTGCAGCTTGCATTCACGTTAATTTGCATGTATTTTGGAGATGCATGCCTATCTTATATTTATAAATGCTACAATTTTCATCAACTTCATACAAATTCGATTAAATCATTCCTGTAAAAGTAATCATTATATTACATTTTTATTTTATCCAATAGGAATGTTGGGAGGTTGGTGGTTTGGAGCATCCCCATCATCACCTGATAGTAATTTTCTGCGTGTAGCAAATGCCTTCCCGAATCGCCGTCTATCGGACAACACGCTGATGACACCAAAAATTCGTATTGCGCCATCATGTGCTAGTTCACCAGGTGGTACTCCAGGTGGTGGACTACCAATTCGTCGACACTCAAGTATTGGACCACAAGAACGACGTGGATCAACAATTAATTTATCACCGCCAACGGTAAGTTTTGAATACTATGACAGAATTACAGTAGATGTTAGGTATATTAATATTACAAGCGCTTTCTTAGATAGATAAATTATTTTTGAAACTAAATACACGTAGAAATTCGTGTTAGAATAATTAACATCTAGAGCTAGGCCTTAGGCTTGTAGTCTTCATTTTATTTAGCTAAATATTATATTAGACAAATGCCTCTTAGTTACATATTTTTGAACATGTAACTAATAAGTTAATATATAGAGTTTTGAAAATATTGACCTCAAATTTATACCCGATTAAATATATCAGAATCATTAATCCTCGATAGCTGTATGGATTTGAAATTGTTATAGTGAAAATACAAATTTCAAAGGTCATTTTACTATGTTCGACAATCTCCTAACGAGCCATGTCCTCAGAATAATATCTTTCAAGGTGCATAAAGCTAAACAAAGGGTACATAAGACTAAACAAAGTTTAAATTGAAAGTGAATATTTGAAGCAATATGTATTCAAATAAATTTGGCAAACAATAAATTAAAATTATTTAAGGGGCTCTGTTATACAGCGGGAAAAGGAACTAATTTATAATCTGGCAAAAAAAATGTATATCGAATGTCTTGTTTCCTTCCAAAGGTCTTATGGGCATCATGGAGAGGCTGACATAATACAATTTGGAAGTAAAATCAGATATGATTTTGCGGTTGTGTACTCGTCTATGTTCGTTAAAGATGCGTTATTAGCTCACTCGCAGTCCTTCATCGTTTAACCGATCTGACCACCGGTACTAAAATCCTATATAACCCCAAAATTAAGCAAATCTGTATTCTCAAAATTAAGATCAAAGTTCAGAAAAATACTACATAATTAATGCAATGAAAAAACACCGGCTGCGCTAAAATCCATTCTCAATCTTTACTGTGTTGCGAACTCCTTTTACACAAATTTAAGTTTAATATTTCTGCAACACAATACGCCATTAAATACACGATACAAATAATGGTTTTATAGTGATTAAAGTTCTTAGTTACATGTTCAAAATTAAATAATTAAAAAATATTGTATTTTCAAATCATTATTATAAAAATGCTTTAATTAGTTTACGTTAGAACAGATAATAGAAGTTTAGATTTATTCTTTTTTAACCAAAAAAATAATAATACAATATATTTATTTTGTCTTTTAAATGAAAAATATGATGAAATAACGACGTCTGAGATATATAGTTTTGTATGTTTATTATATTACCGACAGGGCGCGTATTCATGCAGTCCTGTTTCAGTATCTCGTAACGGCTCTACACTGTCTGTACCGTCGACGTATGTAAGTGACCCCACACGTGTGTGCCACCATCCGAATAATTTCCAAAATTTAATATATTACAAAGTGGCTTCAGTGCTAAGCAAAATTTCTTCTTTTTTTTTTTAATTTGTTACAATTAACAAATGAATTCTAAATTTGATTTCAAAACTAATAAAACTTAGGCCACTTTGTTATATTCCCAAAAATTCATAAAAAAATCATCATTCGTAATTGTTTTCAGCTTTGAATCGAAATTGTGACGTCCAAACTATTCTTCATTTGGTTAATAATTATCAGAGTGGCAAAAAATTTTTTTAATTTTTATAGATTTGAATAAATTTTTATATCATGCTTTTAGGTTATATATTTTTGATAGAGACCTATAAAATAAACAAAATCCTTAATGTAATATACATTATAATGTTCACGGACAAATAACTGAAAAAGAAATTATCCAAATTGAGTAAATTGGTATGCAGAAACTTGAAATGAAAACGGAGTGTCAAACAGAAAAAAATTCTTCTATGCTAAAAATGTTCTTTATATTTAGACACGTTTCTTCGCGAAAAATTCATGCCCTCCGTTTTCATATTTATAAAAAATAGGATACTAGAAATTGTGTTATATTATAGAGTTCTCTATCAAAAAAATAACTCAGGTAGTCCGAAAATGAATATTGATTTAGTAAATACGAAAAACATACTTAGAAATCGTCAGAAATATTTAAACCGTATGCAGTGTTGGGTTTAGACTTTTCTTATATTCAAAAATTTGGATCAGTTGGATTAGTGACACTAAAATCTTAAATTTTAGTTTAAAAATCTATAAAAAGAGCCGAAAGTTTTTATCTTGTAGACATGACTTGGACCGAAACTAATAGTGCAAGAGCTTGGGTACCAAGACGATATATAAAAACAACACCAGTACCAATAAAAACTATGCTATACTAATCGTTAGTCGGTCACACTGCAAACAGACAAGGTCCATTTCTGTGAGTTATTACACTATACATTAAATCAAAATATGAAACTCGAAACTTGGCAGATCATACATTATTTAACAGAAATAGAAAATCAGTTTTTGCTCTGCTTTGTGGACTACGTTAGTTCAATAGATAAAGGATTAGTTTACTGAACTTAGCTTACCGGTTTGCGCATCATAATTTAAATTGTTATGGTGGGCTGCTGAAGTGCAATTGTATACCTCGAATGTCACATATAAAGAGGTACTTTTAGCCTCTAAATAAATATCGTGCCAAAATTTTCTTTCCTTCACTGGTAATTTCTTGAAATTTAGTAGTTGTCATATAAACTATAATTTTTTCCAGAGAATCGAATAATGTGGACAATTTACATCATTTATAAAGAATTAATTTGTCTAGAAAACAAAACATTTTATTCAAATCTATGAAAATAGTAAACCAAATTAAAAACCATAACTAAATAATTTACAGACCCAGATTTTCCATTTAACCGTGACAATAACTGTTTGATCAATTCCATCCAATAAATAGTTTTTATAAGAATTTTTATATTTAAAACTAGATTAAGTAACTACAATACAATTTAGATACATCAAAGCTTTTTATGAGAAACCCCGATAAATGTCCATTTCAATTATGGATAGGACATTATAGTGTCATCAAACGATAAACAATAATTGTATTCATGATCAAACTTCAAACAATTGATGATTGGATATTACATAAGACATGTCATACTGTATGGAATTGTATTATAGAAATGAGGAAGGAAGCGATAATTTTCTCACACCAAAAAATGTTTTTCTCGCAAAATATTGTATATGATATTTATATTATTATATATGTAATTAAAACATCCATTATTCTCTTCTAAAAAGTGCATGCAATTTTGACTTAAGTACAATAGACTAAGACGTAGTCGGTTTGAGAGACGGTTTGTCTGTATATCTACAAATTATTTCATTGTTGACTTAAATACGGTAACCACGTACTACCAGGCACTAGCTTTGCAAGTTATTATTACGGTAAATTAGCCGTAAATACCGCTGAAATATGAAAAAGTGTTGGCTCCGATTTTGTTTATACGAGTTCTTTAAACCTTCGGAAACAATCATCACTAGTAACGTCTGCTTCATTATAAAAATTGGGATAGTTTTCCCATCCTTAATAATAACAGTGATAAAAACATTAAAAAAATTCAAAATTTCACCACCGCCTCTCGAGGAGTTTTGGGGTCGTTTATCACGACTCCGATAAAAAACATCTAAAAATGGTTGCAATGCCATTAAAATCTCCTATAAGTGACAGAGATAAAACATATTTTAAATAAAAAATTTCAACTCGGAAATCATCTCTCAGGGGTTTTTGGGGGCGCAGATCACAAATCCAAAGTTTAAGTGCAACTAAGGAAAGTTGTAACCCCATTTAATATACACCTAGAAGTGGTATGCATAAGAAAATTATTTTAAAATTCAAAATTTCATCTTGAAAATTCGTTTCCCCGGACCTTTTGGGTCACTGATCATGAATCTGAGGTCAAAAAGCAACTGAGGATTGTTTAAACCAATAAAATCACCCCCAGAAGAGACAGAGGCTAAAAAATATTTTAATTCTAAGGTCTAAATTATGTGCCGGTCGATTTCCTGTTAGAATCTAGAAAAACATTTTGAGTGTGAAAAGATTGTGCCATAGCTATTTTTACAATGCAGTTAATAATACCACATAAAATACTAAAATGAAGTAGTTAACACTGTCAACTATTATGGTAAATAGTAATAAGAAGTAATAAAATCATCATCAAAGTAATAAAATCATTCAAATCACCATAATCATAAAATATGTAATCGTGATTCATTTGTGACGTCTAACCTAAACCATTATACCGCTTTTAAATTAATTGTTTAATTGTATGCTCTCATGTATCGATTGATGTTGCTCTGTCTATAATTTAGCTTGCACGGAGCATGATAGTGAGTATTTGTTTAATAAAATTTTATGTTTATTAACATACAGAAATGAAGTAATAAAAGTATTGGTAAAATAAGTGATGAATAATAAACGATTATTATCGAATAATTTAACAAACACAGTTTCTTCGGGTAAAAGAGGTTAAATCAGGGAAAAATAGTTATGTTTTAAAAACCTTTTAAAACATCGTCTAAACCACAAAGAATATCGCCGATGAATTGTCTAAAAAAACCTATTCAAGGATATGTTTAATTCAAGGACCAACACAACTATAGTGCAAACGCGGTCAAGCTACGTAATTTTGCTCTAAGGCAACATGACGTTCGAAAGTCCGTCTATCTTTCAAGTCGAAGGTATGTATGTTTGTGATTGTCCTGGTCCAGAACATTAAATATAATTTATATTAAATAAATAGAAAGGATAGTTTATACATAGTACAGTAGCCTAGCCTAACATAAAGTTGCGTGTTCGCCACCGGTTATTAATTTTTTTGGAAAATAAATATAAATTTTGAGAAAATAAGTGGTTTTTCTCGAAGGAGAGAGTGCAATTATCCAAAAACTATTTTCTTAGTGTGATCAATGGGCCTACCAAATCGACCAAGGTGTTCGAAAGTTACATCGGACCAAACATAGATAGATACAGACAAACAAAATCGTTCTTATAGAAATGATACCTTAGTTAACATAAACCTACGCTTAAAAACGCTATTAAAAAGAATTTTACTCTTGTTGGCAAATCAAAATACTTAGTAACTGTAAGAATGGTTATTTTTCAAAAAGTTTTACTTTATTTTGAACAGATTAGTTTTTTCTACGTAGTGTAATAAATTTTCGATTTTAAAAATCTGAATGTTTAAATTATTTTGTCAAAATTTTCGTTCATAAATGACTCTTATATTTGTATTCATCACGATCTAGAATTTAACTATCAATACCAAAACACCTACTTATTACTTCATTTTAGAAAATACCTCTTATCTAATTAGATAATTTTTAATCTGAAATCTATCTATTTTTAATGAATTATTTTTCCAATTTTTTAATTATTAGATTAGTGAAGCAAAAAATAGACTTTATATTTTATCAGAATTACTGACTAATATATTGAGATCATTACACTTAATATATGTTCAGAGCAATTTTACAGATAGAAATAATACGTAAAATAATTTGTCAACAAATTGTTTATTTAAAAAAAAAAAAAAAAAAAAAAAAAATATTGGAAAATTTGCTAAACACATTTTCAGGCAAGAGTCGCCCCTTTAATCTAAGCTATGAATAAACTACATGATACATAAAATTTAAAAATCACATAGATATGATAATTGTTTACTAACATAATGTTTAAATAATACTTAAATATTAAAAATTTCAAGACAAATAATCATTATAATTTTAATGAATTTCTTTTATTATAATTTAATTTATCTTCCTTCATTCAAGAATACTTATTTGGATTTACTTATTTATATTCTATAAAAAATTCTTTCTTAGTCTTAAAAAAAATAACAATATAATAAATTACACTATTTAATATTGAAAATTATCAAAAAATAGGGTGGCAGTATGCCGAATACGAGTAGCAGCGTACCATTTCTACTAAGCAGCAGTATGCAGAGTATACGTTCACGTCGACCATCAGCCGTATTAAGTGGATCGCAGGGCTCGGGATTATTACAACAATTAGGCTCCGGCATGGTAAGACTTACGTCATCTGCCACATCCTCACAGCACCCGAGTCCAATCAACAACGGCCGTTCGTTCAATTATAGCACAGTTAGGAAATGTCCTTCTTTGAACATTACTTTTAACTGAACGCGTACGTATGTTGTGTTCCTAATTAGCATTTTATACATATATTTAAATTTAATCAAAATATTATATTATATATTTTTCACTCTCCTGCTTTGGCCACACGCATATAATCTCTCTTTCTTTTATATGGTTGGTGACGTTTGCAGGTGGACATCACATTCTTGTTGTTAAAACTCTTCGTTCGCTACGTTTTCGTTGAGTACATTTTTCTAATACACAAATATTTTTATATACTACATACAAATAACATATGAAAAAATAAATGTAAGTGATTATGAATAATAATATTTTTTTACCATTGTTTTTTGCACAATGTTATTCTGTAGGATGGTTAATCAACGTCTTTAAAGGGTATCTTTAAGAGCTTGAATTTCAAAGTTAAAAAAAACCTTAATGATTAGGATAATTTCAACGAATTAAATTCCATTTGAAATTTTGGAAATTTATGTCATTAATCTAGAATCAACAACAACGATTAGTATAACTTAAGGTGAGTTATTGATACAGACCTCTATCATAAAGACCATTTATAATGTAATATACATTGTGTTTTTGTCAATTTTCGCGCCCTAATAACTAAAATACGTATCCAAATGATATAAGATTTGGTATGCATAAACTTAGGATGAAAACCTATGGCGTGTCGACTACTGTGTATACCATTTCTTACCATTTGGATAAATATTTTTTGAGTTATTTATGCGCGAAAATTGAAAAAAAAAATACAATATAGATACTTGTATTAGAGATTTCTGTATTATAGAGATCTCTATCAAAAAACATTGCCAAACTTAATTTTATAAAGCTTTTGTCCAAACGACTGATAAATTATAGTATTCACTTGTAATACTTATATGCTTGTACATGAAATAGAAAAATTATAATATTTATTATTCATAAAAAAAAAAAAAAAATCATAAAAAAATATAAATCGAAATATTAAAAAATCTACAAACAATTGGCCCCGCTTTGTTTTAATTGTAATTCTATGCTTGTGAAAATATAAATGAGTACTGACCAAATATTATGCTAGCGATTATTGCAAAAGAGACATTAATAACACTTAACGTAGAATCTTGTTTCACATTATAAATAGAAATTTTGCCACACAGATTTTAAAATTCGAACTTTACTCTCAGAAGCAAAAAGTTTATAGTAATTCTATAACTCGGTAGAATTCAAAACTATAATATTCCCTTGTAACTTTAAGTCACTTTTTAAATACTATGATCATTAGTGATTAAAGTATTTACATTAAAACAACATCACATCTCCAAGGGGTCACCCATCTAAGTACAGACTGTGACTGATGTTGCTTAACTTTGATTATTTACATTTCGTTATCAGTAGAGTATATTAAACATTAACATATGTAGAAAAGGTATTTTTATTTAAAATTCAAGTCCTTTGTACGATTCCCATGACGTCAAATATTTATACTTCATTAATAAATTACACACACACCATCTCCGAGTGTTTGTAGCATATCCACGCTGTATTTTCTTCGTATTTAAAAATAGTTTTTTTTTTTTTGTTTTTTTTTTTCAACCATGTAGTTATTTTATATTTGTTATAACTAGTTTATTTAATTACCTACGTTATTAAGTTTTATATGCAATGTTTTTAAATTCAATTTAAAACATTTTATAATTTATTGCTGTACACCCCGTGAATACAGAAATTCGCACATAAGCACTCAGTTTTAAGAAAAAGCATGGTACCAATTCAGTTGAAGAAATTTTACAAATAGAATAACCATAAATGTAGATTGAATTTTTTATCTAAAGTTATATTACAACCCTTTATTATTTCAAGGTAATCAATTAGGTTTATAAGCAAAACATTCTGCATATATCCTAGTTTTTAAGATGACCTTTCTCAATATTTTATGACCATTTCCAATTTATATACCTCTAATAAATTATTGTTAAATTATTGTTGTGTAGAATTTTCCCACGATTTACGTGTATCATTATATACGTTTTTATTTGGACTTCTTACATACAGCACACTCCCTTATGTAAGGGATGTACTTCTGTTGACTTAATTTATATGTAATATACATTATATTTCTTTCCATTAGACTATTATAGTCAAAAAGATAATTCACCTTAAAATCGATGAAAAGTAAACAGAAAAATTAAAAATAAAATTACAGATTTTTCTAAATGAAAATCGTGTGCCTTTTTGTTTTTGCAGAACAATGACTAAGTGTATTAATCGAATAACAATGTTGTCGCTTCAATCACGTACACTGTCGTATCTTATTAGAAGCTACTAATCCGTCTTAAACCGAAAATAAAGAACTTCGAAAGTCTATCGAATCACATTTTAAAATCTGAACTTCAATCGAATCTTATTTCATCGATTTTAGCTATTATGGTAGTAGCCGTGTCAAAATTTGGATTTTCCGCCAAAACTACATGTATTCAGGTCCCAAAATTTGCCAGGTCTGTGTCTGTGTGTCTGTCTGTCTGAATGTGTATATCAGCGTTCACGTATGGAACACAATCGGAATTCCACGAAATTGATATTTGGTCACCTTATTTGTGTCTAGGCTTCTCAAGCGCACATTACACTATCGATTTTGAGGCTTTTTTCGATTTTCTCGAATTCAACGATTAGTTTTAAACTGGGCATATACACAAAAAATTTTAGGTTCTAGAACTATTAGAAACATTTCTCTTGAGAAATTTAAATTACATTTAAATCACGCAAAGTTCCAATTTGAAACATGTCATGGATTTTAGTGACGTAGAAGCAAATATTTTAAACTATCTGAATCATGAAGACTTATAAATTGACATTTTGATCCAACTATTGAATACTTTTGCATCAATTTTCTTGCTAGGCTTTCAGAAATAATCCCTGTTATGGACTTTGCAACTGGAATATTTTTCGATATTAAGGAACTATTTTTTTCAATAATTACGTTACTTTAAAATATATTCATACAGTGGATATTTATTTTTCACCAACCAGAAACCAATGTAGTTAGTCTTTATCCAACAGTATAAACCCCATCGCATATATTGTATGACGGTATTTACGTCGGTACAACGTATTCCAGCTATTCAAAAATAAATATTATATCGTTTATAGTTTTTCACAGTAGCTGACTTAGTTCTATTCGGGGTGTACATTTTCATTAATAATTTATTACTTATATTTTTTTAATTTTTATTATCTTTTGTAATTAATTTTTTTCACAGGATTTGTTGCAAAACCCATTGAGTAATGTATATCAAACATAAATAATTATGAATTATTATTCAATTTAATTTTGTTTTAGTTTTTTTGTCAATTTTTACGGTGTGTTTTTATAAAAATCAAAAAACAATTAATTTTTTAAGGAATCCACATTTGGCTACAAATTAATTATTTCCAGATACGGTATTTAAGTCAAGACAAAAAATAGTATTTTAGGGGGTTAGTGAAACAAACATTTTGCTAAATTACTAGTCCCATATTCATAAATCAAATTTGAAATATCAAGTGATTATTTCAATTAGTTCACCATTATTTTCTTGGAAATTTTTCATTTAAATGCAATTTCTTATAATGGTTATCTTATTATTTTAATCCAATTTTAATAAATTGATAACTTTTTTCTTCGTTTTATATTGATATTGAGATGAAACTTGGAAATCAGTTATTTGAGACATGAAAAAACCGATTTTGTTATTATTTTTATGCTATATGACAGATAAAAAAATGTCAGAGTATGTCAATTATTAGTCAAGAGTGTGTAACGCTAGAAAATATTGAAGCCCTAAAGAAAATTTTTATATAGATGTTTATAGAATCACCTAATTAAGAGACTTAATCATATTTCGAGTATATAAATAAATAATTGTGTTAGTTGCTATCACATGTGTTAAAATAAATTAATGCCTAAAGTTGAATTGTGATCACATTAAGGCTTGTTTTATCGATTCTACTATCGATTCTATTTTTTGGTTACTATATGTTGTATTATAAATGTATAATATGTACTGCATACTACCGTATTGTATACTATAAACAATAATGAACTATTATTTATAAACGAATACAATAACCTTCCACCAATACAACAACCAATAAAATTGTAGAATACAAATGTTCACGTGAAACTTTAATACATGTTGTCTTAATACATGTTTTGTATTAATGTGTTTTATAATATTAATAATGTAATAAAAATTATAATAGTACACATTATTAATTTTTAAAAACAAAATTAATCATTATCCTTAAGGTCGTATTTAGAGTATTTCATAAATCTTTATTATTGAAAATAGTAGAAACATTAATTCTCAACCATATTTCGAGTATTTTTAAACAATTACTTCCAAACTTGAAATTTTAATAAATTTGATTTATGAATTCTGGCTTTGTTGTCTTAATTTAAATATCTCATCGATAGAATAATAATATTTTTAGCCTTTATTTTCAATTTTTTGTTCATATAAATAGATAATAAATAACTATCTACCTGCAATACAGCAACCATTGATCATAAGAATCATTTTCATCTGCGGGGGCTGTCTGAAACATGTGGACATTCTAATTTTTTCTAATAACAATATACCAAACACATTTGTTTAATATATAATATTTTTAAATTTTATGACTGTTCCAGTACTCATTATTTTCATCAGCCAGAGAATAAAGTTAAATAAAAAATTAATAATCAACGTATCAATGATCATCATTAAAATGGACGTTTATTATATCTTTTTATTAATTAAAAGATTTATTATTAATTATTATAATGTATTTATTATTTCATGACAAATATTGATATTATTTGTTTTAACTTATAAAATTTAAATTATTATAGTCAAATATTTATTTATGACAATCAAATGAGAAGTTTACTTATTACTAAAAAAAAAACAGTTATCAGGGTTTTGCCACTTTAATATTTAATATTAAAATGTAGATACAAAAAGATTTTTAGAAATGGAAAATATTTTACTTTTTTCAATGTAGAATATGAACATATTCTTATAGTTCGAGAGTATAGTTCTTTTAAAGTCATTTTTATTCCATTAATCAATTAAATTCTAAAATAACAAAGATTTTAAAAAATAACTATGAAAAAAAATTGAATTTAGATATTGTGTAAATTACCAAAATTGTTTATAAAAAAGTGACTTGTTTATTATGAAAATCATTCGATGTTTATCGTTTTTTTTTTATAAATTGTTTAAATCTGCATCAGTTTTCGTCAGAAGATTGAATTATAAGCATGGACATGGATGCGATGCAGGAACAACTTTGAATTTAATGAAGGGAACATTTTTATTTGGAAATTCATAAGCTTTTGTGTATCAAAATACAGACATCTTGTTTAAAATGTATTCTATATATTACTTTAAAAGCAATAATAGCATTTTTTTTAAACATTCTACATTGAAATAAATATTATAACAATTAAGACATTTAAAAAAGTATCGTTTGAAATGCAGAATTAAACTGCTTATAAATTTAATAAAATAATGATTATTTTCACGGTTTCTAAACAGAAATTACATAATATGATTACATAATATATAAAACATTAAAAAAATATATATTATCAAAAATATTCTTAAAAATATCTTAGAATGTAAATCGAAATATGTTGTACATATAATATTATTCAAAATTAATTATAATTTTTTTATATTCAAATATTCATAACACACAAAATCTATGACGTATTTCGAAGTATTACAAGGCGTTTTCGAAAATTTAATAGTGTATAAAAAAACAAAATAGATTATAAAATAATATGGCTTTTTGAAGTGTTTATACATGATACAATTTTAAATTTTAAACAAGCCCTGTACACGACTCGATATTGAGTAATTTAGTGAGATATTGTATGCAATTTAAGTTAATTTTAAGTACATTTTGAAATATCATCAAATAATGATAAAGTGTGACGTTACAGATCAAAAACCACAATCGATCGAATTGGATTCCAATATGAAATGTAGAAGTTCACTGAAAATCAAATATAGATAATTGTTAACTTACCGAGATTTGGAAGGTGTAGAATACAAAACTCCGAGTGAAGTATTGGAATAATTTTTATTCAAAATTTAAAAAGGGTAAATTTGCCATATTTGCCTCAAATTTAAAAATTGAATGAAAATTTTGCTATTATTTTCAATCATTTTACTTACACCTAATATTATCAAAATTTAAAAATTAGTAGGCCACTTTGCTAAGACAATCATATAACCTACATTGAGCTATTGTTCTTTATTATTAATCATTAATTAAATCTGTCCATAAAATTAGAGCATAGGTGAAAATGTAGCAAAAAATTCAATGGGCTAGCTTTGTAAACGTGCATTGCTGATTATTTTGTCAAAATTTGATACCGTTAAAGTAGTATAAAATAATCGATATAATTTTCATATCTGTACTAAAAGAGTGTAAGCTATTAAATACAAAACAATTTATAATTATAGATTCAAGGGAATATTCAAAAACTCCTTAACAAAAAATGTAAAACATAATAACTTACATCTTTTTATTACATTTTTATATGAATTTTTGTGCTAAAATCAAACAATATAAATGTCCAAAGAAGCTCATGAGTCCTCTTTTTGTGTAGGTATTCGAAAAACTTTAGTACTTGTCCTGACCATCAGTTGGTTGTAGTATGTCATTGTCAGTAGTGGCCAAGATGGACATAGGTGTTGAATGTTGACAAGAATGAACATCTGCAATCTTTGATAAAACGAATGCAGTATATGAAGACTGTATGTGCGTTGTTATGTGTATCTATCTAAGGGCTAAGTCCGAAGGAGATAGCCAGTTCAATTATTTTCGGAAGCAATATCTTGATGTTGATTAAGGAGAGGTGCGCAAGTTTTCGGTAATGATAGACACAACAGAGTATGCTTTTCTGAGCAACCCGATAGAAATTACACATAAGCCAACGTATGTCAAAGCTCAGTAATAGTTTCATTTTAAGCCGAGACAACGACTATTATAGATCTAATACCTTATACAGTCAAAGAGTATTTAGGTGTTAATTTAACTCAAACACACATACCCAAAAAATAGAAGAAAATAAAAACAGATAAAAAGAAAATAAATGTGATAAAACAAACATGGCCAACCACTCAGGAACCCTCAACAAAAAATGGCCAGTCGAGATGTATGGACAAGTTTTTTTTTTAAATTGTTTTCATCTTAGATTACATTGTGTTATTTTTTAATTAAATATTTAAAGGTTGGTTTCAAAACCACAGCAATCTTCCCCGTACTCTTTCATCGATGAAATTTACTAGATCACTACTGATAATCATATTAAACTCCAACATTGAGCAGCAATAGCAAACTGATCGTCAGGGCTAATACTACCAATTTTTTTTTTAATACACAAAAATTGGACTTTTTTCAATAACATGAACATGAACCATGTTTACCCAACAAAACTTCATTTGTAGAGAGAATTTTCTAGCAAAATAAATTTATAAATATATGTATATATGCAAATTTTGTATGATATATCACAGTTTTAGCGTGTTTCTATAATAGCGAATGATATATTACATTTATAACAATAGGTATAGATCTACAAAAACTACAAATATGCAATTTAACATTCCATTTTAGCCTAAAATTTGTTACTTTACCTATTGCTGAAACAAAATCGCATATCCCAAAAGTGGTGGAACTACCCCTTTAAAAAAGTTTTTTTATTATAAATAATACAAAAATATATTTTTTAAAATCAACATCGGAATTATTCGATTCTATTTAAAATATGAAATAAGTCATATATCTATTTTACACAAAAACAAGAAGAAGTGTTCCTGTATTTTACACTGTACCTAATGCAATGAATAGACTTTATATAATATAAAAATGTTAATTTATTAAAAGTTTATTTATTTTTTCTAAAAACTGTAGTATTTTTACAATATTGTTCTTTCGAACAGAAAACGGAAATTATAAATTACATTATAGCAAGTCTTATATACAGATAAATTATATAATTCAGAATCAAATATCAATCAATAGCTTAAAAAATTATGTCCGGCCTACTAATAGTTTTTTTTTAGATTTTATATTCGTAAAAAAAATTGTAATCCAATGAATGTAATAAGTTGCGAATTTGTTTATAATGTATAGATAGATAATTGTTGAACTCACTTAAAATAAGTATGTGATATATTTGAACGTGTAATAACATTATTCAGCATATAACATATTGGAAGTAAAAACTCAATATTTTGATGGCACGGCTGTTGTCGAAAACATAATATATGCTGAATATTCTATAATATAAAGGAAACCTTATTATATTCTGGAAGTAAACAGATTGCCGTGATCACTCCATAATTAAAATTAGATTCTTGTTTTGACTCTAAAATCAATTATTTTTTCTGCAACAAATCTTACTCCTTGCAAAACACAATTACCCCAATTAAGCATTTTTAGGAATTATGATATCTAAGTCTATCATCTTCATATAGTTGTGCATATAATATCTCATTCCTTAACTCTACCCATCATATTTTCAAACGGATTTAGGTATTTGACTAAATTTTTAGCGTGTTTACTTCCCGAACAGGGAACTGAAGTAGTTGTTTTTTTTAATCTTTAAAAATTACGAAATTATGGAAGTTCTAAAATTCGAATAAGATAAAGAAACTAATACTCCAGAGCGACGTAATATTGTTATAGCCCCATGGAGATTGCATTTAATACATCGTTTTCAAGAAAAATATTAAAAAAAAGCTTTGAAAGCTTATAGGGTCTTATCATCGCTCATCGATAAATGCTTCTCGATATGTCACCAATATCTTGGCAATCCACAGTATATTTTATCACCAAGTAATTTGGCTGTTACATTAATTGAATACTTTCACTAAAGCCGTTTTTCACACTTGTGACTTTTAAATTCTAAATATCTCCGTCATACAAGCTCCGATCAAACTTACGGAGAATCCTCATATAAGACACTAGTCTCAGAATAATGTTTATAATTAATGGTTTAATTTCCCACTTGCGTATTGTTTTTCACACTTATAGTTCCTAAAAATTGCCAGCACTCCATTCGTATTAAGAATCATTCTGTTTACATCTTTATTCACAACTTCCTATTAATCATTTGCAGTTATCCAAAGAATTATGCATGTGTGCAACACTTTTTGGCCCCCAAGTTTCTTCACAAATAGCTTCTATACCTAGTTCATATTACAATACAAATTACACACACATTAAAACGAAGTAAAAAATCCAATTAACACAAACCTTAAACTTATTAAATTAAATAAAAAATATTTATTAAAATTTAAAGAAAATTTTAATCGAAGAGTTTGCCTATTGTTCATATAAAAATAGCCATTTTGGTTTTGAATTGTGTCTTAATTCTCATTTACCAATATGAAGTATACATTATATGGCGTAGCTTTGGTATTGTCGCCAAGTTATCCATCATAGCCCGACAATCTTTATAGAGTATAAAAGCACGCATATACTATCTCGACGACAGAATGGTGCCTCGTCAAAAAAAAAATTGTAAATGTAGGTACAAATTGTTTTATTCACCTGTGTCCCCCTTATCATCGCCTTGTAGCATAATTTTCCATGACAATCATTATAATTTTGATTTAATTGAAATATATACTTATATAGATATTAAAAATAAATAATAGAGCTATTTATATCTTTTTGGGACGTCTTCAAATATATATCAAAATATTTATATATAAAGGAAATTAGTAATGGTGGTGATTTAAAAAGAATAGTAATTTAAAATGTATGTATGCCTTTAAAAAAAATTGTCTTACTGTCTGGACGTAACTTGTGAATTGAAAAAGCCACTCAATAAGGAAGGAATATGAGTGAGATGAAAATAAAGTGTTATTGCTTCAAAATCATGTCTAACAATAAATCATTATTTCTTTAAATGTATGTTGTTTTATTAAGAAAATTATTATTAAAGTTAAGTGCAAAAAATGAGTGGGAAGTTTAAATTAGTCGAAACGCAACTCTATTGGTCAGATATTGTCATAGTCCGCAAAATGACAATGTCAGCAGGTACAGAATCAAGTATCATTATTAGTTTTCGTGTCACAATATTTTATGATTATTACTTTTTTAAAACCATAAATGAGCGATCGAGACAAAATTAAAACGAAACCATAAGCTAGCTTACAAACTAGAATATGATTTTCACAGTTTACCACAAAAATTAAATCATAAATTGTTTAAGAAGTAATTTTGTACGTGAAATACTTTCATTAAAGTGATAATCTCAATAATATAGACAGTGAAGATACCATGTCTCTTTTCATCATTTTACACCACTTAAATTTGCTAATCTCGTAACAAGAAATCGGGTACATATTTTACAATATTTTGACAGTGACACGCAATATATTTCTACACCTGTTGATTGTTATTGTGGACTCATGGCAAACGCGACAAATTGGAAAGCGTTTAAAGTGCCTATATATGTTTGCTATTTTTGATTTTTGATTTTAACATTATATTTTAGTTAATGAATGCTGATTTTTTTTATAAATATATAACGATGCAATATCTATCATATAAAAAAAATGAAATGCATACATAAGTAATTGAAATTTGATATAGAATTGATTGGCTTCATCAATATTGCACGACTATCATAATACCTATATTGAAAAATAATAAAAAAACAATCAAAAATGATTTAATCAGAAACACCAATCTAGTTAATTGTTAAAATAAATTAGTTATTCATAATATGAATAGTACTGGCCCTTTAAAAATATATCATTTCACAATTTATTTTCAAAATTGGTTAATAAATCAATACTTATTAAAATCTAAACTCTGAGATAATTATATTCTTTTATTTATATTTGAAAAAAATTGACATTAACTCATTAGGTAGTATGTTCAAAAGAAATCAAGAATAATATTTATAGTTTTATATACTATTTCATGCGATTATAATAAAACGCTATTGTTTGTTTTAACAGAAATACAAAATACAATTATTTATTAGAACAATTTTACTAAAATATAAATCTTATGAATTTAGATCTTCGAAGTTTTTATTAATTTTTTTTTTTTTTTTAGTTAACAGTAACCAGTCTAAACTTCCTAAACCGTATTAACTTTGTATTAATTAACTTACTAAACCTTATGTAATGGCTTTGAAATACATCAAATTATGGACACAAGATAGTAAGTGTCCATGATTAAAAAAATGAATAAGAACTTCGTAGGCAAAGTTTTAGTCTCATTAACAGTAAAGCTATATATTGAAATGTTTTTTTAAATGTTTTAAATCGTTTTAAATATAAGGATAAATTTTTATCCTTACATCAAGAATATGTCCTATCCATAGACAGTTATATCGAGTTAGTTGTAGGTAACAGTTACATAATAATTTTGTTTGAAATAATTGTATAAGCTTTTATGTTACCAGCAGTAAATATTAATATCTACCCCCTTGATTTTCTTCTTAATTAATTAAAAGAATTACTTGATTTTCATCTTATGAATAGAAAACATTTGATAGTAAGATTTAAATTAAAGAATATAAACGATCTCAGTTTTATTTGAACCAATATTATAATATTCTAATTTAAGTTGTACAAATATTGATGTATTTCGATTTTAAATGTTATATTTTTCTTACAACAAGGAACAATTTCTACTTCAATTCCAATTTATGTCCTCATTCCAATATTCAAAGCATAACTTTTATCCCTTTAATAACTGTGATTTCTACATTATTATTACAAACAAAAAAATTATAAAATATATATATATATAAATTATATTATGTGTACTTAGGTACTTAGTATTAATTTTTAAAATAGTATTGAGTTATTTATTGATGGCTTTTCTTTCCAATGGTTGTGCTAAATTTGCTCAATGTTAAAGAAACCTACATAAAATTATATTATATATACGATTATAATTTATTTTATTCAAATACAAAACAATTTCCATAAAAATGTTTATGGTCTAATGTATAATAAATAGTTTGCAGCCTAACATGCGTATTGGCCGTCGTGAGACAACATGTTCCATATGAAAATTTTGGAATATCTTGTTAATTATCGTTGAGTGAGATGTGCATTGAGAAATATATGGCCGAACTGAAAATAAGTAGATCAACATGATAAAGAAAATATTAAAGCACATTTAAAAACTACTATTTTCTATTACTATCAATAATCACTTAAAATATGTTTTTCCTGCTACCATTTTTCAATTTACAAATATTATACCTTAAAAAGAACGATTTAGTATGAAAGTTTACACCCAAGATACTTACTTTATCCAGGGTCTATTTAATTTCAACATTAACGTCAATTGTGACCTCTACTTAATCTTTAAATTTCCAAAATCATGTATTCAAATTTTTAGCCAATCAAAACAAAATATAAGATACTGGAATTAAAAAAGTGAAACAGCAAAAGAAATTTATTAAAAATATGTGAAGTATGTTTAAATCGTACTTGTGCCTTTTAGTATTAACTTTGCCTTACTGTGTACTGAAGATGATGAAACTTCCTAATACTGAAACGTTCTTTATAAGACAAACTTCTTTTACAATGTAGTCAAACTTCTGTATCTTCACTCCTAATCCTTTCAAATTTAACTTCTAGAACATTTCTTCTTTCAAAGAACATATCCAAAAATCTATCAAATATGTATTTTCACTATTCTTAAAAACACTACCTAGCTTTAAGAAAACGCCATTGGAGAATTAATAGATACATATAAATCGAGCAAAGTTCTAACAATCTAGGCAAGTAAGCAAAGAGGAAAGAGTAAAATTTTTAGACTTAACTAAATAATAATTCTAAACACTTAATTAATGTCGCAAGTAAAAAAAAAGTCCCTCCATTTTGATTTTGGAAAGGAAAACTTTTTTAACAGTATCTATAAAACAATTGAGAAAATCTTGGATAATTGACGATGACAATCGTGTTGAAATAAATTCGCAATTAATAAAACTATATTTGTACCTATGTAAATATTTACTAAAAAAAAATTAAAATAAATTAAAAAAGTTGTCCGGTCATAGGACCCCAAGTCATGAACGAAGTTCTTTACGATATTTTTTAAACTCTAAACGTAATTTAATATATGGATTTATATAGATTACATTCATGTATTTTGGCCGAGGAAGTGAAATATAGCCATAGCTGTATGAATAAAAAGAAGCAGATAATGGATAATAATGACATACATATAATATAATTAACAGAGTAGGATATATGCACAAACAATTTATTTGAAAAAAGATGGCACACCTGCATTTTGTAGGCGTGTCTTATTTATACAGTGTTATACATATCTTACTTATACGGAAGGGGCACAAAGTTTTTCGTTACGTGACGATTTTCATGTCACTGCACTTAGCTGCGTAAAAGAACTTCGTTCTAAAAATATATAAGTATTTCATTGTAAAATGTCAAATTAAATGTAATGACAATCTTTCTACTTATAAGTAATATAAAAATAAAATTATTATAGCAGATCTATAGAGATATAAAGCAAATACCATGAACCTATTTTTATTTTTTTATTTTACAACACTAAATAAGTTAAAATTCGATAATAGTTTAGCAGTATAATAATAATTTTTAAATCACGGCCTAAAAGGTAATGAAATTACTACTCCATTCAATTGACCGACCCATTACTGTAAAGTATCATCAGAAATGAATTCCGCCCATGATTTTTAATTCTTCCATATTTTAGAATAATATAAAAATTCCCTCGAATTAGCTATATCAACACATGTCATTTGACAGTGAATTTTCATCAGCATTCTATATCAGATAAATACCTAAATATGCGAATCACGAATAGGTACGATTATTGAACATTTTTTAATAGTTAATGGTATTTGCTTTATTAATCTTTACAAATTTGAATAAATGTTTACAAGAATGAATATTTCCTAATATTTATATCAATATTAAAAAATAATCGAATGTAATTTATTCCGTATTCCAAAAAAACTCATCTAACGTGCATTATTTACGTATTTATTTATATACAATATTTACAATATTATACAACCATATTTATTTATATACAATAGTTTGGATCCTCCCTTCAGCCCTTGTTTACGCTCAAATTTCAATTATAACGGCCTTTTATTTACAAGAAAAATTACAAATATAGAATTTCATTAAAACCATACTCAAATTAATTATAGCATCTACAGAGGCTACTTGCCAAAACTGCTTCGTTCATAAAAATTAAATTTATTTCAGACAATTCTCTAAAAAAAAATTCAAATACAGAATCATTTTCAAAATAGTATTTTCTGCTGGTCAGAAAATATATTTCTAATCAAATATCTAAAAAAATTGTTTTTAAATAGAAAGAATTTATTCATTAACTCTTAAAACAAGAAGTTTCCTTAAAAAATGGATCTTAATATATAATTGCAATAAATTACATTTGATATAATTGTTTGCAAGTTTTCAAAAAAAATTCCAATTTCACGTTGATGTTGAATAATTAAAATTTAAATTCTGAATGTAATAACATTAAAAAAAAAAAATTATAATAATGATATATTTTTAAAAAGACATCGCGGGTTCGATTTGTCTGTTTGTATATAAAAATAAAATATCTAAATATATATAATAATGTTAGAAAAAAATTTTATGCATAAAAAAACTGTTAACACTATTTTAAAAACATTATAAAATAACACAAATTTTTATTAATGTACTTTTCGATTTTTAATTTACATAATTTTCTGAATGCGTCTAATTTAATTATGAAACTTAATAAATTTAGAAAATTATTTTTTCAAAAAATGTTCCAAAGCCGCTTATAAATTTTCGATAGCACGTATAATTTTGTTTTCTTTTACCAGTATAATCTTTTCCAAAAATAAAATATGTCTTTGAAAGTTATTTTATAATGTATTTATATTTTATCAATAATTTCGTCGTACAAAATAAATTCACAAAGCAAATGAGTTCACATCTTGTCACAACGCCATATTTTTATACACTTTTTATTAAGATTCTCTTCTCCACTTGCTTATCCACAACATTTTTCTCCTTGTGTGTAATATGCTTTTAACATTCTCTTTTTCCTTCCTGAATTTAATGTAGCAATGTTTTCGTTATCTTTCTACTCACGTCTTATACCCATCAAGAACACGAAGCAACATTCCCACAAAAAACACAATGTTCTTGTATTATAATGCTTTCTAAAGGTAAATCTTTGTCAACCAACAGATGTGATATTTTTATATCAACTGAAGTATTGCCATTAGTTGTTTATAAGACATCTCCTCGACTACCGAACTATTTTAAAACGACTAGAAAGTTGTGTTACGGTCTGACATAATTGCAGACGTCTAGCATATGTCTAATTAAAAAACAGGATGACAAACCCACACCACGCTATTAAAGTGAGCGGGTTGGTAGTTCAAAGGTCTTCCCGAGTGCTATTGCATTTTTTAGATTTGGACATAGAGAATAAATAAGTACTCCTCTGGCAGCGTACATCTGACGTAATATTTTTCGGAAGCTGACCGGAAATTACCTTGTCTCTATTTGTATCTTCCACATTTTCAAATATGAAATTTTAAAAATTTTATTTGTATGTAGACTGATTTTTTACAACTATTAGAATTTATAATTTCAGAAACTTTGATCATTTTCTCCTTAGGAAAATTAATTAGAGGACATTCTTTTGTTTATTTCGAATAATTACTTACAATCAATAATTTTAATTTTTGTTTTGCATTAATTAATAATTATTTAAATTAAAAAAAAAAAAATACATAAGAAGCTATAATGGTTCCTTGTGGCACCTTTCATATTTCTTTGTGTTTTTTTACTCACTGTTGCAAGGTATATCATTATACAGACGTCCTGTTATATACTTAAATGTCAACTTTAAGACTGATGTGGTGTTATTTGTTTTGATTTTAACCTATTTTCGTCAAAAATCTTAATACTATTGTAATCAAAAATTGTATGTATACATTGTGAGTACCATCTTGTTTCTTTACTATATTGTTTAATTTATTAATGTTCAAAAAAAGAAAATGTTTGTTTGGCATGAATGAATTATGTATGTACGCAATGATTCCAAAAGAAAAAAAAACGTTTAATGTAACATTGTAATTATTAAAAACGTGATATCAATCTTATTAAAAACGTTATTTTTTGTCAATAAGAAGTAGTTAACAATTATTTCAAACCATAAATTTTTTAAAACATATATCACCTTAAGGAATCATTATACAAATTTTACAAAATAATAGAAATTAATATTTTGCGATACTGGTTCCGATTGTTTTTACAATCATCTTCAGTAGCTAAGGACATACCTTAATATTCATAAAAATATACAAAAAAAAACAATAAATTGAATTATAAAATATGGAAACGCAAAAATTAGGAAAAAAAAGTAATATAAATAAAAAAACAAGTAATAAAATGTTGATTTACAACCGGTTATTGAAAAATAAAAACATAATAATTTTGTTTATAATACCTTTAAAAGGTTATTTTATCCTCAAAATCAAAATTTTATTATCTGTAATACAGTAATATTATAAATACTCCTCCAACACAGATTTTTGGTTTTTTATTTGTTACTTTTTTGCTAATTTTTACTTTTCAGGTTCCGACGATATTTTTTCAATTTTTCAATTTTAAGGTACGTATTATAGGTACTAAAGACGATAGCAAAATATTAGTTGACATTTTTGTAAAATTAATATTGTGGGTCTTCAAGGAAGTATGTTTCATAAAATACATTTTGTATCCCACAGGTATTCTCACAACTATTAATTTGATTTTATTAATCCTCAAAGCATTTATATCTATATGATTAACATCTTTACAAGTAATATTTCAAAACTATATGCCAACGTTTCTTTGAGTCTAGTATCATCACTCCTCAGTTAAAAAGATTTTTTTCATTCAATATTTGAGCTGAAGAAGTGGGACTCAAAAAATATAATATTATTGAGTTTAGTGTATTTAAAAAAGTAATTTTATGTATTTAAGTATTATCAAAGCGTGTAAAATTAAAATAAATTTCTTTTCCATTTTTCTAACCTACAATTTAAAGCAAACACATCTCTATATTAGACTGGTCTTAAAATACCACAACAGGTTTCTGGTTACACATCAGCTTAGTATTAACGATAGAAAACATAACAATTATAGAAACAAATATACAGAGTTATTTACGGTTTGCAAATCGGATTTATTTATATTTATAATAATTTATTTACATGAATCTAAATCTTTATAGTTTTTAATAATATTTCCAACTTTAATAAATGCTTCATTAAACACATCCTTTTCTAATCCATGTTTTATATACTGATGTACACACGCATCATAATCGAACATAACCGTTGCTTCAGTCAAAACAGGTTCAATTTTATGCCATATGGAGCTATTATTAGTTGCCAATGTCATGAATATTGGTTCATTATTAAGTGGTCTACTTTCATGCCAATACTTTAATCTAGATTCTGGAGGAACCCAAGAAGGATATAGCTTACTGTCTTTTAAAGTATTCACATCCACAAAGTCACAATTACCTCTCGTGATTAATAAATTTGCAACTGTTTTGACATAATCGTAATTTTGTTTTACAGATAAACTAGTATACTTAAGTTCATAATCAATTGAAGAGGATGCTCTCAACATTTGTTTAGCATGAGCCATTAATTCAGGCAACTTTAAAGAAACTTCATATCCTAGATTAGATTTATTCAAATATGGCGAACTTTTTATTTGAGAGAATTTATAATCAGGATGTGAACCTAATTGATCAACAATACTCCATACTTTACTATCGCCAACTGGTTGAAATAAGCTCGCTAATTTTTGTGCAATTATTTTATTTAAGTCTTCAAAATCAATATTTGACGTTTTGCATACCTTCTCTGCTAAATTTTGTAGCTGATCATTTTGAAACAACAAACATAGATCACAAATATCATAAATTTTTTTTAGTGTTAAAACTGTATTATAATTTTGTGTTACTAATTCACCATGCTCATAAGGCAATACCAACGTATTTATTAATGGACTATTTGGATATTCATCATGAACTTCTTCCATAATGTATGATCCTACTCCCGAACCAGTTCCACCGCTTGAACTTTGAATTGTTAAAAATGCTAGTGATCCAGTACAGCATTCAGCTTCTTTACGTATATTTTCTAACACATCCGCTGCAATCGTAGGTCCAATATCGCAATATCCATGAGCCCAATTATTTGCAGCTCCTCCAATACTTTTTTTTACAAATCTTTGATATAAGAATCGCTTATTATTTACAAAAGTATCAATTGCTTTACTTTCAGTATCGACAAGGATGGATCTAGTACATAAGTTACCCTTCTTATTTCGCCTAAACCATCGTTGTAACGCTTGTGAATCGTAATCTTTTTTATGTTGTTGAAGCTTAAAACCGTCACCTTCTATAGGATTTTTAATATCATCGTGTATATATTGAAATAAGGAATGTATCACTTGATTTCCACATTGTCCAAATGCTAATGAAATTATTGCCATTAAAATTTTAAATGATTCACAAAAACGAATTTAAAACAGAAATAGACAAGAAGTTAAAAATACGTTAGAAGTTATATACTAACAGCATGATGTGTGTAGACATGTGTGTAGAGTTACACTACAGTCAAATACTATATATACATACATAATGTACAGTTGTACAAAAAGTTTGTATATAGTATGATGTGAAAACCAACATGATAGTGCCATCTATTATAATATCTCGAAACTCTGATTTATGAAAATATGTTTGTGTACATGCTACGCCACATTCGAATATCAAAAAATACTAACCCTGTAATGCAAGTCAGATAAACAAGCAAAAAATTATTATCGGAAATCGTTTGTTAGCGATTTAGGACAAAACATTTTTTTTTTTTAAATCTAAAAATTGACCCCGGACTGACGTAACGTAATGACATGCTTAGACCAACTAATAAAAGCTAAGCAACAGCAGTCACAATCTATACTTGGATGGGTGACCACCTAGCATTACTGTGTACTGTTGTTGTTTAGAAATGATGAAAATAAAAATAGCTGAAATAGCTGAAGCCAGAAAAAAAAAATCTAACAATTATATCGTATTCTTTTAGTATTTTACACCCTCGGCATTTTCGTTTTTGTACCTGATTTTCCCTCATAGATATACTTTGAATATATCCAAATAGAATCTGTCTTAGAGTTTCTTTTAGACTAATACGACTTCTTTTCATTATTTTTGTTCAGCAATGCATATTTATTTATTTCAATTAATAACTAAATAAACATTAAATTAAAACATAATGAATTAGTTTAAGTTTCAAACCAATATGTTTCACATTAGTAAAGGTCCTTTCTCAAATATCATTTACGTCACAGTTCAGTCGCCGCCAGGCCAGTCTCATTGTCAGCCAAAATAACCAATCTTATCTACATATGCCCGTTCCGTGTCAGTTCAGTCACAGTTCCGTATTCATGCTATCCTTGTTCGTTCAATGGTTTATATATTCTCAAACTAACACACAACAAAAAATTCCGTCAGTCGAATCGTAAAAGACAAACCTTGGTAAAAATATCGTTGGAAACGAATTTTAAATGACGGAACTGAAGTCCCAGTTAATCACTGAGACTGAACTGTGACGCACAAGTATAGCTACCCTACATTAGATTCCACAGAAGAATATTATTTGTTTCTGAGATAGAATTACTAAACTATGACAGGTGTGTGAATAGGCAATACAGATGATTTTAAAAATCCTCTCAAAATCCGTTATTGATGAGGAATTTCAATGACAACAAGTTTCTATCACAAACAGAGGCTATCGACACTGTTTTCGGAATCGGCAAAATATTATTTTACGAAAAATTCATTTTTATTTCACATTTTTAATAATTTTCGTCTCGAAAAAACAGGACTCGATTCTCAAATCTACTGAAATCAAATATATAATCATGAATGTGGAAAGGATATTTCAAAACATCTTTTTGTCTCAACACTAACTTACAGTCGATTATCTACTTCGTTTGACGTTGATAAAAACATTCTACAACTACAAACTTCACCAAAATCATTATCGCCCACGTATGAAAATATTAGTAACATTAGTATGCAGAATGTAAACATCTATGTATATATATATATATATATTATTTATGAATTACAAATACAGAATGCGTAATATTACATTTTAAGATTATAAATTAAAACAATTAGATTTGATATAAAAAATTTTTATCGGTCAACAATCAATAATTACTATTTAATTATTTATTTGTACAAATTCCTAATCGGATTGAAAAAGTTTTAACAAACAAGGCGTAAAAATAAACGTACTGAATGAAATGTTATGAAGGTATGTTAAAGTTTTAATCGGGTTAAAAATGTTTAAACAAACAAGGCGCAAAAATAAACGTACTGAATGAAATCTTATGAAGGTATGTTACAGTATTCCGTCTTTTATTTCATTTGATAATATTTACTACCATTAATTTTTAAGTTTTATTATTGATATTTGATAATAAAAACGAAAACTGAAGTCATAATTATTTTGTTTTATTTTATTTTTTTATAATTATTATTTATTTTATTGCGTTACTATAAATGAAAAATACCGATTTTATTGAGACATTCTGTAACATAAAAGTATTTATATAAAAGGTCTCAAACGTATATAATATGTTCACACGTTTAGTAATTGCATAATGTCTATACTTACTCAGTTTCAACAAAGAATGAGTAGGACAAGTTATAAAAACTTTAATCAATTACATGAATGTTATAATATTGTCAAGTTAATTTAATCAATTAATACCTTACAAGAAAAAGAAGACAAACAGACATTCAACTCAACACCGTATTCATTCATTCATTCAAGATAATAATTATGTATTTAACAATATTGTTTGTGCACAATGATAATAATAATTCTTGTGACATTATTATTACATTGAAAAATGTAATTCAATCTACATAGTTTCAAATATTTCTACATACATGTATATAATATAATATTTATTTAGTTGAATATCGTTTTTAATATGAAGCTAATACGAGTGAATTCAAAACATCGAGTTAAAGGTATGTAAAATTGCATTTTTAATCAATTTTATTAATATGGTTCAATATGAGGACAATACATTGGTAGTTGGAAGAAACTATGTAGTTATATATATGCATGATAACGTTTCTATTACAGGAACAATTACCAATTAATTCATTTCAAAAATTGTAAAAATGTTTACAGACTTCGATTTGGACCGCCTTTAACCAATTGACAACAATTTTTACATCTAAAACTTAAAATAAGCTAAATGCTTTTTTTGTGTGATTTCTCGGCTGGAAACATTACCATCACATCTATATATAATTTTTTAACACTAACTATGTATTCCAATCCTTTTGTTTACCTTATAATAATTAACATCCCTCAAAAACACCAAAAATATTGTTATTGTTATTTTTTAATTATACTAGTAGACCATATTTTTCTTTTTATTATATATTATTTTTTGTCAATAATAAGTATTAAATCACCACCGCCAATATTGATGCAATGTAAAATAATAATATTATAGTGTGTATGAGTATTATATGTTGATTATACACTATAAACATACACTTATAGAACATTCAACGTATACAAATCTCTCTGTTAAATTTTTTTTTAATAAACAAATCCTAACTCTGTTGACTGAATTATTATAATTGCAGTTGTGAATATTAAATTTTTTTGTGTATGGGTATGTATTTTAATATTGGCTTCTCCCTTTTGTCCTATGGGAAATCATTCTGTGGATAATCCGTATATATATACAAATTGTCCTCATTTAGAATCATTTTCCCCTATAACTATTTATTAATGTAATATCTATGTATTTTCTTACTGAAACGTGGCGGTTAATTTAAAAATGTTTGATAATTTTTTCAGCAAGACAACTTGAAGGAGCTAAAACTACCGAATCGACAAATAGTGCAAAGAATTATGAAGAAATAAACGATAATACAAAATTTAAATCATGTACACCAATGTGGCTAATTTTTACTGGAATTAGTTTTGGTATAATTATTATATTATTTATTATAATATTATTATTTATACATAATTATAATAGTTTTTAATACTGTGATAAAACACTTTTATTGATAAAAATCAAAATAATTCAATATTATTGTTATTCAATACAAAATTAACTATTAACACTTTAAATATTAATAATACATTTGTTATACGCTTATATGCGCGTCTTTTATACTCATTGACATTGTTAATTGTTTTTATATAAAAATAAATTATAAATAAAAAATTTAGAAAATGTTTTGATAATTTTTAAGTTTTATAGTTTTATTTTATGGAAGAAATTTATAAATTATGAATATATAATTATCCATTAATGGAATCGATAAAATGAAAACTTTTATCACCTTACACATCTTTTATCAGGAAAATTAAATGAAAAATACGTATTTAGAACTCACATTGTTTGGGTTATACACATACATGAACCAATACTTATTATTATGACCAACGAATTGTTTCATTTTTGTGTGCGGTTGCTAGATTCTACACCTCTTAAATATTTTAAACAGCTTTTGTTATAATAACACATTTTATCAGTGTATGTTGAAATTGTGTAAACACATATTGCATATGATTGATTATCAGTGTTTGTGCATTTTTTAATTGTTAATTTATTAACATCAATAAATTAATACACTATTGAAATAAATTTTTAATAATTATTTTTGAAACAATGTACAGAACAAATCAAAATAATATGGCTTACGTTTTTTGGAACCATCACATTATTCAGTTTTGAACAATACAGATTGAAAACTATAGAAAACCATTGATGAGGATAGCCATCCCTCGAAACTATTGATCAAATGCCACTTGAATATTACTGATGAAGTGATTCGGTTTAGGGTGTGGAATACAATTAATATTTAGAAGTATTATATTTCAAATAAAAACTGTAATTGCAGAAGTCGATAATTGATTTTTCCATTTTTATCAATCAATAATTAAAACTTTAATCGACGACTGTTTATTATTGTCTCAACTGAGAAGTAAAATTTGTAGGGAAAAAAATCCTTACAAAATAAATATAAATAAATATATCCCTGACCCCGGACTGACGTAACGTAATGACAGGCTTTGATCAATCAATAAAGTTAAGCAACAGCAGTCACAATCTGTATTTGGATGGGTGACCACCTAGCAGTACTGTGCACTGTTGTTGTATAAAAAACAATAATAATAATCCCCTTTGGTTAATGGCTATATAGCTAAAAGTAGCTGAAGCCAAAAATTAAAAAAAGAAAAAAAAAAAAAATATATATATATATCCCTAATTGTTTTAGGCAAATTGTCACAAAGTAAGCGAAGGATTTTGCCTATCTTAAAGAAATCGAAACATTTAATAAATATTAAAAATTAATTTAACTAGATGTGTGTTTAATTTAACTTTATGTGTGCTGAATTTGGATTGGAAATGCTATTTTAATAATTTTTCTCCGCTTTAAATCTTTGATGCGTTCGGTTTTTTTTGTCTCGATTATCTCGAAAAAAACGTAATGCTATCGCCGTGAAACCACATCCATTCGATACGTATCTACTTAACTTAAAACTGAATGAGTTTTCAGCAAAACCAACCTGGCAGTTTTTTATTTGGGTTAAAAAACTAAAAAAATACCCATATTTGTAACAATAAACAAATTATTGTATTTTTTTTTAGTCTCCTCATTGGGACATTCGTAATTGCGTACCTTGCCGGTCACACCTAGACAACTTTTTTGTTAATGTAACATACTTATAATGCATACACCAAAATCGTCTATTACATTGTACGCTAACATATTATTTGATATTTAGTAAAATAATTCATAAATTTTTTAAATAAACATTCAGATTAATTCGCTGTGGATGGCAAACAATCCTTTTGCTTAAAACAATGCGGCTTGTATCATTATGTTCAAAATGTACGAAGAAATGAAATGAAAAACTATAATCTTACATTTTCATGGTGGTAATGTTGTTCATCTCAATTTTATGTTTCATTTATAATTTATGTTATGCTTTATTCATAACTCTCATGAAATCCACACTGCTTATAATGAATTAAGATTATGTCAACGTTTACTATAAGATCGTGATAAATTTTAAACAAAATTAAAACACATGGTATGCCATATTAGTGACCTTCCATTTTAATGAATTCGTATGAATATTTTAAATACATAGCTATACTAATATTATAATGAGGAAACATTTGTACATTTATGTATTTTGTTATATAACGAATAAACTTAAAAACTACTGGACCGATATATATATCTAAACAAATTTGTATAGCATTTTTTCTCTGTTCTGATATTTGTTTTTCCCAGCTCGTTTTTTTTTCATATGTGAATGTGAATAATTATGAGAAAAGGCCAGTAGTTAAAAACTATCGAAATTTTGAAATCCATATCGTTCTCAGCGAACGATTGTTCATATAATATACAAATTACGTTGGATGCAATGTTATTCAAATATATAAGAAAGACATTACGAAACAGGTAACAGCTAATATTAAATATATTAATTTTTTATAATTACATATACATAAATATGCCTTAATACAAATGTCTTAATAACATTAATTACTTATTTAAAAATAATGTTTTTTTTTTTGTGATTACACAAAATGTTTCTAAACCTGAAATTTTATTTTTAAAATAAAAATAATTCATTTTTAACAAAATGAAAAAGAGATATAGTGATGAGTTGATAATATGCAAGTAAAAGACAAAAGATTGTAAAATTAAATTGGAAAAACCCAAACCGCAGATTTTATACCATTCTTTTCCCTATGCATGCCCTCTGATATATGTAAATGATAACAGTGACTCAGATCCATAGACAATAATCAAGAGCCCTTATTCGCATAATTTTATAAAATATTTCAAAGTTATCAATGATAGAGGAGCCTAAGAGGAAATTTTTGAATTTACTCAAGTTCTACAGATTAAGGTATGGTAGGCTAGTTACACGCTGCGCAATGGCGTAGGAAAATAAAGAAAATTATCATTCTAGAGCAGTAGGAGTTTGCAGTCACGTCAACAGACAACGGCAAACATATTTTCTGCAGATTTAAGCGTAATGTAAAATGGATAGGAGGGAATACCGTCATATTAAGAGCACGGATAAGGACAAAAAGCTGATCCGAGGGAAATCAGACCCACTCAATAATTTCAAAAAAGCGATTTTTCATATCCTCTGAATATCTAACGCGTTCGAATAAATTTTTTTGAATTTAAACTGTGATTGTTGTATTTTTTTGTTAAAATTTTTGAAAACTTGTAGGCGCTACCCCTCCGATGAAATAAAACATCACATCCTTTTTTGATTTTTACTACCTAATCTGCAAAATATACGATAGATGTTCGCAACGCTCGAGTTAATCTCCATATACCATCGTGGGTTCTTATACTACAACGTAATAGTTTTCTACAGTATTTTAATGAAATTTTTATATATTATAACAATCACGAAAAGTATAAATAGAAAACTCCTCTAATTTTTCATGGTGTCTGTAATAAATAAAAAGAAAACGAGGTTAGTAATTTTATTAGCATGCTTAAGAGATGTTCTCACATCATTTAGTAAAGAAGTTGTTTACAACAATCATCTTCACAATGTCCTTGCAAAATCATATTTTCTTCTATTAAAAAAGAAACAACAAAAATTCAGCTACAATTATTTAATTCAAACAATTATGTAATTCAGCTACAGTTACTTTTACAACTACATTAATAAAAATTTATATTTGCTTTGTTATCTCCATTAAACTATACACAAATTTCAGAAAAATCATAGAAAGAAATACGTTAATTGATTCAAAACTAATCAACTTATATACTATATGTATTAATTGTCAAAAATCTTAGAAAAAAGGTAGCTCAAAATATAATAAATTTTGGATCAGACAATAAGTTGCTTCTATAATAAATGAGTATAAAGATTGACTAATTGAAAATGTGTTCGTAAATTCAATTAAGGATCCTGCCATGTAAGAGTGAGAAAATAGACTTACTAGTGTATAATGATTTTTGTAGTGAAAAAGAACCAATTATGAAAATCGGTCAATTTAAATAAAATTGTTATTAAAAACATCAGTTAACTACATGATTCTACATAATTATTTATTTTATATTTGATTTACAGCAAGCAAACTGCTTATCATTTGATAATTACAGTAATAATAACATCAAAATAGTTAAATTGTAAAATAAATTCTGTAATTAAAAGGAAATATCAAAATATTTTTTATTATTATTATTATTTTATATATTTTTTTTATTAATGAGAACTCTACATTACTCTACCTAATTCATACTGATGATGACTATTTTGTAGTCGAAATACGTATTTATAAAAATACAAAATAATGTGATCTAGAAAATTGGGCCAAAAATTTAATGAAAATACTTAATGATAAGAAAAAAAAAAAACTAAGAATAAATAAGGGATAAAGGACGCAATTAAATGTATTCTCATTGATTCGTCAGGGAAAATTAAATTTTTTGTTCCTTCTTAAATTCCTACACGTAAGATACGCTAGCACTGTAATTATTCAACTCCAGTTTGTTCAGATATTCTTGTTTGGTACCTTCGTTGCCAGGCAAATTCCAAGACAAATTCCACAAGTCTAGTCATAGCCTCTTATTCAACAATTTAAATTTTGCAAACCCCAACATTTTAGCTCTGTTAATATAATCCTTAGTCGGTTTTGGTTGATTTTTTTTTAAATATGAAATTTTTATATTGTTTCAAACGCTTTCTATGTGTCAAGTTTTCTATGAATATTAATAAGTTTCAAGCAATTAATTAATAATGATGTATGTAAAGTTCTGTTACGTAAAAATGGTTGTAAAATTAACAAAAAAAATTTACGGAACAATGAATCTGGCTCCAAGTAAATGAGAAAGTAAAAAATAATTTTCAATACTTCATAAAATTAACCTACATGCAGTTGCTTACACGAAAACGATGAATTTTTAAAAAAGACATGACATCATTATGTTTCATCGTTGATTAAAAGAATTGAAATTTCATACAGGAAGTAAATTTGTCGAATAATTTAAGTCATATTTTTCTATTTTATGTGCAATATTTCAGATGCTCTATTTTAGACAGTAAAAATTTCCTGGTAAGTAGACTAAAATGTAGTATGCTGTCTTCAAAACTTCAAAGAAAGCTGCCGTAATGGCCAACGTTCGCTTGATCAATTTGAACTGTAGATTGTATAATGGTAATGTATGCTTAGTTAAAATTGCTCGAAAAAGAACAAAAAAAAAGTTTTAAATATCAAACAGTATAATCAGACTCGATAATAGAGTAAAGCAAAAATATGTTCTAAGCTTGAACAGCTAGCCTTTTGTTATATCTGTGTTTTGAGATTCATTAAATCTGTTAAATCTGAGATATGAAAAATATGGAATCGGTGTGTAAGAAATAAACTTCCAATCAGTACAAATTCTCGCACTCAAAGACAAAATCAAATGTTAAATTCACTAAAATGAAAAAAAATGCAAAGATTTAAATTTCCAAGGCTATTAAGCTTTGAATTAGTAGATCAGTTTGAATATCTGGGGAGTATGATTAGCCACTTTTATGGAAATAAATGTTCCATTATTTCGCCAGATTAACATTATATGGTCATGTTGCGACCGTATAATATTAATCTAACGAAGAAATTAAGATTAATCTTCTTTACGCAAAAATTACATGCGGATATCAATGATATTAGTAGAATAGACAAAAAATATCGAGATCGAGGATGGATTGAAATGCAAATTGATTGTGTATCTAGTCTGATAAATACTATTTAACAACATCCGTATTCCTGAATAGTGAGTACCAGAACAATGAAACGACTCAATGATAAGAACTGCCTATAATTATAAATAATATTTAAAATGATATTTTATCAAACTGTTGGTTTGTGTATGTATTTTATTAATTGCATACAGATAAAACTAACATATTTTTAACAAATAGCAAATAAACTATGTTTTGAAATTAATTAATGCGAGGAGTGGAACAACAACACTGTGGTGGAATGTAAAAAAGAAGTTTTGTAGCATGCGTATTGAAAATGAATTATTTAGTCACCAGTTGGAGTTTGCAGTCACTTTAACAGCAAAATAAAAAACTTTGGTTTTTCTTTGTTGTGATGAGTTGTGACGTAAAATCATTTTAATAAATAATATGCCAATATACATTTGCATATAGGATTTAGTGAGGCCTTGGAATCAATACAATAGCGCATAATAATTATGTGATAATTGTGTTTATTAATTTTTGTGTTTTATAAAAATTTTCTTATATAAAAATGGTTACTTTTGTGGATAATCCAAACGAAAACGAAGATAACTCAACTAGTTTAGTAAAGTTACAAAATTTAGGATGTAATAGCGCAACAAACAGCAAAAGTTTAGATACGATTAGTGTACAAAGTGATAGTTCAACCGGATCAACGGATAGTGAAAATCTTGTTACCGATGGTGTTTTAATTTCACCATCTCAGTTAGGTATTCCAGCAAATGGTTTAAATATTATTAATTCAACTGATGTTCATTTGGGCGATGTGGTACATAATTATGGACCAGTAACAATTAATAAACAGTTAACAATCAAAGATCTTGAAGCGAATAGTGATCAAAGAATACATAAATATTCAATTCAGAATAATACTGAAAGTGATAGCTGTGATAATCGTTTAGGTAGTACAAATCCCTCGTTTGAACCAGAAAACAATTGTGATACTCAAATTAAGACTGCAAAATTGGATGATGGACTTTTTATTATTACAAATAAGAACATTGAAAATTGTAACATAAATAGTAAGTAGTTTTTATTTTAAATGTAAATATTATTAAGTCGTAAACGCAATTTACTCAAAATATCAAATATACTATTTTGGTTTGCAAATAAACTGTAATCAACTTTTCCTAGTTCATTCTACGTTCATTTGTTACACGATTAAAATGATAGATTATTGTTGGCCTCGTAGACAAAGCATTATAAAGAAGATTTGTGACGGCCCACGCGAAATTCTTATTTATCTACATTGACACTGCATACGACTGATTACTGAATGGTTGAATGGTGAGGGCCCCATACTCAGTGATTCACTTTTTTTAAATACTTATTGTATTGCAAGCATAGAATATGCAACCTATCAGATTGATTCCTAGTTTTATACGTTTCAGCACTTGTTTTATATTATCAATTCGCCTAGTGTTCAGTTATGGTGTCGTATTTCTTTTTGGTTGAACGTCCAAGAATATTTAATAATTTGAGAATTCATACCTTTAATACTTGCCAGGCTTAAACCAAGATAGTTAAAAATCATGCCACAATCAAATTAATCCATTGTAAGTGAAAGTTAAGCACCGAGTCAAAATTTCATGAGCCTTCTTAGTGACACTGTAAAAACTTAATACGACTTAAGTCAGATATTAAAAGTATATTCACTATCATCCAAGTATCTAAAATGTCTTAGGTCTTGAATGGATAATAAGGAATATCTACTTATGGTCTCATAGAAATCGATAAGTCTTGGAATTTACCTTACCATATTCAAATTTACATATAAGAAAATTTATTGAGAGATGGGTGATGACGATAGAGCCCGAAACATTGGTAATCGATGGAAAATAGTAAAAACATCAACATCGTGGAATTGTATAAAAAGTAAACTTAATCAGGGATTTTTTATGGTTATTTATCCGAAAACTTCTGACTTTGTATCATTTATTTTTAAAAGTATTATTCGAATTTCAGAACTCTTATTTTAAGCCCTTTTACATCTGCTGTAGGCATCGGTAAATTTTCAAATTTTTGTTTGTAAGAATTTTAGGAAATCCGATAATTCAATGCTGATGTTTTTTTTTTATTATCATTTCTCACCTCTAATACAAATCAATATACAAAAAAATAAATTGTTGAAAACTTTTCCAAGTTCGTCCGTTAAATTCATCTGTAGTGAGTCATTATTTTTAAATTTTTGGTTAAATTCAACATATCTAAAACAAATATCAAGGTAGTGAGATTCAGACTATAACATTTCATATAAGGGTCGAATAAAGCAAATTAATAACAGTAAAAAAGAAAAATATGTCCCAAAATTAGTGGGTTTCCAAAAAATGTTGACTCAAATCGGTAAAAATTCGCCCAAGATATCGAAAACATTTTTTTTTTAACTTTATGACGTCATAAGAAACAAAAAATTAATTTTGCTCTATTACGCTCAAGTTTTATTAATTTAAGTTACATTCAACATTTCTACAATAAATATCATGGTAGTGAGGCAATAACATTACTTATAAGGGTGGAATAAAGCGAATTAATAGTTAAAAAAGAAAATCAGATTTTGTCATATTACTTATGTTTTTAGTAAATAATTACTTAATTTTGTTACAATAGTTTTGTATTCCATTTATTAATTTTAGTCCATTTTCTATTATTAGTCATGATAAGAATTTAAATTACTTTCGTAAATTTTTTTTTATTAAATATTGCTGTTTCAAAATGGAAATTCATATTCCAATGACGTCATTTTATTAAATGACTTGAATTGATGAAATTATATCTGGACTGAGAGTTTGTCACAATGAAAGTGCATTTACACTGATTTTTAAGTTTTTCATTATAATCGATAGTAAATAGGTATAAGAACAACAACAGCTCGATATGATAGGATATTTCAATAATATTTTACATTAATCACCGATATTAATCATTTTTAGTACACCAGTTTACTGTAAATTTTATACATTTTGAGAAAATTTTAATTATTTATAAATAATTATTTTTTTTATTGTATTTATTTATACTCTATATATTATGTACTTTCAATATATTTTTCTAAGATGTACAATCCCGAAAACATGAAACAAATATCTGTCAAGAATTAAGTTTGAAAGTCTATGTAAGGTCATTGCCAGTGTCACGGCCACCCGGTATAATAGAAGTTCTGTATTCATTACATCTCTATGGATAAAATACGTGTGATTTAGCGATTTTCATTGGCCAACAGACTATGACGCCTTTGTGGTTTTTTTCCGCGTAAATTTATTCATTTTTTATAATTAATTATCAAGAAAATAAAATCGTTGATACAAAAACTTCCAGATTATACAAATAAATAAATTCTATTTTCATTTGTATATAAATTTGTAATGATAGAAATTTATGCAACTTCTGTATGACCTACCTCAATGACTTTCTCTCTAATAGGCCAGCGCAAATCACAATGTTCGACGTCTAGATCCATCAATTGTACAATAAAGATTATTCATATGAACAACGATTTCACGTTTGATGTGAAAGAAACTACCTAATCTGCAAAGACGCGCAAAGTATTCAAAGGAAACGGTTTATTGATTAAATTATTGTTGTATTACAAATTTGATGTGTATTTAAATAAATACAACGTTAATAATTTGTTCATAATTATTTATTGAATTATAAAATATATTCTTGTGTTATAAATCATTACTCCATTTTTGTCAATCCATTACTTATCGATAATATCCTAATAATAATAATCTCTATAGTCTTTTCCTATATTCACTACTGATCTAAATTCACTACACTGAACTAAAACTATATTAATTGTATTTGTACACTGAACTGTACATAACAGTCTCCGCCACTTATTTATAAGTTCATTCTATTAATTGGCTTCTTTGTTCTTGTAGATCGACGTACAGGTTGATTACCCGGTTCAGTTGCTGGATTTTCCACTGTTTCTGGAGTTGCTTGTGTATCGATAGAAGTTGGTTGCGAATCCATACTAGTTGTTTGAAAATTTGAATTTTGCGTATTGTTTTGATTTGGCAATAAGAACGTAACCGTTCGCTTAAGTTTAGTTTCTGTTGAAGGTGTATTATTTTGTCGCTTATCTTGATTATATCGAAATTCTGGTTCAGGTATTACTTCTGTACTTCTAAGTTGATCATAGTGTCGTTTAATTTCGTATCCATTGTCTAGTCGTACAATATAATGCAGACGACCTAGCCTTTGTATAATTTTACCGAATTTCCAATTTACATTTCCTTGATAGTTGCGTGATTGTACGCGTTCACCCAGGCGAAAAAATTTATTGAAATTCGATGCTGTAGATGGTAAATCTGGTGTTGGTTTAATTAAATCTAGTCTGGTTCTCAATGCTCGACCTAGATGTAATTCTGCAGGAGTTTTTTTACATTCTAACGGTGTATTACGATACTTGAATAAGAATCGTTGTAATTTTTCTATAATTGTTCCAGGTTCGTCCATCATACTTTTAATTTTGTTTTTGAATGTTTGTACATTTCTTTCAGCTAGTCCATTTGTTTCCGGATGGTTTGGTGCTGAATGTAGGAGTGTTATTCCGTTTCGGTTACAAAAAGATTTAAATTCTTCCGATTTGAAGTAAGTTGCATTGTCGGTGACCATGGCAAATGGTAGACCTTGACGACAAAATATTTCTGATAAAGCAGAGATTGTTGATTTGGATGTAGGTGCGTTTACTTGTATTGCGATTTCCACCCATTTTGTTTTTGCATCTACCACTATTAAGAAGTGGTGGTTTTGAAAAGGTCCCGCATAATCCACATGAATTCGTTGCCAAGGATATTTTGGTGTTTCCCAGTGATGTAATGGAGCTTTGTTTGGAGTTTTCTTCACTAATGCACAAGCGTTGCATGATTTGACTTGTGATTCGATGTCGCGATCAATGTTTGGCCAATAACAGCTTGATCGTGCGATAGCCTTCATTTTAACTATCCCTACATGTGTAGAGTGTAATTCTTTTAATATAGCTGGACGTAATTTAGAAGGTATGAAAACTCGTTGTCCTCTCATAATAATTCCTTTGTGTAAATTTAATTCCGGATCACGTATTTTTCCATTTAGTAAACGTTCTTTGATTGTTAAAAGTTCACTGTCATTATTAGTTTCTTTGCGAATGGTATTTGCGGTGATCGTATGTGACGTGCTTATTTGTTGTACGGTTAGATCGTATACTTTGCTTATCTCATCGGTATCGAGTACATTAGTGTATGGAAGCGGAGCGCGTGAAAAATAGTCTACATTTTGGTGATTTTTAGCTGCTCGATGTTTTACAGAATATTCAAATCCTCGGAGGAATAATGCGTAGCGTAATAATCTAAGTGCTGTAAGCTGAGGTAATTGTTTGTTGGGTTCGAGGATCATTTTTAAAGGTTTGTTATCTACTACGAGTGTGAAATGTCGTCCATAAATGTATTGAAAAAAGTATTTACATGCCCAAAATACAGCGGTGGCTTCCCTATCTAGTTGACTATAATTTTTTTCAGCTGTTGTCAGCGATCGAGATGCGTAAGCAATGGGACGTATTTCATTATTGATTTCGTGTGAAAGAATACCCGATAATCCGACTGGGCTAGCATCTGTTTCTAGAATTAAAGGATATTTTGGGTTGTAGGGTGTCAATACACGTTCGCTAGCCAATTCTGTTTTAATTTTTTCGAAAGCCTGATTACAATCAGGTGTCCATTTAAATTTGACATTATGTCGTAATAATTGATTTAGAGGATAGAAAAGAGTTGAGGCGTTTGGTATGAAACGCTGGTAATACATCGCTAATCCAAGAAATGAACGTAGTTCATCGATATTTGTAGGAATCGGAGCATTTTGAATGGCAAGCACTTTATCTTGCGTTTTGTGTAAGCCGTTTTTACTGATTACGTGCCCTAAATATTTGACTTGTTTAACGAAAAACTTACATTTCTTTTTATTTAATTGAATTTTGAATTCTTGAAGTTTTTTCAAGCATTTCTCAAGACGATCTTTGCATATTTTAAGTGTTTCACCTTGAATAAGGATGTCATCGAAATATGCTATGGTGCCTTCAAGGTTTGATAGAATTGGTTCGAGAATTTTTTGAAATTCTCCAGGCGCCGTTTTGAGTCCATAAAACATACGTTTAGCGAGGTATGTTCCTTTGTGTGTTGAAATTGCCGCGATATGGGAGCTCTCTTTGTCTAATTCTACATGCAAGTAAGCTTTGTGGATGTCAAGAACACAGAAAAAGTTTCCATCACGTAGTTGGTTAAATAAATCTTCCACTTTTGGTATTGGGTAATGATTTTCTAATAATAATGGATTAATGCTAACTTTATAGTCAGCGCATAGACGTACGCCCTGGTTGCCCGGTTTTGGCACTACAACCAGCGGTGATCCCCATTGACAATAGTTTGCCTTTTCAATAATGCCTTGCTTTTCGAGAGAATCAAGTTCATCATTGACTTGATCTAAAAGAGCATATGGAATTGAGCGCGGTTTAATGTATGTTGGTTTTGCATTTTCTTTTAATTTTAATGAGCACAAAACATTCGGAATTTTGCCTATCCGTTCTTTAAATATGTCGGCGTATTTGGAAGAGATTTCTTTAATAAGAATATCTGATTGATTTTTTGTATCAGGGTTTGATATAATGTTTTTTATGGCGCAACGATTTTCAATTTGATTTAGATTTATAATCCCTAGATTCCTAATCCATCCTCTTCCAAGAATGGGTGCGTAATTGCGTTGTACTACGTATAGTTCTTCTATTGAACTTTTATTATTGTAACGAACTGGCACAGTAGCCACACCTAGTGGTGAAAAAGACTCTTTAGTGTAAGATTGGAATCGGACATTTGTCGGTTTAAGTTTAATATTAAGAGATAATGCATCAAAATCCCTGCGTGACATTATAGTTACAGGGCTGCCTGAATCGACTTCAAAGTTTTGTTTCGAATTCCCGATTAGAACTGGAACACAAATTTTGTTATCGAAATTAGTGGAATTTATGTTTAATATAATTTCCTGTTGAGAGTGCGCGATATTAAGTGAGTTGACACCATAGTCGTCTTCATAGTTTTGTTCAACTATATTGACTGATGGCGATTTTGGTACTTGATTACCTAACGCTGTTGATAAGCACACTTTACGTAAATGTCCAGATCTGTTACATGCTGTACAATGCAGTTTGTCTTTGCTTCTACATTCACGTGTTTTATGGTTAGACTTTCCACAAGCTAAACATTTATTTTTGAGTCCTAATCGTTCAATCTGTGAAAATTTATGTGTTGATTGACTGCGCGGTTGAGATTTCGAACGACTTCGCTGATTTGAATCATGAACATTGTATTTTGTATGTTTCTGTGAGTTACCGATGCGGTTCACGGATATAGAAGATTTTTGGTAGTCTTCCCTGTTTTGTTTTTTTGCAGCTTCTATAGCTAGTGCTATTTCAAGCGTTTTATCAAAATTGACTGTTTCCTCTTGTTGTAGAATTTTTTCGCGAATATCTACGTCTTTGAGTCCACGAATAAACTGTGCTTGTAAAATTGCAAGTATGGGTTGTTTACAATTTCCATTCGGACAAATCCATTTACATGTGTGTAAAAGAAGTTTTAAAGCGGCTACGTAACCGGCTATTGATTCGTCTGTGTGTTGTGTACGTGATAAAAATTTATGTCTCTCTGTATGGACGTTTGAGGGAGGGCTCAAATGCTTTTCTAAAAGTAATATGAGCTCTGAATATGTTTTTTCATTTGGCTTTTGAGGTGCTGTTAAGCTCGAAATTAATTGATAATATTTGCTACCCAGACAATTTATAAGAATTTGAACCTTTGCTGACGCGACTTCCGTACTCGAACCTGTGAGTTGACGCAAAGTAAAGAAATTTTCTAACCTTTCTCGATATGTTGTGAATGATTCTGCTTCTTCGTTGAATGCTTCAAATGTTATCGAATGTGTAAGTAATGTATCTGATAGGTTTCTTGACGGCAGTTGTGTAGTATGACGAGTTGATGTTGCAGCCATTTGACTAACGATTGCTGTAAGTGCTTCTCCTTGTGTTTTGAGTGATTGCAATATTGCTTCGATTTCCGCCATTTTTTCTATTTTTCCACGTGTATTAATTAATAACAAAAATTTGTTTATTATTTACTTGTAATTTTTTTATACTCGTCGCCAAACTGATGTGTATTTAAATAAATACAACGTTAATAATTTGTTCATAATTATTTATTGAATTATAAAATATATTCTTGTGTTATAAATCATTACTCCATTTTTGTCAATCCATTACTTATCGATAATATCCTAATAATAATAATCTCTATAGTCTTTTCCTATATTCACTACTGATCTAAATTCACTACACTGAACTAAAACTATATTAATTGTATTTGTACACTGAACTGTACATAACAAAATTCCTATTAAATATTCGAATTCACTGCAATTGTACAACTTTTAATTATTCATCAATTACTCAAATTATTCAATTAATATTATTATTAATCATATTAGCATTTTTTCATCCACATCATTTTTTCCCGAGACATTTCCATTTTGAGTAATTTAAATTTTAAGAAGAGTTAAATTAAATCTACGACTTACATTTTGAATTGAGTTGGTATGCAGAATTTTATAAATATTAAATAAACAAAAAAAATAAAAGATATTTTTGACCTTTGATTATAAAAATAATTATTTCTAAGAATATAAATGTAAAAAAAATCTTGCTTTTTAAAGATTATCATTTGGTAAACAACTTTAATATATTTATTTTGATAAGATGAATTAAATTTTTCGATTTTTTAAAGCAGTTTGTATTTCGCAGAAATTAAAAATTATGCTCAAGTAGAAAATGCTAAAACATAAAACGATATTCAAAATAATTTGAATAAATTCCTGGTAGTACCTACTGGCTTTGTACATTCCAAGGATTATTTTATAGCGTGTCCTATTATATTTGCTATTCATTATAAAGAAATTTCGTAGTTTTTTCCCAGGCTAGGTTTTGGCTAACGAAAATTAAGTAGTCTATAAACTTTAAAACATAGAAAACAAGATAAAATATCTGTATAATTTTTCTTTTCCTGAGATTAGATTATAGATTGTAAACTATTCAAATCTCGTGATTTATTTATACTTTTTTTGGTTTTTTCTATGAATCAAGTTGACATAACTGCGAAAAACAGAATAATTAAAAAATCCTCTATCGTTCAGAGCCATTAGAATTTTGTACAATTTTAATAAAACTGGAATTTATTTATTATATCCTCAAAATTAATAGTACAGTGGACCCCCGGTAATCCGACCCCTGTCTAATCTGACACCACTTGTAATCCGACATCTACTGTGCTGTTTAATTTACTAAATTACATAATGAAGTATGATTTATTCTTTAGTTTTAATTTTATTTCTTAAAATATGTGCCTTAAAGTACAGTTATCAACAGTGGTAAAATACTGTTGCCAAATTTTATATTCATACATTAGACGTTTTTCTGATTATGAGTAAACATATCCAAAAACTCCTCAAAAAAAAGAAAAAATTGGGTGTAACTCTAAATGACTGTCAGTTTTGGATAGAATTTGCATATCTTTCTTCTACAGATATATTTACCTGAGAAGCAACTTCCACCTCGAAGGTCATATGGCTATTCATATATTCATAAGTTTAAAAAATACTGCATATTTAATTTTAATAAACTACAGTAGAACCTGATATATCCAATCGATGCAATTTGGTAAAATTTAAATGGCTATATTTTTAAATGGCTATATTTTTAAACGGCTTGAAATGGCTATTTTAACTCTAAAGAAAGATATGGGTTCACATTCTTTGCTCTAGATTCCATTTTTTAATTGAATATTATTTATACGTTGTTTTATTTGAACAAGACGAAGCAATTACTTTTATTACATAATTAATTAATTAAGTTACAAATGCTTCAAAGTCGATGATAAAAATTAATAGCATAGGAGTTCTATTATAATATCGATGCACTGAGACAATATTAATGAAAACCTAGAATAGAGACAAGATATTTGGCTTGGGATATATATGGGATATATAAGAATGATTTAGACATATCCTAAATGCAAAAAATGGAAAAAAAATTTAAGATTTTTCAATGAAGATTTTATTAACGATTGATTCTCACAGATGACTCAAAAAAAATAGTTAGTAACAATTTTCCTCTTTCTAAAGCCTGCCTCATTCTAAAGTTATAAGGATATTTGCTTGAAAAAATTGTTAAATATCTGAATAAAAACTGGTATAACTTTTGAAAGTGCACATTAACTCCCCCTCAAATTTTTTTAAAAATGTTGCTTGTGGAAATACTGTGTAAAATTTTCCATGAATTCATAATGTATGAAAAATTTTCTTATATGAGCTCCCTGTGAAATCACTGTTTTTTTTTAATAGTAATAGTAGACATCAATGAAAATTTTACACAATATTGAGAAGTAGGGTTAGAATATATTAAGAGGGGAACCGTAACCGCGTTCCTTGTACCTAGACCATTTGGTCCTCTGCACCCTCTTTTTAGAACGCTCCATCGCCTGAATTTTGCTCCATCATCTAGCACAAGGTGGCAATTATATTGTGATTATATTGTTTGTGGAGCCGGATACTTCGTTCTTATCCAAGCGACAGTGTGATCAACCAACCGCCCCTTTTTTAAATTCTTATAATTGATCAAAGTTTCGTTGTCTGAATTCGAACCCGCAATCTCAAGTAGTCATGGTATTAGTGCCTTTACTTAGTTGGCCACTGAGTCAGTTTAGTATGTAGGGTTAATGAGCATTTTCAAAAGTTATAAGAGTTTTCATTGAAAAATTTGGCAATTTTTTCAAACAAATACCCCTATAATTTTTGAGGAGAACAGAAAATTGCTATTTTTTTTTTCTAGAACTCGGATCACCTGTAAAAATGTTCATAAAATTTATTGAAAAATATTTATAAAAATTTTCATTTCTTACATCTGGGTTTTAGCAAATTCATCCTAAATTATGAAAATTACTACTAATATGATTACTTAGAAAGCAATTAACTTCATTAAAACTTTTCAACATTCTACTAAAAACAATAGTAAAAGTAATTGTTTCGTTTTAACCATATACTCAATATCGGATAAAACGGATTCTACTGTATCATTTATGTCAAGTATTTAAAGTAAATTTTTATTTTAGTTTTAGCAAAAAAGAAACCTCACTCCAGACGAAAATTAATTTTTACATTATCGTTTTCATTTTGCGTCGTGTTAATCGTTGGGCTTATTATTTTATTTTTCTCTTCTACTACTGGGCCAACGCCAACACCAAATAATAATGGTAATGAACATTTTGTTTTTAATTGAACATTTTAATTGCCTCTAAGATACAGTAAAATCCGGATTATTCAATGTTTTCTTGCCTTTTTTTATAAGAAAACAAAAAACTGTTTGTAAACCTTCTACTGTTAATTAATTAATTTATTAATCGGATAATCGGGATTCTACTGTACTAGATATATATATAGCACAATATGTATATAATACAATCAATAATCCTTGATTACTTTCACTAAATATTGCTTTTTATAAAAGTGAATACTGTCTGAGCACTTTATTCCAAACCGACAGGACAAAAACAGATAGAACAAACATATTTTGAAATTATTAGACCCAACGCACACCAAAAGAGCAAAATTGTGATAGTCATCTAAAGACATATTTCTGTTTGGTCAACTAAACATAGTTTGTTTTTCCTTGAAAGGGCTAATGTACACGAAGAGGCAAAACCGTGTTAGTCATCTATAGTCATCTGACCATATTATGTTTTATTTAATATTTTTATCCGCTTTAATTCATTTTTTACCGCAAAAAAGAAGTGATTTTCAAAAAGTTTTCTGAATCTAAAAATTACCACAGGATAAGTAGACTTTAAGTGAAATACACTGAATACAAAACAAAAAAGTAATGATTTTCAAAAAGCTCCCATTCGATAACGAAACAACTCAGAAACTTTAATATTCTCTCCGAAAAAATCTTTTTAAGAAAACTAAAATACCATTTTCAAATACAAAATTTCAATAACTTACATGTTAAACCAAAAATAAATGAGGCTATGAAAAATGTTTGTTTGTTTTTTTTCATTTGTAGAGAGTGTCACACGGTTTTTGTAAAGATTTGATGCTTTAGTATGGAATGACTCAATATAAATATATCTAGTGAATAACTGAATGATTAGGGAAATAAATAATAATAATCAAATAGCCGCATACATATTTGCAAAATAATATTTGTTGTCTAATTATGACTAGAGAAAAATGTGAGCATTTCAGGTAGTAATCGTCATGGCTGATGGTGTTTAAAGCGAAAATGTTTTCATTTTGTTTTTATCTTATCAATGTGCGTTTACAGCGTAATTCCCTATGTTCTATTTTTAATAAAACTGTGTTAGGCGGGACTAACACTGTTTAAAGCAGTTTTACTCTTTTGGCATGCTTTGGGCCTTATACTCTATTTTAATTCTTTATTAATATATAGCTAATGAGGTTTGATGCAATATATTAATTAATGATCTGACTAACAAAGCCTAAAGGTTCATTCGGAATTGAGAATCAAGCCAGTGCGCACTTTTATAGTATTTTTCTTTTATCTGAATTGCAATAAAATATTAATATTTGCTTCCTCTAGCAGAATCAGTTATACTGGGCTTCCGGTTTCATATCAATATTGTGCACACCAAATTTCATAACATTTGGATAGTTATTTTTTTAAGTATATTTCTTGACAATTAAAAGGCTGACGATTTAGATGTGGCGCAAAGTCGTGGTGGGTTTTTGAAAATGGAAAAATTATCGCCTTTTTGAAATATTAATAAAGTGCATTGGATTTTCATACAGACCTTTTAGTTTGATCTACTGGTTATGCTGAAGAAATTTTCTTATTGACGTTTTGAAATAAAAATTTGCTTATGATTTCTTTTAAATCATTGTAATATATGTAAATAAAATAAAATGCACGGAAAAAAGCAAGAAAGAAATGAAATTTGTAAACTTTTCGGAAAAATTTTATTTTATTATTTTACCCAAAATGTATTATTAATTTATTATTCATAACAAAATTCAGAAAAAATTAGTAATAAATTAAATTTTTTTTAAAGATTTTTATAAAACACTTTTATTACATACCACATATTTCTTTAAATCTGCATCTTCACCGTTCAACTATCATCTTTTATTGACGTTTTATTTTACTTCAGCTTGTCGAAATCGGCAAATTATATTTTCTTGTTATAAGTGAATTATGTCTTTCATAATAAAAAAAACGCCCCTGAAATGCCAAAGGGGACTTTTTTTATTGCAAAAATGTGACCCTGCCACAACTTTACGTCAAGCTCAAATCGTCATATAATGAACAGCAAAATTTTGCAGCAAGAAATTAACTCACCATATTTTTACAATCTTAATCGGCGGTCTTACACGGCCGTTCTTTATATCGAGCTTATATATGATGAAGGTACTGGATATTGTGCAAAGTATCCTCCTACATGTTAATCTACGCCGCGCTTGAATTAAACCCAAAATTCCCTCTTTAATTCCTCTACTATGATTTGTATTATTAAATCCTCAGTTTATTTTTTCACATAGCTCCTCATAAAAATACCACAAATAACTACACTCAAACAAATTATGAAACTGTATTTAAATTCCAACCACAATGGCCAACCATGTTTACACATGTAGGGCAAAAAATAGATAACGTAGAATTAACTGGATATACAGTTCGCTTGTCAAAAGACCTGCAGAGTACGTGTACGTGATTCTGTTAATTATTTCGAAAAACTAATTTTCTTTTACTAATAATTTTCAATCTAATGTGTACTAATTTGTTTTTTCATTCATATAATTGACTAACGAAAAATTAACTAATTTTCCAGAAAGACATATTTTTTACTTTTAACTAATGACTTGTTTACTGTATACAAAAAAATGCGTAAAAAACTTTTTCTTCACACGACTAACGGCTAACGACCAATTAGAAATAAAGTGTAATGTAATACAAAATAAATTTACTAACATAATTATTTCGAACAATTTGAACCATAATGCATGTACCTATTGGCCCAGCGCACACCATAAAGTTAGTCAAAAAAGTAATTAATAAATTTAAAATATTTGAAAGTTCATTGGTTCATTGTGGTTCGTTGTACGTATCCGATGATATCCTATAATGATATGCGGTTACTTAAGATTTTTGCCTGATCAGATTTTCTTATAAGAATTTCTTATAGGACTGTCCGATGATGTGCGTTGACCATCAGAATTTCCGATCAGAAAATCTTACGGTGTGCAATGGCCCATAAACGAATTTATTTGTGTACCTATGTCGGATTCTCTTTGCCTATGCCCTTTTATAAATTTCTAAAAAAAAAAAAAAAAAAACAATAAAGACGTTAAAACTATAATATTTATATATTTTTAAACAATCGGCGAGAGTGCAAAAGTGCACTTTTAATAACATATAAATTACGAACAAGTTAGGTAGATACGATAAAATTTATTACACATTTTTTCATCATTTTCTTCATCACTATCTCCAAGGTTAGCAGTAATTAGATTAACTTATAGGTATAACAGTTACAAAAATTTTCCAAAAATTATTATTTTTGTAAAATAGAAGCGTGAAAAGGAATATATTCATTCAATTTTTTGAAGAATACATAAAAGTGAAGATTTTTCATAGAAAATGACTGACTGCTTTTCGTAGAATCCCATAAAACTTTTTTTACAAGAATGAGATGGAAGACAATCTTTAAGAACTTATAACTTATTCGTTTTTGAATCAATTTTTATTTAATTTTTGAATTTTCTTTGGTGTTGAGATAGTTTGACATTTTGATGGGTAAAATAGAAAATTTTTTTATTGCATCTTCCCTATTAGATAATTAAATCTTAGATAGCCAAAATGGGACATAGTTTATGCAATTTCGTAGCAAAGTTTTAGTTGTTTTCTGGGTATCTATCATTCTTCCAACAGTACATAACATTTTCGAATCATAAATATAGATGAAACGAATAATTCCTAGTGAAAAATTGTGTTTTATTTAGAAACATGCATGCATGAAAGAAGTGCTTAAATCCGTCTCATACTTAATTTTCCTAGAATAATAAGATTCGATAATTTGTCTTAATGAATATTTCAGACATTTTAGAAAAATATGACATCGTACCTCGTATTAAGTGGTCAAGACAAACAATCAACGATGCAGTACCTGATTTGAAATTGCCAGTCGAATTCGTTATAATCCAACACACAGTAACATCACAATGTTTTTCTTATCTTGCATGTGTTAATATTTGTAGATCAATAGTACATGACCACTCAGAAATAAGAGGATGGTCAGATATTGGGTACAATTTTTTAATTGGCGGCGATGGCTTAATATACGAAGGTCTTGGATTCCATAAACAAGGATCTCATACTATAGGTTATAATAAAAGAAGTTTGGGTATAGCTTTCATTGGAAATTTTAATAAATATCCAGCAAATGAAAACCAAACTAAAGCTGCTGAAAATTTATTCAAATTAGCTGTAGAAAAGAATGTATTGACTAAGAATTATAAAATTTTAAGTGCTTCCCAAGTGAGTGATACAGAAAGTCCTGGAAAGTTTCTAATCGATCAAATTACAAATTTTCCAGCTTGGTCTAAATTACCATGAAGAAGTGCAAGTATAGAAGACAATATTTGTTAATTACGAAACTATAAAAGGCCAATAGTCATGCAATAGATGTTTACTAACACTTTTGATTTTTGAATTATCCATCTCATGTTCGCCATTGTGTTTTAAGGCAATCAGTCTGTAAGGCAACTCACTACTTTTAATATAATCCCAAATAATGAAATTGAATGATTGAATGAAATTTGATTTACCAACAGAAATGCACAAATTTATAAAAAACATAACATCAAAGTTAGTTTTCGAGCGCTTGTTGAGGGTACAAAGTGAGAACAAAGATTATTTGGCGACAACTTTTTATGGTTACCTATAGGTCAAAACGATGTAATGAGAATTGTAAAACAAGTGAGGAAAACATCTGAGTTAATTGTTTAGATACTCTAAATATATAAATATTCAGTCTATTCAGTTATAAATACATGTATAATAATAATAATATGTATTGTAATTACCTATATGTGTTTATTAGTTAAATTTGAGCTAAAATTGTAGCGAATTGAAAAATGTTTAAATCAAAAGTTTGCTTTTGAACTATTCTTCTATCTTTTATAGTTTAAAAATTGGGTCAAGGATCCATTGGACCCAATGTACCGATTTTGCTCATTCACGAGCTTAAAAGTACTTTTTATGTGTTATTGTGATAACGGACAGGCGTACGGACGGACAATCGGAAATGTACCTAATTAGGTGTTTCTATGAACATCTGTACCAAATTTTGGTTAGTGTCTTCAATATTAGGTAGCGTTACAAACTTTAAACTAAAATTAATATACTCTGATATATTTATATATGTCAAGTATAATCTATATTGATATTGTCTGTGATCCGCAGTAAAGTCCCTTAATAATACTAGTATCTGACATTAAATATTAAAAACTGAGTTTCATCAAAGTTCTATTAATTGGATTTGAATTAAACTCACTCGAAAGAATATTTGAAGAAAAGGACAAAAATTTATACATATCCTACTGTTTTATCCATATTATGAATTGTAATTAGAAATAAATAAATAGATATATATTTTATAATAAATTGGAAAATATACCCAAGTTAAAAATTGTTTCATTTTGTTTTTCACACTTAAAAAAGCCCTTTTTATTAGCCACAATAGATGTGTATACCAATTAGAAAAAATTTTGTTCCGCTATTTTTCAATTTTCTAAAATAAAAAATAATACTTATTTTGGAAAAACTAGTTTCCGAGATATCGGTGAAAATATAATAAAATTTTCATTCTCACAAGTCGATTTCAAACAATATCTGAAAAACTACATTCAAATCATTAAATGCATGTTATTTTTGTAGTTTTATGGTCAACATTGCCTCAAAAATGTTTCATAATATTTTTAAGGTAAAAAATCAATCAAAAAAAATTTTTGTTTTTGAATTCGGTAAAACTCTGTTTGTAAGGTAATTTTAATCCATAAATTTCATAAATAACTTCTATTTAATGAGATGAGGCGTAATTTTTTTATTTTTTGAAATATTTGTTGAAATACTATCGGAATAATAATATGTTGGAAAAATTGGGATCAAATTCTCGGAAGCTAGTCATTCAATCATGAAATAAAGAATAAGTGTTATTTTTGTGTGTTTTTATACCTTATCTATATTATAAAAGTTAAAAATAGCAATAAAATTTTTGAACATTTTAATAATTTTAAGAGTTTGATACAAAATCGAAAAGAAACAAAGGGCCAAACAAAGAGACAAGCAATTTTATCAATCGGACATGTAATTAACAATTTTACAGCTTAATATTTGTGAACTGTTTAAAAAAATTATTACATTGTATATACAATAAATAAAAATACCGCTTTATCAATCCACACGCAAGTTTCATAACATTATTCTATGTTTCTTTCGCAATTACTTTAGGTTTCGACGTACTTATTTGAGCATCATATGTATGCGCACACCATCAGATATTCTCATAAGATTTTCTGATCAGAGACTGCTATTTCTTAAACAGTGTGCGGTTTCCATTTTCTGATCAGAAAATCTTATCGTGAGCGCCCGCCGCCCAATCTTAAAGTGACGGTTCATGTTCTTATGGAATACTCATAACGACTCTTCCTGTCAACCATCCATGTGATGAAAATGAAAATATGTTGTCCGAATTTCAAAATTTAATGAACATGCCAAATTGACATAGCATGTTTATTTGCTTTGGATACAGCTGTATCCGAAGCAAATAAGCAAATAAATCATATATAAAAAACCACTTTAAATTTATATGCGGCTTAATTATGGCTAATATAACAACTTTTTCTTTATCGAAAATACTGATTGTTAGGATAAAAATAATGGTTATTTTGATAGCAAAATATGTCAATTCATTCTCTGACTGCCTTAATATTACCATTTTCATGACTTATGGTATAATCTTACTATTACAAAAAAAGGATTGCCATATTTAAGAGTGTGCGCAATTGAAAATTATTCATACGGTGTAATAGAAAGTTTTTTTACAACTTACTTATCAGAATTTTCATAAAGCAAAAAATTGTTAGGCTATAAGGAACAATTAAGACACATACACAAATTTCTAGACGTGTATTGATAAATGCTACGATGTGCTTAGGCGATTTACCATGATGCTTAATTATAAGTTAATTATAAGGATTAGAAAGTTATGTTCATACGCCATGTCTCTTGTTAATAATAATTAGCATTATTCTATATTTCAGCATAATTAACTATTTATCCATATTCCAGACATAGATTTAGAAAAATATGGAATTGTACCACGATTACAATGGTCGAAACAAATTGTGAATGACGAATGCCCTAATCTTAAATTACCTGTTAAATTAATTATTATTAATCATACCGCATTATCAAACTGTTCAACTTACTATGAATGCGTACAACAATGTTTGATAGTTTTAAACATGCACCAATTTGAAAACGACTGGTTAGACATTGGGTACAATTTTCTAATTGGAGGTGATGGATCCATATACGAAGGTCGTGGTTTTTTCAAAGAAGGTTCTCATACCCGATATTGGAATAAGAAAAGTTTAGGCATTGCTTTCATTGGAAATTTTGAGGAAATTGAAGCACCTGAGAAACAAATAGCAGCTGCCCAGTACCTAATAAATATTTCCATAGAAATGGAAATTGTAAGTAGAGATTATAAGGTTTTAGGTGCTTTACAATTGAGATCGACTCCAAGTCCTGGTAAAAAACTCTACGAACAAATTCAAAAATGGCCAAACTGGTGCAAAATTCCATTTTAAAATTGATTGTTAGTTTTGAGGATTATTTCTTTTAAGGATATTTCAAATATTAAATCAAAGGAAATCTACAATTATCGAGTCTTTATGGTATCAAGTTTTCATAAATAAGTTTAATTAGAAGTAAATACTAAACGGATATAAATAATTTAAGTAATCCTTATTCGTACTACATACATAGTAAAAATATTTCTATGCACAATAATCAAGACGATTAAATGGTTCGTCTTAGTATGTGTGTCTACTGTGTTACATAACAACAGGTATTTTGAGTAATTTTTGCGTTTTGATTTAGGTATAGTTTATTTGAAAAAATAAAACAAAATTTTCTGTGTTTAAATTATACAAAACGAAACAAATATTATTTCGGTTGAAATGAGCTTTTTTGTGAGCAACAAAATTCATTTTTGAAATATATATCCTCTTAAGGGCCCACAAGAAATTTTTTTTTACAAAATAAAATAAATTTATATTTTGCTAGATCGGTTTCAATTGTTTTGACAATCATCTTCAGTAGACCTTAAAGACACATTATTAATAAATATCAAAATATATGCACTCCTGTAAAGAAAATAATTTAACTTATCAAATATAGTAAAATAAGTAAATAAAATAAAAATTTAATGAAATTGAAAAAATCCCATTGAACCTGAAAAGCAGAAAATAACACCTTGGTAATTAATTATATGAAATACATTAGATTTGTTAAATAAACAAAATTATCATCATAAAGTCATAAAAATATTGGTTATAATATCTTGAAAATCTAAATGGATAGTTAATCCTGAAACACAAAAACATAAACAAATGACCTAATAAAATAAAATAAATTCAAAAATAATTTTTACGTTTTATTATCTTTAAATTTATTTTCTATTAGTAGGTCATTTGTTTATATTTTTGTGTTTCAGGATTAACTATCCATTTGGATTTTACATGTATAATAACCAATATTTTTATTACTTTATTTTTATTTCACAAGATTGATAATAGTGTATTGTATTTATATTAATTGCTATTTACTGCTTTCCAGGTTCAACGTTCTTTTGATAAGTTAATTTATTTGCTCTATAGGAGTGTATATATTTTGGTATTTATTAATAAATTTAGGTATGTTTAAGGCTTATTACTGAAGGTGATTGTCAAAACAATCGAAACCGGTCTAGCAAAATATGAATTTATATTATATTGTAAACATTTTTTATTGTGTGTACTTAAGGGGATATATATTTCAAAAATCAGCAGAAGATTGTTTTAGTAGTAAAAAATAAGTATTTTTAAGAGATTGAGATCACTTTTAGGGGGCGTTATACAATTGCGAAATTTCTGTACAAGATATTATTGATATTTAAAATATAAAAAACAGATAAATAAGATTTCACAAAAAATGAAATTAAATCTTTGATTCTGCTAATTATGTTGCATTCTAACATAGATCCTCATATAAAAAATGGGAATAACGTAACTGATAACTGTATTTGAGTAAAAAGCTCACGAGCCGCGCAACCAGACATACAGGTGTATTATATTAATATGTATTGAGGTCGAGTATAATGATTTTCAAAAACTAACAGTGTTTATCCTTTGCAGCAAATGGAAAACTTCGATCAGTTCTTTTATTAGCATCACCATTTACCTTAGTTCTATTAATACTTATTCTAATTGGAGGAGTATTTTTATATAAAAATATTGCCAGCCGTTCGGGTTTTAGATGGAGACAAGACACTGATGAACAAGATAAAAGTACTCCAATCGATGGTAAATTTTACTAAGTGTAAATATTTCAAATAATTTAAAAGTATTAAAGATAATTTATAAATAAATAAAATAGCACTAATCATCTAGATTAGTGTAGAGATCCGGGATACAATGGATCTCCGGAAGCGAAAGTCAATTCTATCGGCTATTCGAAATAAAAAATTAGCCGTATCCGTAATCGACTCTGAAATAAAAGTTTCGAATAATTTCGGATAGGGGTGGAATCTAAATTAGAAGAAGACATGTAATTATGACAGGTTTCCGTGCGTCCCTTGCTTTGTTTATTTTAATTGCTATAAACCCCAGGGATATAATATGATATTTATGAATAGACCAGTTTTCTTAGGGTTTCAAACCGTATAATTGATTCATACTAATCATTGAACTTGCACTGAAGTATAGCTAAGCGCTCCATCTGATTTGAAAGCGGTTCAGCATATAAAAAAAGATTTCAGACATAATTTTTTTACTCTATAACTTTGATAATAAATTCAATTACGATTGGAGGCAGGGATAACGAGATATTCTCAAAATACTTATATTATTTTACTTTAACTTTGAATATCTAAGGTTCCTTACACATGATCAATTGTTACTTGTAAGACGACTTTTATAATACCAAAATAAAAAAATAAAAAATTTGTACATAAATTTACCTTATTCCGTTAGGATCCGAGATTGATCCCTTTTTTTTAACTAAGATGATTAATGGTCTACTAAAATAACTAGCCAATCAGAGCTAGTGCTGTAAAAGTAACGACAAATCATGTAATCGTTACTAATATTACCAGTACTCGTATCGATACATTACTCTATACATTATTTTATTCCCTATTTTTATTTTCTTTTCACACAATTTCTTAAAATGCAAATATATGTTACCGAAATTATACGAAACTAACGGATCCATATTTATATCTAAAAAAATTTCCGCCTAAAGATTATATATCGTTATGCCAAAAAAGTTAAGATATACTTTGCTTTGAAAACTAGTGGTTACCAAACTTTTTATATCCATGAGAAAAACCAAATCTATCTTAGAACAAAAACCTAACAGAATTTCCATGAAAGTTGTAGCTTAAATAACAGTTATTTTAAAATTGTTGAAATATAATTTAAAAATTTTCATTGTCGTTTTTATCAAACTTAATTTGCTTGATTATTCAAATATGCCACAGACCCTCGTGATTAAATTGAAAGACCCTGCTTTAAATTAATTACTTAAGTAAAATTTTAAAAATGTAATTAATTGTTAACTCATTTTAGGTACAAATAATACTATACCCGGACCAATAAAATTGCGAATAGTGCCTCGTTTAGAATGGTTAGCTCAACCGCCTACAAACAAAAGATCTTTAAATCTTCCTGTTCCTTTGGTAACAATATTGCATACAGGGACAGAAGATTGTACTACACGTGCTGCATGTGTTTTTCAATGCCGTCAATTACAAACTTATCATTTAGAAAGTAAGAATTGGTGGGACATTGCATATAATTTTCTTGTTGGCGGCGATGGATTGGTTTATGAGGGTAGAGGATGGAACGTTGAAGGATCCCATACTTACAGTTATAATGCAAAAAGTATTGGTATAGCTTTGATTGGAACATTTAATTCTCTAAAGCCACCTGAAATACAAATCAAAGCTGCGTGGAAATTGATCAAACAAGCGGAAGAGATGCATGTATTAACTCAAGATTATCAAATTATCGGATCGAAGGATGTTGATGCAACATTAAGTATTGGCAAAGAATTATTACATATAATTCAAAAATGGCCACATTATTCAAATAACATAACAAAAGTCTGACAGTACACTAAATGTATGTTGAAGATATGTTTCCCGATAAAAGTTTTTCAATTTAAGATGTTAACATGAATTTGTCGTCACCAAATAGGTTTATAAAATTATACCATGTATATTTGTTCTTTATAAAAATGTACAGTTTTAAATTTTTACATTAAATAAATGAATTAAATTCTATATTAAAACGTTTCTTTCAAAAAACAAGTTCAGTACTTTTATTACATTATTACCTCAACTACATATTTTTGTGGGTTTTTCAAATTAAATTCACTTTTCGTAAGCTTCATTTATTGGCTAAAACTTTTATGTTCAGTACATAGAAGTGAGTGAAGTGGAAAAATAAATGTTTTGCTTTTTAATGCAATAAGAGTTTCGAAAGTCATTTAGTTTTACAACCAACACTTCCATCATATTTCTAGTATTTTTTTCGTCTTATTCAAAAATATTATTGGTTGAAAATGTGAAACTTATAACTTATAAGTTATAAGTTACATATATTTACACAAGAATTAATTTTCTAAAAAAAAAAAACCGGTTTTTAATTAAAAAATGGTATTTTTTATCGATTCATAAAGTATATACCTACAAAATAAATTTAAAAATAAATAAAAAATACATTACATAAAAATTTATCAATTTTAATTTGCAACACCACTTACTAATTAATAATTTAAAATATTTTGCAAGTTTCGAGCTTTAAAACATACCTATGTAGAATATTACAATTTGTGTATATACATACACTAATACAAGTGTGATTTATCAAATATCAAAAATAAATTTATTATTATTATTACATACAAACACATGCTATTATGGATGTGAACAAACACAATTATGTGTTAGGCATTATTCCTTTTAAACTTTTAATAATAGAGATCCTACTATTTTCTTTTAAATAATAATTTATAATACATATGGTTTCGGTTTCCCATATACATATAGCATATATTTGTATAAATCAGTGTAATATATTTAAATGTATGTATACAAATTGTACATAGAATAATTCTAAACGTTTTAAAAATTATTTTATACAGTTTCAATCGGTATATAAACACTTCCCAAAAAAATGCATTTCCCATTAATATCTTATCATAAGAATCGTGTAACTAAAAAATATATAATGTGAATTGGACTATGGGAATACATGGATATACTTCATGACACTAACAAAAATGTTTATCGTTTACAGAAAATGGAAAACTGGGATCAATTTTATTATTAACGTCACCATTTACTTTTATGCTATTAACATTTATATTAATCGGAGGAGTATTTTTATACAAAAATATTTCTAAATGGGGACCAGACTTAGATGGGCAGGAAAATACGTCTGCAATTGATGGTAAATTAAACAAAATTAATTATCAGATTCTAATTAATTATCAGATTGTCCGATTCTACAACTTAGATAGTTTTTGCATTAACCTTTCTTGTATTAACACATTATACCAGTTTTACAAAAGTAGAAATAATATTTATAAGCCAATATTTATGCCGAATGCATCTGCCGAAAATCGATCAATGATAATTTATTTTCTTTTTTTTTTTTTTTTTTTGCACGAACCTCTTTCGTTCATACAAATTCCTTAAATCCATAAAAAAAAACTTTGTGGGCCACTGCTTCAAAATAAATTATTCTAGTAAAATTTAAAAAACCAATGAACAATTTTAATGTTTACCAACCTTTGTAGGTACAAATAATAGTGCTGCAGGTCCAACAAAATATCGAATAGTGCCTCGTAAAGAATGGTTAGCTCAAACACCAAAACATAAAGCAAACGATTTAAATCTTCCAGTTCCATTAGTAATAATATTGCATACAGCGACAGAAAATTGTTCCACGAGTGACAAATGTGTTTTTCAAACCCGAAAAATACAAACATATCATATGGAAAGTAGAAATTGGTGGGACATTGCATATAATTTTCTTGTTGGCGGCGATGGATTAGTTTATGAAGGTAGAGGATGGTACGAAGAAGGAGCCCATACTTACAGTTATAATCGAAAAAGTATTGGTATAGCTTTTATTGGTACATTTAATTCCCTAAAACCACCCGAAAGACAAATCGAAGCTGCTCGAAAATTGATCAAACAAGCGGAGGAAATGCATATATTAACTGCAGATTATCAAATTATAGGTTCAAGAGATGTTGATGCAACATTAAGTCCTGGCCAAGAATTGTATAATATAATACAAAAATGGCCACATTATTCAAATAACATAAAACAATTTCAAGCTAAGGTTTACAACTAAATTTTGGTTTGGTTTTCAAATAGTGTAATTTTTTGTCAATGCAATGTTAGAGAAGAAAGTGGAACATGATCCACATATCCGCGGAAGACATCAGTTTGATGGGACCAGCAAAGACCCGCTCTTTAAGAAATCAGATTTATATGGCCATTATATTTTCAAGGAACTTAATTATACTCGAATTATAAAATATTTTTTAAAATTTATGTAAGAAAGGACTGATTAAAATTATGTTAACATCCAATGTGGAAAATTTTTTTCAAAAATTATTAGATATTATAAGAGGCTATTTCTTTTTAAAACTTCCCTAAAAATAAAAAATAAATTAATTAAATTCTAGTTTAAAATGAGCCACTGTAATTTGAAAATAACAAATGGAAAATCAATGCTGCCACCCGATTTAAATTTGATAAAAAAATGACTAAGTTTGTAATTAATTATTACGTATTTAGTTATCTTTTGTATGTCAGAGTACTTAGTCTCGTTGTCTTTACATTATTTTTATAAATATAAATTTTAGAAAAATTAAAATTATTATTACAATTTTAAAATCATTCTCATTTAGAACATAGAATATAAAATTCTAATGATAATTTAAAATTTTACATTCATAGTATTAAAAAGTCTTTTTTAAAAGAATTAATATTATGTAAAAAGTTCAATTTCACAGTTATGTGTACTGCTTTAATTTTATTAATATTGTATTTTTTAATTTTTTAAAATGTGGTTTCAGCTATATAGCCATGAACCAAAGGGGATTATTATTATTATTTTACAACAACAGTACACAGTACTGCTAGGTGGTCACCCATCCAAATACAGATTGTGACTGCTGTTGCTTAGCTTGGTTTAGCTTTATTGATTGTTCTAATCCTGTCATTACGTTACGTTGCCCGGGGTTTAATTAATATGGTACAAAATATGTAATTTGTAAACAATATCCGTATGTACATGACCTTGGTTGGAGTGCTCAAGCAACCTACTTTTTGAGCACTCAAAAAATGTATAATTATTGTTAGGACAATAAAATTAAATATAAAATATATGTTTCAAGATGTTTAAAAAAATATCTCAATTCGAAATGTTAACATGAATTTATCCACTCAATACATAATATATATTTCTTCTTTATATAAAAATATTTTTTTTAAGTGTACATTAAATAAATACTAACTTCTTATAAATTATTTCTTTATAAATATTCCTTATGGCTCAACTACTGGAAACCAAACTTTGATGAACAAGATAAACCTGCTCCATTGAAGGTAAATTGGACAAAATAATTATTAAAAGTAGACAAAATTTGACTAGAAAATAGTTCATAAAAATCATCAAAATAGTGGGTAAATTTAGTTGTTGAGAATGTCTAATATGGGCAGATTCCCATCGGAGATTTTTTTCCATATCAAATAAACACATTATATCTTCCAATGAAATGGGCAACCCTTGTCCAAAACCTGGCAAATCTATTTCGTACAATCGCGCACAAAACACATAAGTAAAAACATCCAATTTCTTTTTGTTAGCTAAAGACGGACTAACCAAAAATATCGTACACTCCATTGTACTTAGATATTTTATTTATTAGAGATTAATATTGTTTTTTATTAATTGTCATCATTACGGATAGCAAATATGGATAACATTTGTTATGTATATGAAATTTTAAATATATTAAGTTAATAAAGTACTGTAAATTAAAAAATGAATGGTTGGTGTTTTATTATTTTTATAGGCCGTCATCGTCCACAGCACTCCATTCTTCTTTTAATTATAGACATCATGATTGTCTTAAACGATATAATAAGTTCATATCCGTTCCTAATTAGTTAAATTGTTTTTAACAAAGAAAAATAAGTTTAAGGGATTAATTTACGACCTCGGGGAGCCATCGAGTAAGTGGAAAATCGGTAAATCTATATGGCAACACTGATTTTAGAAGTCAATATGTATAATTTTAATATAATTAATTACAATATAATTTAATAATTGTAAAAGAACTACAATATAAAAATTACCAATGTAATATTATATATATATATTATATAATATCAACTTGATGAATCATTATATTCATATAAGTTTTTCTATTTCCCCATAAAAACTTTTATTTGAATTTTTTCAGAGGATATTCAAAATTTTGGTAATTTTTCCTTTTTCAGGGTTTATATTTAAACTTTTTTTACATAAATTAGAATATTATTTAATGAAGTTTTCAAAAGTAACGGAAGATTTATAGAAACCGGTTTGGCAAAATATTAATTGAAATGATAAACTTCTTATCATTAAAAGTATTATAGAGCAGGAATGGAGACCGGTGGACTAAGATCAAGTAAATACGATTTTCAGTAAGTTTAAGGCAGTATAACAAAACTTTTAAAAACTAAGAAAGTTTTATGCCGCCATTTAACTTAAAATGCAAAATGTCACGACCATTTTAGCATGTAATAATTTGTGTTGCACGGGAAATGGCAGATAAAAATCTTTAAATCAAATTTTTTCACATCATGAATACAATAATGTTATTTAAGTGATATATTTTGACACATTGCGTTTGTGTCTACCTGACGGATACTGAATGTATTTGTACGAAATCAACAACAAAAATCGTATGAATTTTTCTATATTTTGGAGCGAGCGTTTAATGAGAAAACAAAATAAAAAGAAGTGGGTTTTTTTTTTGTATGTAATTGGTTTTTATATTTTATATTTTTTTAAATTATTTATTTAAAGTAGTTTGAAGTGGAGAAAGATTAAGTCTAAATAAAAAATACAATTAAAAATCTGATTATTTTATGTAACATTTAAACATTTTTAATATACAAATCTATTCGAATTATTTGAATTAAAATCACCACTTCCACCACAACTAGATGGTGGCTCATCATCATCATCATATTTTCGTAATATTGGTGAAGGTGACTGATGAATAGGATTACGGGATTCTGCAGCATATGCAGCTAGATCACGACTCACAATTGCTTGTAATGTTTTACCCAATGAATCAAATAAAATAGGTTGTGATTGGGCAACATCTTGTTTTTGATAAAATAACAAATATGGAGTGGACGGCTGTTGAAGTGATGACAACTCGTCCATGGAACTTCGACTAACAAAACTATCATTAAATTTATACCATATACCTAAATTTTCTCTTGCGTAAGTATAATAATGTCCAGAATCTACACTTGGCCCAGAATGTACAACGGCTGCGTATAAATCATACCGAGAATTATTTAATGTTATCACAGGATCATAACAAACCCTTTGGAACAATTTTGCTCGTTGTTGTGATTTTGGATCATAACGAAAATGTTTTAATGTTAAAATCAAATGTTTCGGGCTTTGTGTAACTCGCAACACTCGCTCTGCATTACTTAATGCTCCACAACGATCACACCAATATCGATTTTCCCCGCATAATTGTTCCGGCTCTAAATAAAAGTCGAGTAATGCTTGCACGGAATTATCGCGACTTGCATTCACTGGAAATGACAGTTGTATATCACGAAACGGATCTGTTTGAACACTTTCACCGTCGCAAGTATTACAGCTGTAAGTTGTCATTGCTTGACCACCAAATGTACGTTGAACAATTGTTAATGATGCCGATTGTGCTCCCTCATTTGAATTTAATCTCGCACTATGTTGTGGCTTCTCTTGTTCGTGTAATGTATCTAATAAATAACCCATATATTCGGAACTATCGTGTTGTAGACCAGGTAGAAATCCAGGTGGTCGAATTGATAATAATGTATCAGGGGGTTGAATCGCTGATCGTTTTGAAAATTGTAACAGTGCAAACAACGTTTGTAATCCTTCAATAGGTCGTATTATGTATGAGCATATTAATATGTCATTTCGAAATGATTGTGTCATGAATAAAGCTTGTAAAACACTATTCATATAACAAGTATTACCTAAATTAATTAATCCTACTTTTCCAGGTACATTGTGTACTACCAATTCTAATTCTGTACCATTTGACCATGATGGTATATTTAATAAATTTCCATAATTTTCTGTTGGTTTTTGATCTTGTAAAGCTATTCGTAAATTTTCATAGTGATTTTCATAATTCGGAAAATGTTCCATAAGAGCTGTGCACACATCTACAATACTTTGTAAACACTGCAAACTACATTCAGAATTTTCTCGTCGTAATAGTTCTATAATTGATGGAAATTGTTCAGCAGCTATTAAAAATATGGTGGGTGAATGTTGCATTGAACATAACATGTGAAACAATACAGTTGATATGCTAGTTCTATAAGCAGGTAGGCGCAGCATTGGAAACATCGTTCTAATTCGATCCAAAGTTACCTATAATAAAAATTGTTTTGATAAGTTGAAAATTTACACGATAAAATTTCTTAAATATATTTTTTTACATAAACTATTACTTTAAGTTTGTGTTTATGTCTGTAAATTATTGCGTCTGGAAATACGGTCATGATTCACGTTCAAATGACAACAAATATAATTAGCACGAATATAGCTCAGAACAAAAGATGAAATTTTTAAGGGTTAATAATATAATTAAACTATGAGCTTTTCATTTTAATTTTCGATTAGTTTTTTTTTAGGGCCGAATGTCAAAAAACTAATTAATAAAATGAAAAGCAAATATTTTTTATATTTATCAAACTTATTGAACAAATTTTAAAATGAAAAGGTCTTCCCAAGTTTAAGTTCGCTTATATTCATGGTACACAAATATATGTGAAAATAACCTCACTCTACATAGTTTGACGCCTTGTTTGGCGCCTTTTTTAAAAATCCTCAGAGGAATTTTAATTATGACTCGAAAACCATCAGAAATGATATATTTATGTTATAATATCAAAAATATTTTTAAGTTAATAAGTTATTAGTTATTTAAGTTAATATTTTTCTTAAATTAGTTATTTAAGTTAATACTTTTTCTTCATAATAAATTTTTGTATAATCATTATTTGTTATTTATTTTAAATTTATAGTTATTCAGGTGAGGTTGGGGGGATACTATTAACGGTGGCGGAATTATTAACTACGAAAAAAATGAAATCGTTTTAAGCAAAATACGTTAACTGTTATGAACGACACTGTGAACACAGTGTAAATGTATAGTGCAGTGTTGTGTAATGTGGTGTCGCACAAGGAAGGCGGACATATTAGTTTAAGGATTTGCGCATTAGCGGGCAAAAATATATACATGAGGAGAAGATATATACTTCGGAATATTATTGTATTGCGGTCACTGTAAAGTTTTTAACATTTAAAATAATAAACATATTGAATTAATTATTAACCAAGGTTTCTCATTTACTTCGGAACCCACAAACACAATAAACTGGCGACGAGATGATTATGGATTACGTAAAAATATAACCAAAAGAAAAAAAATATAGTTACGACGCATTTTTCAAAAAACCCGTGCTAAATATATTATGCAATTTATGTATGGAAATATATGAAAAAGAATTGTTGAAGTTGTATCAAATTAAAATTGTGTTTACAATGGCTTTGGTTAAACACGTCAATTTTACAATTGAAGTATTTTCACATAAAGATGGAAATTGGGAAACTTGGTTGGAGAGGCTTGAACAAGCTTTTAAAATCTATGAAATTGCTGAAGATAAAAAGGTACAATATTTACTACATTATATGAGAATCGAAGCATATGAATTGCTTAAAAATGAAATAGCTCCAATTAAACCGAACGTGAAAACATATGACCAGATCACGGAAATATTAAATAAACATTATGGTCCTGAAATATTAGAAATTGTGGAAAATTACAACTTTTATAAAAGAAAACAGGAACATGGAGAATCTGTCAAAAGTTTTTTGGCAGCATTGCGGAAAATTGCAAAAAATTGTGGTTTTGGAACATATTTAAATACTGCCCTACGAAATCAAGTAGTATTTGGTTTACGAAATAAAGGTGCACAAAATAGATGCTTGGAAAGAAAAGATTTAACACTGGAAAAAGCATTGGAAATTGTCATGAGTTCGGAAGCTTCAGAAGCGGCATTAAATATACAAAACAAACCGGAAGAAGACGTTTGTAAGTTGAACCATAATACAAAAAAGAAATTTAACAATACTTAAGGTAATTTTTCTAATAATAATACTGTTAAGTCTAACGATAAACAAAAAGCAAAATGTAATGTTAAATGTTAAATGTTATCGTTGTGATGGTAATCATTATGCTAATAATTGTAAATTCGTAAATGCAATATTCTCAAATTGTAAAATTAAAGGGCATTTACGCCGGGTTTGTAAAAAAAGTAATGATAAAAACAATACTAAATTTGAGGCAAATTGCATTGACGAAAATACGGATTTTATATGTTCATTAAAAAGTACTAGCATAAATTCAATCAAAAATGAAGACGAAAAGTTATTTACAAATATTAATATAGAAAATAAGTCTATTGATTTTGAAATTGATACAGGTACAAAGAACTCAGTAATTTGTGCTAAAGATTTTTTTTTATACTTTAAAAATAAAAAAATTTTTCCAAGTGACTTGAAATTAATTAGTTACTGTGGGACTAATTTGAATTTATTGGGATACAGTATTGTTAATGTAAAAAATTCAAATGGCAATGAATTTAAATTAAAACTTTATGTTATTAAAAATAATAAACAACCGCTAGTTGGCAGAACTTGGATAAGAACATTAGGAATTGATGTTAATAAAACTTTATTTTTAAGAAATGAACAAAGTGTAAATAAAATTTCAAGTACTCCAGATATTATGACAGAATTAAAAATCAAATATCCGAAGGTATTTTCGAGTGATTTTGGTAAAATTCCTAACTATGAGGCGAAACTGTGTTTAAAAAAAGGAGTAAGTCCTGTTTTTCGTAAACATAGATCGCTACCTTTTGCAGTGAGGCCAATGGTTGAGTCTGAACTTGAAAAACTAGTAAAAGATGGTATTTAAGTTAAAGTTGATTCAAGCCAGTGGGCTACTCCAATTGTCCCTGTCATTAAATCTAAAAATAAAATTAGACTATGCGGTGATTACAAAATTACGATTAACCCTTATTAAGTAATTGATGAGCATCCGTTACCCACAATCGAAGAATTATTTACAAGTTTAAGTGGGGGCAAACGATTTTCAAAAATAGATTTATCTAAAGCATATCTTCAATTACCGGTATCAAATGAATTTCGCGAATTACTAACGCTTAGTACGCATAGTTATATCAACCTACAAGACTAATGTTCGGGGTGGCTTCTGCGCCAGCATTATGGCAACGATTCATAGAATCTATTTTACAACATATTCCGGGAGTCTCTGTCTTTTTAGACGACATAAATGTCACGGGACCAAATGATCAAATTCATATGAAACGTTTGAATTTAGTATTTGAAACACTAAATAAATGGAATATGCGGGTTAACATAAATAAATGTGAACTTTTTAAAAAACAAATCGAATATTGCGGATACATAATTGATGAATTTGGAATCCATAAAATGAAATCCAAAATACTGGCAATATCGGAAATGCCTAGGCCAAAAAACAAAGATGAAGTTCGATCTTTTGTAGGCTTAATAAATTATTACGGTCGATTTTTCAAAAATCTAAGTACAGTTTTATATCCAATAAATAATTTACTTAAAGATAATGTTCCTTTTAATTGGAACGACGAATGTGAAAAGTCATTTCTACAGACCAAAAGAGAAATGCAATCGGATCGGGTTTTAACACATTATGATCCTAAATTACCAGTGGTTTTAGCCACGGATGCAAGCCCGTACGGAGTGGGGGCAGTTTTAAGTCATGTCACTAAAGACGGTGAAAAACCCATAATGTATGCATCACAAACACTAAATGAGACGCAACAGAGGTACTCACAAATAGATAGGGAAGCATACGGAATAGTTTTCGGTGTAAGAAAGTTTTTCACATATCTTTACGGTAGACATTTTACACTTTTAACGGATAATAAACCACTCATGCAGATTTTTTCGCCAAGGAAGGGCTTGCCGATACTATCAGCAACGCGAATGTTACACTACGCAGCATTCTTATCAGGATTTAATTTTGACATTAAATATAGAAATACGCGTGAGCATTGTAATGCTGATTGTATGTCTAGGCTACCTTGTAAAGAATTACCAAATTTTAAGGTAGATGAAGTAAATTTAATTGAATCATCTCAAATTAATACAATGCCGGTAAATGCGGACGAATTAGCAATGGCAACTTTAAAAGACGATTCAGTAAAAATACTAATAAACGGTTTAAAAAATGGGAAAATAGTAAATGCTACGGATAGGTTTGGAATTGATCAAAGGGAATTTTCGTTACAACGAAATTGTATAATGCGGGGAACTAGGGTGAATATACCAGTCGTTTTTCGTAAAAAAGTATTGATGGAAATTCATAGCGGGCATTTTGGTATAAGTTGTATGATGTCATTAGCAAGAACGTATTGCTGGTGGAAAGGAATCGATTCTGATATCGAAAAATTAGTAAAAAATTGCACTAACTGTTCAAACCCGACTAAAGTTCCAATACATAAATGGGATACTCCAAGTAAACCATTTGATAGAGTTCATGTTGATTTTGCTGGTCCTTACAAAGGAAAATTATTTTTTCTATTAATTGACGCATTCACAAAATGGCCTGAAATAATGATAGTTCCGAATATGTCGACGGAAACTACCATTAAAGTTTGTCGAACCATATTTTCAAGGTTCGGGTTACCTGCTGTTTTAGTAAGCGATCACGGGACGCAGTTTACATGTGAAGAATTTAAAACATTTTTTAAACAAAATGGAATTATCCATAAAATGGGATCGCCATACCATCCTGCTACGAATGGACAGGCGGAAAGATATGTACAAACGATGAAACAAAAATTAAAATACATTTCAAATACGGAATCCGAAACGGAACGTAATTTACAAAACTTTTTGTTAATGTATCGTACATCAATACATCCAGCGACGGGAAAGTCTCCTGCGATGTTGATGCTAAATAGAAATCTTAGAACACGACTTGATACCATGATACCAAAGTTAAATACGGTAAAACATTCAAATGAAAATTTTAAAAATATTCGATCAATCGAGGTAAACAAAAAAGTCGCGGTTCGCGAATATATAAATCGTGATAGGAAATGGGTGTTTGGAAAAGTAATAAAAAAATTAGGAAATCTCCATTATAAAGTCAATTTAGATGACGGGAGGGTGTGGGATCGACACATCGATCAAATGCGTGAAGTAGGTGATGATGTCAAATCGCCGGTGGACAAATCTAGAATTTCGTATTATTCAGATTATCCTGAGGATAAAGTTGTTGATACTACAAATAAAAACTGTAATAATCAAGAAAATGATGTTGATGAAAACACAGCAAACGAAAATCGCTCGAATCTACCTTCTACTGTAAATACTGATTCAAATACAAATGAAAATCAGGAAGTACGAAAATCTGTACGAAAAATAAAACCTCCTGAAAAACTCAGTTTATAAATTAAAATAATTTTAAGGAAATTGTAACATGAAATTTAATGTAAATGTAGACATTGTATTTTGTTGTAAACACATACGGAACAATTAAATTTCTTAGGAGGGAAGAAGTGTTATGAACGACACTGTGAACACAGTGTAAGTGTATAGTGCAGTGTTGTGTAATGTGGTGTCGCATAAGGACGGCGGACATATTAGTTTAAGGACTTGCGCATTAGCGGGCAAAAATATATACATGAGGAGAAGATATATACTTCGGAATATAATTATTGTACGGTCACTGTAAAGTTTTTAACATTTAAAATAATAAACATATTGAATTAATTATTAACCAAGGTTTCTCATTTACTTCGGAACCCACAAACACAATAGTTAACTCAAATAATTTTTCTAAAAATCGCTTTAAAAACGCATTTAAGGATAATCGTTTGAATAAAGAAAATTTGGGATCAATTTTAAGTGCATTCGGTACCAAAATTTTATAATTTAATTTTGTTAATGCTTTCTACAAACTACAAATAAAAAATTACCTTTTCCAAAACATGGTATCTTTCTTGAGTCTGCAAACCGTTCATGAAAGCGACGACCCATTTACCCAATTGAGGTTGTCTAGTCCATTGGAACAACCAACCAACTAGAACATTCAAACCTCGAACTAAACTCAAATCATCATGTCTAGGACCTAAAATCCACCTTACGGCATCCATAATAAATTTTGGGTCGATTAACTGCAAAACAACTGCTAAGCCCGGACCTGCGTCACCCTGTGACTCAGATATACTTTTGTAAAGAGCGCCCAACATGATAAGACGCATGTCATTTGGTGCAGTCTCATACGCCTGATTTAAAAAGTCTTTAATTTCTTCCACATGATTCATAAAAGCTGAAATTCCAGATAAATCTTTAGGCATTTGAAATTTTCCCAAACGTAGTATCAAATTTTGACATAGTTTCTCTAATTCTTCACCCTGAGGCATAATGTCAGGTTGCGATCGAATTAAATTTAAGTGTTGAATAATTTTCTCCAAATCATCTAATGTGTAATGAGCGTTGGGTCCCTTAGGACCAACCATTTCGACAACTTTTTGCTTCACCGCCATTTTTATTTCTACAAAATTTAAAATTGATCATGATTAATCAACAATCATTAAATAAAGAAAGCATATATAACATCTGCTTTAAATAAAAACAAATGAAATGAAATGTCAAATATTTTTTACTTCTATAAAAATAGTTAAATACCTTTCGAATCGATGTTATTTAAAATCCAAGAGATAATTTTATTTCGTACTTCAGGTGATTCTTGTATTATATCATCTCTCAACACATCATGAATTAATTGAACTGATATCGATGTTTCTAAAGGTAGTTTTAATGATTGGATTAATTCCAAAAGTTTCCAACAAAATTGTACAGACGATTCACTACCACCGAATAGAATAATTCTACAACAGAAAAATTCAAATAAGCACTACGTATCACTTTAAAATAAATTTTTGTATCACATAGCATTGGTTACATGCGTTTACAAACCTAAGGGCGAATATCAAAACAAAATGAACGTTATTAGGAGTGATTTTAGTTTTATCTAATGTGTTAATTAAAGAGACTATTTCCGATTGTGATTTTTTATCCAAAAAACGAAAACTATGAGGATTTTGATACATGTTTAGTGTTTATTAAAGTACTCGCATGAACTATATACTCAAAAAATTTTAAATGATTTTTCTTTTTCATACACGTCAAGGTAAAATTATTTTTATAATGAACACAATTACTTGAAAGTGACATAAACGCGTACATTTTCTAATCAAATAAGTTTGTCATCTAAATATTAACACTATCACTGAATTTTCACTTTTTAACATTATTTTATTGAACTTATATTGAAAGTATTGTCTATATGTATTATTTGTGAAATGAAAATGGAGGTAAAACTAATATAATGCACGATATCAAGCAAGAATCACTAATCATTCAACGCCTCCGTCAAATTAACCCTTCATTCATTTTTAAAAATTTCGTTTTCACAAATCATTTGAGAGTTAAAATTTTTACAGGAAAACGATTGAATTTTTGTGGGTGAAGTTGGCCACCAAATTGTTTATTTTTTTGTTTCTAATCGTTACGAAAATTTGAGAGAAAAAAATATATTTAATTATGTCACTTAAGTATTATTATGGTAAAGTTGGGTTAAAAAACTATTAACTCCGGAAAAATTGAAATCGTGGCTAAGCAAAAAACCCTAAATCAAATAATTTTTCTTGTCTCTCAAATTCAACCAGTTCTTTAACGATTTGTACAAATAATAGTTTGTAGTATAGTAAAATATATCATAAGAATGATGGAAGTTTCATATTTATTGTTTATTTTATAATAAAAAAATGACTACTTTAACCAACGTTACAATAATAGCACGACAGTAACATATAATTAAATTTCAATTTTATGAAAAATAATAACTCAAAAAATTGACTCTCAAACTTTCTGTAACGATTATTATCTAAATTAAACACCCAAATCAATTTTTCTAAGATAATAAAAATTCTTAGGGCAACTTCACACAAAAAATTTAAATCATTTTTTCGTAAAATATATTAACTCAAAATAATTTTCTTGTACTCTCAAATGATTTGCGTTAACAAAATTTTTGAGGAATTGAGTGGGGGTGTAAACTTGACGGAGCGTATTCAGGAATTTACAACTTAAAAATGGGTACAGTTGAAAGAATATAAATATGATATAGAGAGGGTAATACAAATGGCATTATTGGATACGTTCATAAACAATACAGCAAAGGCTATTTTAATATAAAGGAATGTTATGGTGAACACACATCGAAGCAATGAGCGATTTACAGTACGTTTTTCAAACAAGATTTTACCAAAACGCTGAGTAATCGAGTAATTATTTCTATCAACTTTATAAAAGAATTTCGTAGATTTATTAATAAATAAAATTCAATTATGTCATACTGCGCTAAGCTTGATAAAATTTAAATAATAAATTATAATTAAGAAAATGATGCGCGGTTGATACTGTTAGTATATTAAGCAAAGAGAATCTGATATAAAGTTTGTTATAATTCACATCAAAATGTTAAACTAGACTCAATTTCATAACAAAAATCGAAAATTTTAAATTCAAATTCATTCAAAAATTTTCCATCTGTTTCTTGAAAAACAAAGTTTTACATGTAATATTACATAGATACTAGTGTGATACAATTTACTAACTGCCTCTGTTTAATCAAGAGCTTTGATCGTCCATATCTTGCTTATATAAAAAAAAATTTCAAAAATAGCGTTGGTTTAAGAGTAGGAAACGTAGTTTTTGAGATTTTATCTGAAATCCTATACGGAGGCCAATATGTTGGACCGATTTCAAGCAAAATAAGTCTTATTTTTGCATTATTAGAACTTTATTTACCCTGGAAAATAAAAAACAGTGAAAAATATTTTTGGTCTTTTTATGATTTTTAATGTTTCTTATAAAATCAGAAAAAGACTTGGAAAATAAAAATCACATAAAGTTTATAAAGAAGTCTTTACTTCTAATGGCGAATTCACACTATACCGACGAGAGATTCGCGATGAATGACATGTTTTTTTTTTAAATTTCTGGTTTTAGCTACTTTTAGCTATATAGCCATTAACCAAAGGGGATTATTATTATTATTTATACAACAACAGTACACAGTACTGCTAGGTGGTCACCCATCCAAATACAGATTGTGACTGCTGTTGCTTAACTTTATAGATTGGTCTAAGCATGTCATTACATTACGTCAGTCCGGGGTCTTGAATTACATGTTTACTGAACAGTATATAATTTTCATTGATGATTGAACAATCTATTATAAAGTTCATTACCATGAAATAAAGATAATCAGTGTCCAGATCCGCGGATAAGGATCTTAATTTTTCAACTCAACGAATAGGCATAATTTTTTGAATTTCATTAAAATGTAATTTTTTATTGAATACAATGTGAGTGTAGACCCTGGACTGACGTAACGTAATTACAGACTTAGACCAATCAATAAAGTTAAGCAACAGCAGTCACAATCTGTATTTGGATGGGTGACCACCTAGCAGTACTGTGTACTGTTGTATAAAAATAATAATCCCCTTTGGTTAATGACTATATAGCTAAAAGTAGCTGAAGCCAGAAAAAAAAATGTGATTGTGATGCCACTTAGCAATATTATTTGATTTGAATAATAATAAATTTGAATTAAGATAGTGTAATTACTAATTAATACATTATGATATGGTAGTCAGCCATAAGAATTACCACTTAGCTCATTTCAATAAGGATTGAAATATTAATTTTTTGCCAAATATTGAAATTTTTTTTGCTAATTCAGTCGCTTCGAAGGTTTTTGCCTAAACGATGAAAGTTGCGAACGTAGCTAGTACGAGCTGCATCCGTGACGTCTGTATTCATGTGTACCGTAGCACAGACATGATGTACGTGACATTTACTAACTTGTACAAATTGCTACCTGAACTTATTTAAAGTTTATCCATTTATTTTTACGTTTTTTAAAACAATTATTATTGAGTCATTAATTCACAACCCACTACACTACACAAACAAGAATCATAATTATTATTTATAATATTTTTATTTTAAAAGCAATATACACGTTAAAAAATATCTTATACAAATACAAAAATATATGGCTAAATAATTTTGTTCGATAACAAAAATAAACATATCTCACTTTACTCATAATTATTATACAAAAAATTTTTCATTAAAAAGCAATATACACATAAAAATGGCTTAATACAAATATATAAAACATATGGCTAAAACAATTTTGTCTGATAACAAAAAATCTCATTTTACATTAGGATCGCTATTCGTAGATTTTCTTTTGTAATAAGAGAGCCCTAATTTTATTATTTATGTGTAGACGGATTTGCGCCGAGATTTGTGGTC